>JAOTOL010001573.1:1180000-1305000 GCA_034440575.1 Imbricaverruca yamaguchii
GTACTACACCTCGACACCTCATGCAGCCGTGTCGGCCTGTGACCCTCCTTGTGGCGCCAGTTGTCAGTGACTGTGCAGAGCAGCACGTGACATGCAGCTTGGCACTGGCCCGTGCCCGACCGAGAGGCGCCTACCACGGCCTGCTCCTGCATAACATATTCTGCGCGTGGTGGCGGTCCCAGGGCGCCGGCGCCGCCGCTGCCGCCGCCGTCGCCAGTATTCCCGGTACGGCGGCGGCAGAACGCGACAAGTGGCGCGTCAGGCCGTCGCCGCGGCCCGACCAGCACAGCGCCAGCCCGCCCACGCCAACTGCCGAGTCCACTCGGCTCGACTCGGTGGCGCGGCTCGTCGATGGCAGCCGCGATAGCAGCCGCCGGTCAGGGCTCCGGAGCGCGGCTCGGGCAGACACCGCATCACTGCTCAGCTAATGCGCCGCCTCGCCACGTCGGTGCAGCTACTTTTGGCCGTGTTTAGGACATGGACGGCGGGGGTGCGGGGGTTCTGAGGACGGCGGGGGTATGGGGGTTCTGAGGACGGCGGGGGTGTGGTGGTTCTGAGGACGGCGGGGGTGTGGTGGTTCTGAGGACGGCGGGGGTGTGGTGGTTCTGAGGACGGCGGGGGTGTGGTGGTTCTGAGGACGGCGGGGGTGTGGTGGTTCTGAGGACGGCGGGGGCGCGGGAGTTCTGAGGACGGCGGGGGTGCGGGTGTTCTGAGGACGGCGAGGGGGTCTGAGGACGGCAGGAGCGCGGGGGGTCTGAGGACGACAGGAGCGCGGGGGTTCTGAGGACGGCGGGGGTGTGGTAGTTCTGAGGACGGCGGGGGCGCGGGAGTTCTGAGGACTGCGGGGGTGCGGGGGTTCTGAGGACGGCGAGGGGGTCTGAGGACGGCAGGAGCGCGGGGGTTCTGAGGACGGCGGGGGTGTGGTAGTTCTGAGGACGGCGGGGGCGCGGGAGTTCTGAGGACTGCGGGGGTGCGGGGGTTCTGAGGACGGCGAGGGGGTCTGAGGACGGCGGGGGGTGCGGTGTTTCTGAGGACGGCGGGGGTGCGGGGGTTCTGAGGACGCAGGAGCGCGGTGGTTCTGAGGACGGCAGGAGCTCGGTGGTTCTGAGGACGGCAGGGGCGTGATGGTTCTGAGCATGCGGCGGTGCACGTTCGTCGGCGGGGTTTGGATGACGTGACGACGCACGTCTCGAGCAACTGCCCTGGCTGGCGGTCTGCCGAAGAGTGACGTTCGTCTGGGTAGCTGTCCTTAGCTGGCGGAGTTTGCCGAGGACGTGTCGGTGCACGGTCGTCTGAGCAGCTGGCATCAGCTGGCGAATTCAGTCGGCGCCGGGCTGCCTGTCCAGCTGAGGCCGGCTGCAGACCCGTAATTGGTGGTCCCTTGAGGCAGCTGCGGAATGCAGCAGTAATGCTGCTCCTGTCGTCTCTTGGGCAGTCATATGGCCGTGAAATTGTTGCACTGATTGTGCGGCGAATTCCGACAGGCAGCCGCACCGTACGCCAGACCGTGGTTTTTGTTTCTTTTGCTTGGTGCTTCCGGCCTGATCAATCTGAGGTGTCTCATGGTCGTCAAATATGCCGCTGCCACCAGATGACGGGAAGACGAAAACGGTCAGATGATGGCGTTCACCTGAGAATGCACACAATACGTTCTGGGACATGCAAACAAATACATCGTCGGGACCTAGTCATCTGATGACAAAGGGACGCGCTACGGTGTCGCACGACCGCCAGAGGCAGCAATTTGTCTGGTGCGTCTCACATCCATCTGCACACCTCCTCGGATTCTGCATCTGTGGCTGGCAGTAGCGTGGGCAGCAGGCTCGCCACTGGCGCCTCTCCTCAGATTGTCACGTGTTACGCTCCTGTCGGAGACCCCCAGGTCACTGTGGTCACATGTCCGCGCCGTCCGGCGTGGAGCAGGCTGCCGGACCACCTTCGACACGATCACCATGGGGACGGGGGTGGGAGGGACGTCATCATCTGAGCGGGCCGGGCTGGCTCTGTGTGGAGCGGCGGGCGCGAGGTTACTCGGACCGGAGCTGCGGCGACCCACTGACCGCTCGCCGTCCCTAAAGCCTCCAGCTCTTACATGGCCGGACCGTCCGACGGTCCACACAGAATTCGTCGGCTGCCGGCTGCCGGTGATGTAATTGTGGTGTGCATCGTCGTCGGCAGGTGTAATTGTTGTGCATCGTCGTTGGAAGGTGTAATTGTTGTGCATCGTCGTCGGCAGGTGTAATTGTGGTGTGCTTCCATCGACAAGTGCAGTTGCGGTGTATCGTCGTCGCCAGGTGTAATTGTGGTGTATCTGCGTCTGCAGGTGTAATTGTGGCATACCGCCGGCGGCAGATGTATGATGCTTGACTTGAACGCGCTCGCACTCTTTGCCACTGGTCTTGGCGTAACTTGGGCGGTTTTGGCGACTTGGTCATCGGACGGTGCGCCTGCGGTGGTTGCGCTTGAGAGCGCCGTGAGAAGTGGTCGGCTATGCCAACTGTCGCAGACTGTCGTGCATTGTCGGCACAGCTGCCGGTGAAAGGCCGACCGGAAAGGCGCCCCACTGAACGGTACACCACAATCGAATATCGCGCCCGGCAGGTATGCTCTCTAGCCGTAGACTGGCCGCTGCCAGCTGGAAAACGCACCAAGGCGGGAACCTGTCAGCGTTCACGATACCGGCTGACAATCGGACTCGTGTGTCTGCCACCAGTGGCATAGATTCTTCTGAATCCGCCACATTGCCGATTCAGTAGTGACAACTTTCACGTGGATGGTGTGCTGGCTCACGCCACCTGATCTTGTGTAGCCTGACACTTGTTAACCGGCATTGGCCTCCAGACCGTAACTTCGTGACTGTGTCAGTGAGGCTGACTTGCACACTTCGATATCAAGGCGTGTGTTGAACCTCGCTCTCAGACACCCTTGGTGCCTTTGTTATGCCAAATGATGTGCAATAGCTGGTAACATTGGTTTCATATTAAAACAAACGGCACTCTTCATTCGTTGGCGCATCGAGCAAGCCCTCGCTCATGGTGTATACTTGTATGCGCTCATCTACTGAATAATGATAGGAGAAGTAGTTTGTCCGTGTCCGAGACGATCACTCAAACAATGTGAACCTCTTCTCTAATATCTAGCACTGTGTTTGCGATTAATTTGGAAAAACGCAATGACATTCTGCAAGCAAGCAAGCAAGCATTTTGACAGCTTATCTGTCGTATGAGCCATGTCCCACCTATCCAGACAGAAATCCTCTCCCTCCACGCGCTGACATACCTCACTCCATTGTAGGGAGATATTTCCCGGCCACTATCGGCAGGTCCTCTGACCTGAACAGTGGGCACGTCACGGAATGTCGGACGGTGCGGTGAGCCATCTACTGGTGACCGAACGTTGTGGGGGCACGGCACGGTGCCCCAAACCGGGTCACGTGGTGTCTAAGCCAAAGCCAGCGGCGCTAGGGAAGACCCACTGACGACCAGTCGGAGGACGAGCTGATAAAGACCAGCCCAGTACGAGCCGAGAGTGGGCTGTAATCCAGCGGAGAACGAGTTATGTACCCGCCGAAGAGGGGCACAGGACGAAGTCTGAACCGGCACAGGACGAGCTGTGAACCGACCCAGGACGAGCACAATACGAACTCCGAGCTGGCACAGGATGTGCGGAGAACGAGCTGTGGATGGGCAGAGGACGAGCAATGATAAACAGTGCTCGGTGGCCAACCTCCACCGGAAGGGGAGCAGCTAATTACATAGCTGTCAGCCGGGTCTTTTTCCGGTCCGTGATGAACCCCCTCACTGTGACATGACGAATAGCTGTTCAGCGACGTGGATTCTTATTCGCTGGTCTTATTCCAGTGCCGCCTGCAGCGGCGGCCGCACAGAGACAGCGCCAGTGTCACTCGGCGTCCGGAGACAGGTGCGGCTCTGTGCTGCAGGTTACCGCACAGAGACAGCGCCAGTGTCACTCGGCGTCCGGAGACAGGTGCGGCTCTGTGCTGCAGGTTACCGCACAGAGACAGCGCCAGTGTCACTCGGCGTCCGGAGACAGGTGCGGCTCTGTGCTGCAGGTCACCGCACAGAGACAGCGCCAGTGTCACTCGGCGTCCGGAGACAGGTGCGGCTCTGTGCTGCAGGTTACCGCCCGAGGCAGCGCCAGTGTCACTCGGCGTCCGGAGACAGGTGCGGCTCTGTGCTGCAGGTTACCGCCCGAGGCGGCGCCAGTGTCCCTCGGTGTGCGGAGACAGGTGCGGCTCTGTGCTGCAGGTCACCGCACAGAGACAGCGCCAGTGTCACTCGGCGTCCGAGACAGTGCGGCTCTGTGCTTAGTTACGCCCAGGCGGCGCCAGTGTCCTCGACGTCGGAGACAGGTGCGGCTCTGTGCTGCAGGTTACCGCCTGAGGCAGCGCCAGTGTCCCTCGGCGTCTGGAGACAGGTGCGGCTCTGTGCTGCAGGTTACCGCCCGAGGCGGCGCCAGTGTCCCTCGGCGTGCGGAGACAGGTGCGGCTCTGTGCTGCAGGTTACCGCCCGAGGCGGCGCCAGTGTCCCTCGGCGTCCGGAGACAGGTGCGGCTCTGTGCTGCAGGTTACCGCCCGAGGCGGCGCCAGTGTCACTCGGCGTCTGGAGACAGGTGCGGCTCTGTGCTGCAGGTTACCGCACAGAGACAGCGCCAGTGTCACTCGGCGCATCGAGACAGGTGCGGCTCTGTGCTGCAGGTTACCGCCCGAGGCGGTATGGTCTGTGTTGGCTCCGCCGACGAGAAGCTGTTGTGGTGGCGTCGGTTGGCTGCCGCCGATTGACGCATGGCGCCAGCTGTTTCTGGAGCGCTGCTGGCGGCTGGTCTTGTTCTCTCGGACGTTTCGGGTATGCGGCCCACTTATTGTTCATTTAGTATTCATGGCCGGTTCACATGCGTGCATTGATCAATGCGTGTGTTTTCAGCTCGATGATGAATTGCGGCCAAAATTTCATCATGCCTCCGAGGCCATGACTGCTTGATCACTTTCGAAATGCGTCTGAGGTCGATATGAAGTCGTTTGTATTCAAACAGATACAACAAACTAGCATTAATTGCAAACGGACTTGTGATTCATTTTCTAAAGTGAAATAACTGGTTAAATATATTGTAATTGTACTAACACCCCGATATAGTGGACCAACGTAATAATAATATATTGAATCTGACGCGGTAGGTAGGAGCCTGTAACAAACATGGGGACTACTTCTGCATCGGCGATTAAGTTTTAGGCACGTTTATCATTGTGTGCTACAGAAGAAGCATTGCGTCTCTGTGGACTGCTGATGACTATGTGTTCAAAGCCGAGGTGTTTTGTCGCACATGTCTTCCCTCCCACCCCATTCGTACTCCGTACATATATCCGTACTTCCCAATCGTACATAGCTCAACGCCTTCCAGCCTGTTGGCGGTTCCGATGGAGATAAAGGTCCCTGCGTTGATGACGGCGGACAAGAGGGATTGACATCGGAGAAGAAACGACAATAGGGTTGGCAGAGCCTGAGCAATGCACGCATCAGTTTTCAAATACGATTGGTGGAATGAGGACGTGGTTAATTTTTCCGACATGCATAAACGCTACAAGCAATGGCGATAGTCAGTGCATGGCTTTGTCCCCAGATGGGTGGCTGCGTGCATGGTTTTCTCGTCAAGTGGGTGGCTGAGTGCATGGTTTTGTTGTCACGTGGGTGGCTGAGTGCATGGTTTTCTCGTCAAGTGGGTGGCTGAGTGCATGGTTTTGTTGTCACGTGGGTGGCTGAGTGCATGGTTTTGTCGTCAGGTGGGTGGCTGAGAGTTTGGTTTTGTCGTCAGGTGGGTGGCTGAGAGTTTTGTCGTCAGGCAGTTAGCGTCCATGGGCGTTCTTTCGCTCGGTGTGACCAGTGCGTCTCATTGAGCAGGATTTTCTGCATTGAGGCTTGTGCTCACATTTCAAGCCCACTTCACACAAGCCGCACTTCTGTCCCAACTGGTGCACGTGTCGGCGCTCAGACAGAACAGAACCGCCTTCTTCACATCCAGACTCGAACAAAACGACTGCCGTGTTATCCATGTGGCTCTACCAATCATGCGTCGTGTCAAATGATAGCGACCTGATGTCAGGCTCGATCCGGAATACTTCTCACGCGCCAGATCACCAGTCGGCGCAATAATCCATTGAAGCTCGGCGACAGCAGTTGGACCATAGAGCCCGATAAATAATTGGTCGGTGTCTCCATCAAGGACGTGAAGCGCAGTCATAATGATACACACACAAACAACTGCAGCCCTGTCAGCACGTGCCTGCTGAACCAGGCGGCGGCCGCCATGCTCGCTCGTCGAGGTCAGTCCAGGGTGGGGCCCACTGCCCGCTGGCCGGTACAGCCTGGCCCGGGCGTGGAGGCTTGCACGGTGAGACAGGCAGTCGTCAGCGCTCTACCTGGCTTCCCGCCGGTCGACGGCTGTCGTGCGGAGGCTCCGCGGAGACTGCCGTGCAGACGCACCGCGGCTACTGCCGTGCGGACGCTCCGCGGCGGCTGCCGTGCGGAAGCTCCGCGGCTACTGCCGTGTAGACGCTCCGCGGCGGCTGCCGTGCGGAGGCTCCGCAGTTACTGCCGTGCGGACGCTCCACGGCGGCTGCCGTGTAGACGCTCCGCGGCGGCTGTCGTGCGGAGGCTCCGCGGCGGCTGCCGTGCGGACGCTTCGCGCGGCTGCCGTGCGGACGCTCCGCAGCTACTGCCGTGCGGACGCTCCGCGGCGGCTGCCGTGTAGACGCTCCGCGGCGGCTGTCGTGCGGAGGCTCCGCGGCGGCTGCCGTGCGGACGCTCCGCGGCGGCTGCCGTGTAGACGCACCGCGGCTACTGCCGTGTATACGCACCGCGGCTACTGCCGTGCGGACGCTCCGCGGCGGCTGCCGTGCGGAAGCTCCGCGGCTACTGTCGTGCGGACGCTCCGCGGCGGCTGCCGTGCGGATGCTCCGCGGCGGCTGCCGTGTAGACGCACCGCGGCTACTGCCGTGTAGACGCTCCGCGGCTACTGCCGTGTAGACGCACCGCGACGGCTGCCGTGTAGACGCACCGCGACGGCTGCCGTGTAGACGCACCGCGGCTACTGCCGTGTAGACGCTCCGCGGCTACTGCCGTGTAGCCGCTCCGCGGCGGATGTTCCACCACGCGCCGCTCGACACGTGACTCATCGCGCGACGAACAGTTCACCACAGAACGAGCTTGCTCGTCCTCCGCTTTATGGTAGAGGTGACGCACGCGCGCCATCTTCACCGTTTGACCTCGATTTACTGTGCAGGGGACAGATTTGGCGCGTGCTGAATAATGACACGGCAGTGCAAGCCTGACATGGGCGGACTGGTGCCACGGCGACGTATGGTGATTGCCCAACTCCATATGACATCGCAGATTGTCAGGCTTCTGAGATCTTCCACGGATGTCCACTCGTCGACCGCCGACGGTCTGTCCGTCGTAAATAATCGTCGACACGTACGGTGACACGTACAGTGATATCGTCAGGGATATCACTGTACGTGTCACCCGACAGGGCTGGTCACCTGCCCGTCGTGTGATATCACTGTACGTGTCACCCGACAGGACTGGTCACCTGCCCGTTGTGTGACATCACTGTACGTGTGTCACCCGACAGGACTGGTCACCTGCCCGTCGTGTGATATTACTGCACGTGTGTCACCTGACAGGGCTGGTCACCTGCCCGTTACTGTACGTGTGTCACCCGACAGGGCTGGTCACCTGCCCGTCGTGTGACATCACTGTACGTGTCACCCGACAGGACTGGTCACCTGTCCGTCGTGTGATATTACTGTACGTGTGTCACCCGACAGGGCTGGTCACCTGCCCGTCGTGTGACATCACTGTACGTGTCACCCGACAGGACTGGTTCACCTGTCCGTCGTGTGATATTACTGTACGTGTGTCACCCGACAGGGCTGGTCACCTGCCCGTCGTGTGATATCCCTAGACGTGTCACCCGACAGGGCTGGTCACCTGCCCGTTGTGTGATATCCCTAGACGTGTCACCCGACAGGGCTGGTCACCTGCCCGTTGTGTGATATCCCTAGACGTGTCACCCGACAGGGCTGGTCACCTGTCCGTCATGTGATGTCCCTAGACGTGTCACCTGTCCGGCACTTAATCAGCACGATCCGATGCCCAGCCTGATCGCCCGTGATGGATGCGGCTGAAGGAGAGCGGTGACTGCCGTCTAGGTGGGTATTGGCTAAGCAATGGGCGTGGCGAAGGGAGCTGCGCGGCGGAGGGGAGGGGCGCCCCCCCCAGGAGAGTGTCGGAAAAACAGTGGGGGGTCGGGGGGAGGAGTGGCCACCAGGTGGGTGTGGGATGGGGAAACAAATGGGGAGAATGAGTAGAAAGAGGAGGAGAAAAAGGGGAGGAGAGAAAGTGGAGGGAGAAGGACGAGAGAACGAGGGTGGAGGGTGTGGACGTAGGGAGTATTGACTAACAGTGGAGCGGTGGAGGGAACGGTGGCTGTGTCAGGTGAGTATTGGTAACCAGTGGAGCGGTCGGAGGGGAGCGGTGGCTGTCGTCCAGGTGAGTATTGGCAAGGGAGGGTGAGGGAACGGTGGGTGTCGGAGAGGCTAAAGTGGAGGGGAGGAACGGGGCGGAGTAGTATGCAAAGTGAGCGGAGGAGGGTGGCGAGGTGAGTATTGGCTAACCAGTGGACGCGGTCGAGGGGAGTGGTGGACGTGTTTGGTATTGGCTAAGCATGGCAGTTGAATATTCGCGGAAGTCAGTGTGCACAGCATTGGAAGTGAGCACCTTGACCTACTGAGACCGACTTCTGTCGCGAGAGGGTGATTAGAGTGCTTCGGTTTTTTATCACTTTTCCATGGGCTGGCAAAGCGTGGTAATGTAGAATCTAAACTGATATTGCCCAACTTTCAACTGGTGTAAAACTGTGGAAGTGGCTGATATTCCTGGAAGATCAGTGGAAGGTATTGAAAATGCATTTCCGATGTGGTAAATCAGCGAAATCCCTTAGTTAGCGCAAACTGCTGTGAAAGAATAGGTCATTACTGGTACTTCGCTGTTACATATAGGTACCGCCGCTACCCGTGCCACATGTTGCGGGGACTGCGCTTCTACGTGTAGGTGCGGCTGCTACCCGTGCCACATGTTGCGGGGACTGCGCTGCTACCCGTGCCACATGTTGCGGGGACTGCGCTGCTACCCGTGCCACATGTTGCGGGGACTGTGCTGCTACCCGTGCCACATGTTGCGGGGACTGCGCTGCTATACGTGTCACATGCTGCGGGGACTGCGCTGCTATGTGTGAGCATGTGAACTGAATTGTTGCCTGCACAATGAAAAAATAGCACTATTTGAAAGATGACGGTCTACTAGCTTACCAGCAATTAGAAGCATGCTTGCATTGTCGTTGCCGGATAAGAAGCCAACAGCTGGCTGGGACTGAGTGTTAGTCATCACAGAACCTCAACGGATGACGAGGCTGGTACTTTTGCGTCGTATGATTCAGCACATCCCATCACAGTTCATTTGCCGCCGGCGACTCACACACAGCAACGAGTTCAGCATTGTGGTCGAACTCCGTTCGGATGTTAGGTTTCGGCTTACGAAGGTGCGCAGTGTGTTCACGGCTCTGTTGGTGCCGATGACGCCATCAAGGCGCGTTTCCGCGGGCAAATGAGGCGATGACCGCATATGAAGCGCGACATCTGACGGTAGGAATGGCGATGAGATTCCCGCAGGCACCCGTCCACCTTTCGCATAGCGATTCCACCTGGAGAATGCGAGCTGGCGGAACGTCTGCTGGTGCTGCCACCTGTCACGGCCTCTGTCCGTGCCGAATCGGAGGTGGCGCCACGTTGTAGCGAGCTGCCCTGCATGGCAGTTTGGGAGTCACGGCCTTTGGGGCCATTCGTTTCATATAACGCCTGATCTGGTGCCCAACGTTCAAACATTGAAATTTGCCCTGGGCGTTCTCCTGTGGCGTATTGAATGATGACAGGTTTTCATTACGACGTGAGCGGGCTTTGTTTCTGAAAGGTATATCATGCCCATTCGTCAGATTTGCTTCGCATGCCCGCTAGCTAACATGTCATCGCCCCTCCCCTCACATTCCATTTAGGGGCGGGGATGGCCGGGTGGTTAAGGTGTCGGACTATGGGTACCAAAGGTCCCGGGTTCGACTCTAACGTCACTCAGGACATTTCCCAATCCCGCGGCCCACCGGCGAAACAGTGTGGGCGACGCCATTAGCCGTGAATGTGCATAAAGTGTGTCGTGAACCAACCAATAAACCAATAAACCAATCACATTCCATTTAGAATATTAGCACATATCGTTGCTAACATCAGTTCACTGCGCAGATACATGTGAATCGTGGCTATGGTGCTGTATGGAGCATATTTGTGTCAGGCTGGATCATGTAAATTGTTGAAATTATTCCCAACTTTCGTGAATTGTGGATCGTGACTGCGCATGCGGAGGTCATTCAATGCCTGACGTGACAAGGTGGCATGCTGCTGCACGCTGTTCCGTCGGTTATCCATGCGTGTGGCGAAATTTGGGATGTTCCATGAGATTATATTTAGTTCGGTGATTTGGGATGACTCAGCGTTTGGGAGGTAGATATCTGGCAAAGGTAATTTGTCATTAAGAATATCATCTGACAGATGGGAATGAGGCACTTTGTTTCGTTGTAGTATATGGGTGTCTCATATATACCGGTCCACTTAGTGCCTGCACCTCTTCAAGTCCAACTCCGCCTACCTTGTCCAGCGGCGCGCCTTGCTCCGGCGGGGGGTGGGGGGGGGACCGTACGTGGCACGCATCAGTCCCGGCAGGCACCACCTATTACAACACCCATACCTCGGAGGGAGGGTCTCGATCGCCGACACCCGGCTGACCATGTCCGTTACATGTCACATGGTGGAAGCGCAGTACCATGTCCGTTGCGTGCCACATGGTTGCCATGATGTCATGCTGCCACTAGTACACGATGGCACTTGGGAAGCTAGATCGGTGACAGCAAGAGGTGCAGCATAAGCTCCGGTACAGCAGGTGACATTATGGACGCTGGGCTAGCGAGAGGAAGAGGCGCATCATGGGCTTCTGTGCGGCAGATGCTATTAGGGACGCTCGATAAGCGAGAGCAAAAGGCACATCACTGGCTCCTATGTAACTGTCACACAATAATGCAACTGTCACCCTGAGTCACCCAATAAACAACAGTCAAACAAATGGTGCATCGTTCGGAATGTATTGATGAAACATGAGCTGCAGATCGGTGACATGCAGATAGTCGCGTTAAAATTAAATGGCCGTGTCTATTCTAATTGTTATTGGATGTCGGTACAATTTCCTGTTCCAGATAGCGTGCTACGCTAATTTGCAGTTGTGTGATACTTTCCGACTGCCAGTTCAAGTTACCAACCTAACGGCGGACGATCGAACCTGACGTGTCTGGTATAGGTGATAGATGGGTCTGTATGCCCATCAGGGTTCTCTCATGAATTCGGCTGCAGACCGAGGGTTGCGTTGGCGGTATCGATATATGTAGAGCGGCAACAAGTTTAAGAACATAAAGGCAATAGGCGATCCGAACTGGATTGAGGAGCTCACCCGTAGGATCCCATGTTGATTGTTGAAATTATTGGGCAGGAAGACCAACACAGCACGGTGGGCAGGGCCACCTCAAAAGCATTCAAATGAGCTAGTTTCCCCGGCCAATTCAGGCGATCGCAAATTGTTGTTGCTTAATTGGCATCACCCTGCAAGCGCAATAGTCAGTATTGGTATCTTCGAATGCTGAATACATCATTCATATTCTCATTATCGATGACGAAGTACGGAAGGGAAGTGCCATTACTCGAGGCTTCACACAACACTGCTCTACGTTGACCATGACATGATAACAAGGATTAATATTAGTGTTGTGCCGTAATCGATCACAGTGCGTCATGATCGGGACGCTCGTAGCATACTCGGCGAATACCGCGGAACAAAAGTGGGTTACCGCCTACAACAGTATCACGAAGTGTTTTTTCTCTCGTAAAAACCATCTGGTTGCATTCCAGTGAACGTATACTTCATAAAGCTGACACACGTTTTATGACTATCCTATGCCTTTCATAAAGTAATTCTGCACATATGAAATGCAATTATGAATGATTAATATTCGTTTCAACGCCCTTTCTGAACTATTATTTCTACGTATCATGTGCAAATCTTACCTTCCCGTCATCTAATGTAATCAAGCTATTTTGTCGTGGCTAGAGGCATGCTTGGTGGAAATCAACCAGTCATAGTTTTTGGGGGCTGTTTGTATTTGCATGTCTTGAAATGATCGAAGGCTGTAATTGCAGAGCGCCATTTAACCATCTGCACACGCCGACACAGAGCCGTGATCCATTCTAGCTCATCGCGGATCACTGTTATTATCTAACTTTGGTCGAACTTATGTGCTCTTCATTACATTTTCGAATGCTGTAACGAAACAAGCTTCGGAATATCTCCATAGTGATAAACCAATCAGCAGAATTAGGAGCACATTTGTGTAAGCGTGTCCTGACTTGTCGAGACCCCCACCCCCTCCGGGCGGAAGCACGCCCCGTCGGCCGGCGTCGGACCGTCGCTGACGTCATCAGGTAATAGTGTACGAATGGTTACACCACGGCCCGTCGCTGACGTCGTCAGGTGACGGGGTACGAATGGTTGCCCCACATTACATTTTCGAATGCTGTAACGAAACAAGCTTCGGAATATCTCCATAGTGATAAACCAATCAGCAGAATTAGGAGCACATTTGTGTAAGCGTGTCCTGACTTGTCGAGACCCCCCACCCCCTCCGGGCGGAAGCACGCCCCGTCGGCCGGCGTCGGACCGTCGCTGACGTCATCAGGTAATAGTGTACGAATGGTTACACCACGGCCCGTCGCTGACGTCGTCAGGTGACGGGGTACGAATGGTTGCCCCATGGCTCTCGTCACGGGGTCGCACGCTATGCATTGGCTCGGTCTGCTCCGGCGCCGTCGTGGCGACGCGACGGGTGCTGGCCCACCACGTAGTATAGCACTGCACTTCCACCATGTGACATGTAACGGACATGGTGCCGCACTTCCAACATGTGGCATGTAGCGGACATGGTCAGCCGAGTGTCGGCGATCGAGACCCTCCCTGGGAGGTATGGGTGCTGTAATAGGTGGTGCCTGTCGGGACCGTGCCAGGGTACTGCCCCCCGAGGTACGGATGTTGTAATAGGTGGTGCTTGCCGGGACCGTGCCAGGGTACTGCCCCCCCCCCTCCCCCGCGGTCGGAGCAGGGCGCGCCACCAGACACGGTGGCGGAGCTGGATCGGAGATGGCTCAGGCGGACGTGAGGTTGCACGGCTGACCGTGCAGATGCCGAGATGCCGAGAGAAAGTTTGCGACACGAGCTTTGAAGAGACACGTGATGTGTCCGTCCAGACGACCGCTGGGACTGTCGTTGTCGTTGCAACACGGTGGCGACAAATCGCCACCGTTTTGCTTGCCCCGTAAGCCCTGTCAATGGGGAGTAAGTAGCGGCAGTTGTATTTTCGAAGAAGTTGTTGTGGAGCGAGGTCTGCACTAGATATCTCGAACCACGGTAAAATAATTACCATGCAGTATACGTGCGAGATTCGAACACGTCACTCAATTTTATCCGGGGTAACTCCACAAATACGTCACACGTCTTTCAAGTCTCGGTCTCTACATCTCCTCTCCCTCGGTGTCTTTTTTCGTTGTCGTTAGTTCTACTCTACATCTCATGTAGTCTCATGTAGTTCTACTCGGGTGTTTATCGGATCTGGGAACGTTTCATTTAATGTTGCAATCAAATGCTTGACTGTCGAAGTCATATTTGTTGTCCAATATTACACTACAAATAAATCACCTGTACACGGTAGGGTAGGATGATGCACATTAATGTAACACTTTTTGCATTCTTCATTTAAATTGATAATTGACCATACGACTTTCTTTCTTTTCAAGACAACAGTAATAACCGCACTTAATGGATGATACGCTATTTTATGTGTGTCATGTACATCCCATTGTTCGGCTAATCCGTAAGCCGGACACCTTTTGTTTGGCGGATGATTTGTGAATCACGCGCGTGTCTGCGGTCCGGTCTGCGGTCCGCGGTCTGTGGTGTCACACAGTGAATCACTGCTGTTCATCCCTGATGTGTTCACGACACACCGCCTGCAGTTCTGGTCATCTATGACCTGGTCACGACACACCGCCTGTAGTTCTGGTCATCTCTGACCTGGTCACGACACAGCGCCTGCAGTTCTGGTCATCTCTGACCTGGTCACTACACACCGCCCGCAGTTCTGGTCATCTCTGACCTGGTCACTACACACCGTCCGCAGTTCTGGTCATCTCTGACCTGGTCACGACACACCGCCTGCAGTTCTGGTCATCTCTGACCTGGTCACGAAACACTGCCTGCAGTTCTGGTCATCTCTGACCTGTTCACGACACATCGCCTGCAGTTCTGGTCATCTCTGACCTGGTCACGACACACCGCCTGCAGTTCTGGTCATCTCTGACCTGGTCACGACACACCGCCTGCAGTTCTGGTCATCTCTGACCTGGTCACGACCTGCAGTTCTGGTACCTCTGACCTGGTCACGACACACCGCCTGCAGTTCTGGTCATCTCTTACCTGGTCACGAAACACCGCCTGAAGTTCTGGTCATCTCTTACCTGGTCACGACACACCGCCTGCAGTTCTGGTCATCTCTGACCCAGCGTTGCCTGAAGCTCCAGTTGTCTCTGATCTGTTTATGGAGTGTGTGTTGGATCCATCCATCCTGCTCATTAAGTGTAAACGTAGCTCAAATTGTTTTATTGTAGTAATGATGTTCATTTGTCCGAATTGTCTCAATTGGGGAAGTACTGAATATATGACACCACAGTGCATGCATGGCATGGCATAACGCGGCCATGTCGCCTGCTGCTCTTAGTTGAAGTCAGATTCGTGTTAAGTATATGGGAACAAGATAACTCAACAATTCGGAATGCTTCCTTTGGAAGCTCTCAGTGCTTCTATGGCATTCTCCTTTCCACATCATTGTATGTATCAAATGATGCTATATTAGGAAATGACAGCATTGCTTCGAAGATCACCAGATTGCCTTATCTTTGAATGCTACCGAGCTTCCAACTGAACGGGAGGTGGTGTGTTGGGGTAACTGTCGCCCTTTGGTAATATCGCTTAAGCAGACCAGAGTTTACTTGGGCGCGCTGGAGCTGACCTTGGCTAGCATGAGCCGAACTGAGTTGACCTGAGGTTCATGAACTGACATGTGCTGGCTTGAGCCGACCTGAGTGGACCTGTGCTGAATTGACTTGTGTTGAACTGAACTGATCTTTGGCGACCTGAGCTGATCTCGCGCCCTCTGTTGGACAGACCGGCCGGTGTACCTGGGCCACCAGAGCCATCAGAAGGTGGTGCGGGACAGCTTGCCCTTGCTCGCCTGGGAGCCGTACTTCTGTGTACTACTGCAGGACGAGTCCAGTCTCACAGCCTACCGCAGCGAGGAAATGGCGGTGAGTGAGCCAATACGCTCTCGACTCTAGTCTAGTGTGAGCATACTGGTGTTGCTGGATATGAGGAGCCTGCTGGTGGCCTCCACCGCTCGGCACGTGTCTCGAGTGGCCTCCACCGCTCGGCACGTGTCTCGAGTGGCCTCCCCGCTCGGCACGTGTCGAGTGGCCTCCACCGCTCGGCACGTGTTCGAGTGGCCTCCACCACACCCACCCCCGTCGAGTGGCCTCCGCCGCTCGGCACGCCTCCTCGGCACTTGCCTCCACCGCTCGGCACGTGTGTCGAGTGGCCTCCGCCGCTCGGCACGTGTTCAGTGGCCTCCACCGCTCGGCACGTGTCTCGGTGGCCTCCCCGCTCGGCACGTGTGTCGAGTGGCCTCCACCGCTCGGCACGTGTCTCGAGTGGCCTCCACCGCTCGGCACGTGTCTCGAGTGGCCTCCACCGCTCGGCACGTGTCTCGAGTGGCCTCCACCGCTCGGCACGTGTCTCGAGTGGCCTCCACCGCTCGGCACGTGCGTCGAGTGGCCTCCGCCGCTCGGCACGTGTCTCGAGTGGCCTCCACCGCTCGGCACGTGTCTCGAGTGGCCTCCACCGCTCGGTACGTGTCTCGAGTGGCCTCCACCGCTCGGCACGTGTGTCGAGTGGCCTCCACCGCTCGGCACGTGTCTCGAGTGGTCTCCACCGCTCGGCACGTGTGTCGAGTGGCCTCCATCGCTCGGCACATGTCTCGAGTGGCCTCCACCGCTCGGCACGTGTGTCGAGTGGCCTCCACCGCTCGGCACGTGTCTCGAGTGGCCTCCACCGCTCGGCACGTGTGTCGAGTGTCTGTCTGGCATTGATGTCTGACCAGGACGCTGCCTGGTCGAGCCAATGGATGTCAGTGACAAGAAGAGCTGGACGATCGCTGAATGCACCTTGTACCGGCACTTTGTGGTGCCATCTCGGAATGTGATGTCATCGGAAGCCCGGAGGGTAGTTATATGTAAGCTGTCCACAGGTTGTGGGAACACTGTCCTGTGTCCCCTGAAGCGGTTAGTTATATGTAAGCGGAAGCGGTTAGACTCAGACAATCGACCTCAGATACGAGACAGGCGTACCACAAACACGCTGTCCCGAAGTCGTCGGGTATGGCCGCGAAGGTCAGTAGCCTGAGAGTGTTCCCACGGGATGCACATTCAGTGATCCACGTGGCACATGGAAGGCGCGGGTGATCCAGTACGTTGTAGTTGTGACTAGTCACCAGCACGTGGCGTGCCCGGTCATTCCAGGACGGTCTAACAACCTCGTGAGACACTTTAACAGCCAGTCAACTGAGGTGATGCGGTCAGCATGTTTCTTCCTCTCCCCTACCGTTATCGTAACATCACAACGCATGCCGTACGCAACGCAGCCATTGGGGACGTCAGTGGCGAATAAGGACGAATGGCTGATACGCTCATACAGTCGTAATTGATTCAAGTGGATCAATGAGCGAAGGTCACTTGCCGCTTAAGCCGATTATGAAATATACCTCGGAAGCATATAGCTACACATACCATATCCAGCCACGGCTGCGTAGGCGTCTCGCGATGGCTGCCACCAAGGTGCAGAGCGGCTTGGTGACGGTGCGTCGGACACGGATCCGAGGACCGCCAGTACCAGGCACGGCTGCTGAGCCACCAGTACGGGGCACGGCTCCACGCCCGCCAGTACCGGGCACGGCTCCATGGCCCGCCAGTACCGGGCACGGCTCCACGGACCGCCAGTACCAGGCACGGCTCCACGGCCCGCCAGTACCGGGCACGGCTCCACGGCCCGCCAGTACCGGGCACGGCTCCACGGCCCGCCAGTACCGGGCACGGCTGCTGGGCCACCAGTATCAGGCACGGCTCCGCGGGCTGCCAGTTCCGGGCACGGCTCCACGGCCCGCCAGTACCAGGCACGGCTGCTGAGCCGCCAGTACCAGGCACGGCTCCACGGCCGCCAGTACCAGGCACGGCTGCTGAGCCGCCAGTACCAGGCACGGCTCCACGGCCCGCCAGTACCAAGCACGGCTGCTGAGCCGCCAGTACCGGGCACGGCTGCTAAGCCGCCAGTACCAGGCACGGCTCCACGGCCCGCCAGTACCAGGCATGGCTGCTGAGCCGCCAGTACCGGGCATGGCTGCTGGGCCGCCAGTACCGGGCACGGCTCCACGGCCCGCCAGTACCGGGCACGGCTGCTGAGCCGCCAGTACCGGGCACGGCTGCTGAGCCGCCAGACCGGGCACCCGCCAGTACCGGGCACGGCTCTGAGCCGCCAGTACCGGGCACGGCTCCACGGCCCGCCAGTACCAGGCATGGCTGCTGAGCCGCCAGTACCGGGCACGGCTCCACGGCCCGCCAGTACCAGGCATGGCTGCTGAGCCGCCAGTACCGGGCACGGCTGCTAAGCCGCCAGTACCGGGCACGGCTCCACGGCCCGCCAGTACCAGGCATGGCTGCTGAGCCGCCAGTACCGGGCATGGCTGCTGGGCCGCCAGTACCGGGCACGGCTCCACGGCCCGCCAGTACCAGGCACGGCTGCGAGCCGCCAGTACCAGGCACGGCTCCACGGCCCGCCAGTACCAGGCACGGCTGCTGAGCCGCCGGTATCAGGCACGGCTGCGCGGGGATGGCACGACGTACTGGACGAGCTGCCGCTGCCCGGTGCGGTGCGGTTTTTCCTGACGGGTCGGCCGCGGGTGGGCTGTTTTTGTTGGCGCCAGCGCGTGACCCAACTGTTGTCGCTTTCTTCCGGCGTACACTTGTCTTGCCGGACGGAGACCATGTCATCATTTTGTCGTTCGTCGCCATGTCGGGTGAGGAAATGCAGCGAGCGGCAGCAGCTCTATCGGACCGGTCGAAACAATGGTGGTATGCCGCACTGGGCCTGCACGCACGGGCGCCGCCACTGCCCTCTCCCTTCTCTACTTATCTCCAGCTGGGGACCGGACGGCAAAAACGGACCAACGTTACCGTTGAAGAGGAGAAAGGTATAAATACTGCTCCCTATTTGTTCACAATATGATCTTTCGATGGCATTTGGTATAATAAATAAATACACATCCAAGCTACCTATGTTTTGTTCTGTTTCTTGTTTTCTGGTCACCAGTGTGTATGTTCACGTGGCTGTCTAAGCTGCCTTGTTCGGTCTGGTTTTCACACACGATGCCCATTGCGGTACGACAATATTGTGCTCGGTTTCTAATGTCACAGCATCATAAGCGAGCTGCCACATTCATGTACAGTCAGGGGCGCTGCCAGGAGTTAAAGGTTCCGACCACAAAGCGCGATGAAAACAGGTAACGCTATCGGCATGCAAAGCGCAAAGAAATTATATGATTATGTTTAGTGAGAGTCTAAAGAATTCTTCTTTGGTCTAGTATATTTGGGATGGCCCCCAAACCTCCCCATTAACTACGCCTCTTTTTGCAGTCACAACTGTGATGCTCAAGTTCGGTGTGTTGATTGCATTGTTCGAACACCAAAGAAGCATTATATTTAGTGTGCGATCAGTGATTAGCGTGTCCAAAACAATACTACGTTATCCTGTCAACTGACAAGCATTAAGACCTGTTCGCGCAAAGCGGGTTGTCGAATGCCGGTCAGGTTCCTGATTTCTGGCTTAGCGATCAACCTGCTGCTAAAGCTTGTGTTTCGCTGATCAAAATTGGTGAGTAATTTTAGCACGCAGAGCTCGGGAATATCTATATTCGGTATCTGACGTCTCCTTTTTCTCTCCGATAGCAAGGACAAATCGACACTTAGGCTTGTTCGTCGGCTTGTTCGACTTTCTAAGCCAATGTGATGTGAGCACGGTATGAAGAAGATAATGCCGATTGGTATTCGTATGAGATATGGTCCTTCGATGTCAGCAGCCTCACCAGATGTCGATACAAATCCAGCCAATAGCCAGAATACGTGGATGTGTGCATGCGTATAATAGCTTTAGTTCTCTTGCCATATTGCTTCTGTATCTGTTACCGCGCTGTTTTTTTCTCTGATATGTTACCGCACTGTTTCTGTACTCTGAACTTTCTCGTACGGCTTCTTCAAGTAGTTTCTGTATCCTGCTACAGGGCAGTGTCTTTATCTAAGTGATCCTTAGTCACTAGTGACCCTGTTCATGGTCTACATAGATGTTGCCCTAATATGGAATGGTGTTACACAAACATTTTGCAATGCAATTCGGGTAAAGGGATGACCTATGTGTTATAGGATACAATACCAGTTCATCATAGTTATTATTCTCCTTATCCCGAATACATCTTTTCTTAAATTATGGATCTTAAAACAAATGATAAAGGTCCAGTCATAATCACTAAGACCATCAACTCAAATTTTAGCCTGAAAGGCATCAGAAAATTTTAAATTACACTAATTGCATGTCAAATTTCGACATCCTGCTATGCTCATTTCGACATCTCACACCTAACGAAAAACCAATATTTTAACCCTGATCTGTTACCGTGCTGTTTCTGTATCTGTTTCCGTACGGGTTCTCTAGTTTCTGTATCCGTTACAGGGCAGTGTCTTTATCTAAGTGATCGCGGTCACTAGTGACTGTTCATGGTCTTCATAATCTTTCCATGAATCTATAGCGTGATCAAGGTTATCCGAGGTCAATCCCGGTTAGGTCAGATCAAAATATGTACAGTGGTCAGCTTTGGCTGTTCGGCGCCTCCTGACCTAGGAATGTGTGAACTGTAACATTCCAGCCTCGTACTAAATAATTACTCGGGCCCCCGCACGCCATGTAAAACCTCGGAGAATTACTCAGGTCCTTGCACGCCATGTGAAAACCTAGGAGCGGCGGTGGCCACGCCTTCTGCCACGCGGAGCTATTCGACATTGGCTGGCAGTGTTTAGTCGGTCGTAAGAGAAGGGCAGGCCTTGTAAGCCGACAGACGTTGGCATGTCTTCTTTGGCCACGCCTTGTGGTTCAGCAGTATTAGGCATGACATAAAAGAGCCAGCATGTCTGGCTCACCGTTATGCGCAGATTCATTGGCGTCAACAGACTTCATCAGCGACCGCGAAGAGATCCATTGGCTGCCTTGACCTAGGCTGCTGTACGGTCTCAGGCATGACGATATAATTAGTTTTTATATTTGTGTAGGTGACTTCACGGTACTTTAAGTCACTGGCTGTACTGAATGTTACTGGCGACCCCACCACCAATAGTAAATATCGGCGTGATATTGGGTTATATCACCACCCTTACCTGGGGCATTCCAGCACGATTCAGCAGGTGATTAACAGCCGACCATCTCGGATTCTCTTGAAAATTGGTGCCCAAGGTAATCAGGTGCCCAGAATCCGAGTCTGGAAGTCTTAGGTCTATCGGAGCAGTGGGTTTTGAATTATAGCCTCGGGCAGTTTTTAAAAGTTTGAATACAGTGTTTCTTTGGGACGCCATAGCTCCCATAAAACTGAAAGTAACCTAGTAAAATGATATATTGTTAGAATCGTAAAATCACAAGAATTGTTGTGGTTTAGCTCATTGTTGACAATTTCGAAATTGTGTTTTGTAAAATTTTGGTCAATAAATGTGTTCACATTTGTTTTATGTGGCCAGTTAAATAAATGTGTTTTTTGGGCCGATAATATTGCCTATGGTATTACTAACTTGCATGCAAAGAAATTGGAGATTGTTATTTTTAATAAATATTTTCTCCCATTTTTTACTTCTACCGTGCAGTGCAAATTTGCTCTTTTGACGGCCCTACGGCCACACATATCGTAAGTAGCCCAAACATATGACATGTCAAATTTAAATGCTCCAAATTCCATTACTTATGAAAAGCTCCTTTGACCATTTCAAGACCCCTCCCTCACCCGCATCTTTCCCCATCCTCCTCCACAATCCCCTCCCGCGTCCTGCGTCGGGTGTTAATTTGCACCCATCACCTGTTGAATCGTGCTGGGATGCGTCACCTGACAAGTCACATGGATGTGTTGTTCACATCGCTGTCGCAAAAAATGTGAATAGGGTCATTCGAAAATGCTTGCAAGTTCATTGGTGTTCGAGACACATGCCCGAAACTAGCAGAAAAAAATGCAAAAGGAAATTTTTCATCTCAGGAACGGAAGAACATCTCCGACCTGGAATGCCTTAAAACTGTTTACTCTCAATGCAGAATCTTACTCCATAATAATCCAGTGTATATCCATCGAAATACAAAATCATCCAGCCCTGCCCGCCCTGCGACCAGCTGACTGGTGTGTCGCGTCAGCTGACTGACAGTTGGCAGATATTCCCGCTGACCCCACGGAAGACGAGGACACGGAAGGTCGGCGGCGGTGGCGCATGATTCTCTGTACCGTGTCCATTGTCCGGCTGGGTAGCCCCGCACGAGTCGCCCTCGCGCGCTTTGCATGGTCGGCGCGCAGCCTTGAAAGCAATGCACGGTGCTGAGTGCAGGAAGAGGCCTGCGTCGAGTACCGCCTCTGACAGCGGGGCTAGAACAGTGTCGCTGTCATGCCGTTCGATCATGGCAGAGATGATCACCGATAGATGCTGCGAGCGACAGCGGCCACGACAGCGACAGCGAGTCTCCTGGACAGCGAGCCTATCATTGTGTTTTACCTGGATAGGAACTGGTTGACACTTGGAAAATCTGGATTTGGAATGTGTAGTTCGACAGCCTCATAATGTCAGTCACATAACCCACGAATCGGAGTTAGTAAAGCAGAACTTGGCGTGGTAAGTCATAGCAATTCGAGGATCTAAACATGAAATATGACGACAAGGGCACACCGAAGCGTCCTGAATTTGCAATGAATTACCGTAATCTGGATTATATGCTTTTATATACAATAAGCCAAATTTTGAGGTACTACAAGAGCACACCCAAGTGTAGCGTTCCGGAATTTGCAATGAAATATCGTAATGTATATGCTATTAGGTACAAAAAGCGATGGTGGCCAAAATGGCAAAGTTGGCGTTGTATGCTTTTGCAAATGATCGTAGTGGCACTCTAAGAATCTGGGACAAGTAGATATTTTCTGGACGCTGTAGTATATGGGAGAATGAGAAGCCAAAACTACTTGGTAGTACCACCAGTTGACGTTTATAAATTCCACCATGGGGATCTTGCTTACCTATGCTGCTGAACAAACATGATTACTGGTATACATCAGCAGCAACTGCCAATATATTTCCCACAACGTGTCCAAGAGTTGCCTGATATCGCACTCACATGCTACCAATTCACTATCTGGCTATCACAACCCATTGAATGACTGCACATCGGTAAATTTTGTCTTGACTCCTCTTGGCATTTCGGGTACGCTGAACAAAAGCTAATACAGTCTAGCGAACATACGTCCCAAGATAGTCTTATTTCAACGTTTCGCTTTATGGCCCCGAAAAAGATGTCATTGTGTGAAGGAGCACTAACCTGATTGTCAGAACACTTCGCTCAGAAAATGATAGAATATATTCCGGCCCCACATATTCAGATGTAGCCTATAGGCCACATCTAACATGCATAATGCATAAGCGGTTGGACGTCATACGTCAGAAGCTACGCGAGGCGCACCCCAGTCCAGCTGCAGCGCCATTCACCAGGCGAGTTGTGCCAACGCATATATCACCGTGTGTCATGACATGTCCAAACCGGCGCGCTTGGTTGCCGGGTACCACCCAGACGTGGATCGGTGGCGCAGTGGCCACTGTCGTGTTCGGTGGTCGTCAGATGCCAGGCCATTCCTGCCCTCCGGCTCAACTAGGGCCAGACAGTTGTCGTGTTGTGTCCCAGGGTAGATCCGCGAACAAAATGCCTTAAAACCCCAGGCACAACAAATTGTCTTTTATACTCCTGAATCACATACTTCAAGGTGATCTTATCTGGCTTTCCTTGGAACTTTCAGGTTTCTATGTCCATGCTTCCTCTCTGTACTAAAAATGGCCTCTTCCGTCTGGTTGATCAGTCGGAAATATGCGGTGCTGGATTATCGTGGAGCCATATTTCAGCTCTCATTTGGAGGAATTCTGCCCATCCTTGTTTGAAGAAAAAAATCCGATTCATCTACTCATCATTCGGAATTCCTAAATTCAGGAAACTTGACAACCCGCCGTGACTCTTAGCCTGGTTGTCATTGCATGTACCATCCCGGATCTTAGGGTCCATAGCGATGATAGGAAGTATCAGGTGAAGTAGTGAACTTTCGGACACACCTCGGAGGTGGTCAAAACGCCCGGTCACACCTCCAGAGGGTAGCCACGATCCCCGAGTGGTTAATGACTTATGTCGCGGACATGCCCGTACAGAGGGTAGCCGGAATGGATCCCAGCACACCTCGGAAGTGTTCAATGACCCTGGAAATGTCCCGGAAGGTAGTAATGATCCGGACACGCCTCGGGAGGGTGTGATGGCCTGCACATGTCCCGGGAGGTAGTAATGACCCGGACACACCTCCGGAGGGTGCTCACGTCCTGGGATATAGCAATGATCCGGACACGCTGCGGAATTTCCGGGTTGTCTGCTCTGGGCAGCGCATAGATCAGACGTGATTTAGCGCTGCGGTGCGAGCTTCCGCGGGCGCGCCCAGGCCTCAGGCGACGTCTGCGGCTGGCCAGTGGCTGTGGTGACCAGACCGGGCAGCAGGCCGCTGCCACAGGCTACGGGCGTGGCTCGCCATGAGGTGCCACACTGCTGTCGGGGGTGTGGTGACCAGACCGGACAGCGGGCCGCTGCCACAGGCCACGGGCGTGGCTCACCATGCCACACTGCTGCCGGGGCTGTGGTGACCAGACCGGGCAGTAGGCCGCTGCCACAGGCCACGGGCGTGGCTCACCATGAGGCGCCACACTGCTGCCGGGGCTGTGGTGACCAGACCGGGCAGCAGGCCGCTGCCACAGGCCACGGGCGTGGCTCACCATGAGGCGCCACACTGCTGCCGGGGCTGTGGTGACCAGACCGGGGCAGGCCGCTGCCACAGGCCACGGGCGTGGCTCACCATGAGGCGCCACACTGCTGCCGGGGCCGTGGTGACCAGACCGGGCAGCAGGCCGCTGCCACAGGCCACGGGCGTGGCTCACCATGAGGCGCCACACTGCTGCCGGGGCTGTGGTGACCAGACCGGGCAGCAGGCCGCTGCCACAGGCCACGGGCGTGGCTCACCATGAGGCGCCACACTGCTGCCGGGGTGTGGTGACCAGACCGGGCAGCAGGCCGCTGCCACAGGTCACGGGCGTGGCTCACTATGAGGCGCCACACTGCTGCCGAAGGTGTGGTGACCAGACGGGGCAGCAGGCCGCTGTCACAGGCCACGGGCGTGGCTCGCCATGAGGCGCCACACTGCTGTCGGGGGGTGGTGACCAGACGAACTGTGTTGAGCGGCTCGAATCGGCCACTAAATCGCGGAAAGGTCACCACTCCATGTGGTTATGTGCGAGCAGGTTACCACTACGTGTGTTTCCGTGCGTGAAAGTCACCACTGCGTGCATTTTTCTGAGATGAAGTCATCACTTTGGTTCTGTGGAAGCTTCGTCAAATGCGCCGTGAAATGAAATTCAGGTAGACAGATGTCGCGCTAGAGTTCCCAAACAATTTGCATGAGTCTGCTCTATATCTGATTGAAGTCGTATGGGCCCACAGTTAAGCTTCCGGTGAGCACATACTAATCGCTGGTAGTATGCCTTCGATCCAAAATGTTTCCGAATAAGCGTTCCGGTCATTTAATATACCGGTTTATGGTAATGCACACCAATCGCTCTAGTCTTTGGACGTGGTTCGTGGGCGTACGCAGCCAAAAATGCATCAATTTGTTGATAATTAACTCACAGCCGCGCTTGACTAGCACAGCTTTCCTCACTGTAATTTGTCATCACTCACACTAATGTCTGTCCTGTCTGTGAGAACTTCCTGCCATGGTAGACATGCTGGCGACAAATTTCGCTTCCATATGTCATGTTTGCACTCAGTGCTGGTTCTGTCTTCGTCTTGCTAACAAGCCGGGCACGGACACGAGGTGGTCACGTGATTCCGCTGTGTTGTTTAGATCTGCGCTCTGCTTTACTGCACGCTAACATGGGGCGTGGCTGTGCTGTGCTCTGCCCTGTGATTGGCTTGTTTTCGTGTGGTGATCGCAGCCTTGAGAGGAGCATCGCTTAAATTTGTCTGCTCGTAATAAGAAGTGACTAATGCGTCATCATTGACCATGACGGTGCTTGGCTGGTTAGTGGTTTATTATGCCCGATGGGATGAGGGTAACAGGAGCATGATGTTCACTGTAACATGCGGCGGTTGAAGCCCATGTGCAATGTATGTTGACCTGACGTAAAAGGTTCCTGTGCCGAAAGGGTAACGGCACATATTAATTATTATGCCTACCAATTTTAACAGAAGTTATTTCAGGTATTATCGTTCTAATGGAAAGCATTACACTGTCCTTACAATGGGGCAGTGATGATGACTAAGCGCGATTACGTGATGTACCAGGCTAATTCTATAAGTAAAAGCGTATATAGTTTTCTGATAAGAGGAGGAAGGTAGTTCTGAAGTCTCAGTGGAATAGGAGTGGAAAAGTTTAAGGGGTAGAAAGACTACATCCAAACATCCAGTGTGATTACACGCAATTTGCGAACAAATGTATGTGAAACGCGGTTTTCGGCGGGGGCCCTTGTGCGCATCATTATAGTCACCAAACTTTTTGCCTTTTCGTCGATCCACGATCTGGATGCGACGGAAACGAGACGGAATATCGTCCCGACGAATATCAAGGCGAGAAATGCCCATGGCGAATGTTTCATGCACAGCTGCCAAATACCGTCTTCGCTAGTGTTGTGCCGCTTCACTACAGCAGTCGTGGCCGTGTTCTGTCACTGTCATGCACCTTGGCTGGTATTGTCGTCACACACTTCCTTCCGGCTGTACTGCCACGTGCGAACTCTGTGACGGTGGCATTGACCGTGACTACACTGGGAAGGAAACTGTAGCGAGGCTAACCGATGGTCATTCCGGCCTCGGCGCTATGCTTGCCCGAGGATATGCGAGACGGAGCGCTTCGTCTGAACATGTATGTTTCCGCCACGGTCGTACCCGGATTGGTCGTCTGACCAGGGGATGCATCGTCCGTCGGGGTAACGACCAGGGGTCAGAATATCGGCCAGGGTGTCGGGATATTGGCCAGGGTGTCGGGATAACGACCGGGGTGTCGGGATATCTGCCAGGGTGTCGGGATATCGGCCAGGGTGTCAGGATATCGTCCGGGGTGTCGGGATAACGACCAGGGTGTCGGGATAACGACCAGGGTGTCGGGATATCGGCCAGGGTGTCGGGATATCGGCCAAGGTGTCGGGATATCGGCCAGGGTGTCGAGATATCGGCCAGGGTGTCGAGATATCGGCCAGGGTGTTGGGATATCGGCCAGGGTATCGGGATATCGGCCAGTGTGTCGGGATGACGACCAGGGGTCAGGATATCGTCCGGGGTGCCGGAATGTCGCCCAGGGTGTCGGGATATT
Source organism: Imbricaverruca yamaguchii (assembly GCA_034440575.1). Lineage (NCBI taxonomy): Eukaryota > Metazoa > Arthropoda > Thecostraca > Neoverrucidae > Imbricaverruca > Imbricaverruca yamaguchii. The sequence goes on from JAOTOL010001573.1 coordinate 1,207,046, forward strand.
GACCGGGTTGTCGGTCACCAGTCGGGATATTGGCCAAGGTGTCAATCACCAGTCGGGATATCATCTGGCTTTATGAGCTGGATAAGAGCTGGGCTGGGCCAGGTGGTTTCGTTTTCGAAAACCAGTTGGCCGGAAATAGGCACACGTCCTTCCTTTTTCACCGGTACCAATGTTCAGAGCAGAGCAGTACTGATGCATTTCATGTGATATATCTATGTATCCACGAACTTCCACTACCACACCATCACGCCCGCACCTGCATTCAGTGGCTTCAATACAGTGTTTGGATTGCAGACTGGGGGAGGAGCATCTCTCTTCCAATTAAAAAGGTGAATTTGAACATGAACCCTATGGCGTTGCATGATAAACATTGGTCTTAAAATGAGTTTTGCCTCTGGCCAAGCGAGATTCTGCCACACTTGAGAATGGCCCGAGATTGGGCACAAGCGTGCGTATGACACTACACATGTTTCAGATAGTGGGTGCCGGGCGGCTCCTAAATATCCACCGTCCCGTCAGGCTCGCAGCCACTGGTGAATAACTCCAGCCCTGGACCGGTTTTCCCAGATAGGGTGCGGGGAGCCCGTCCTCACCAGCCGTCAGTGCGGCAATGGTGAAGTGCAGCTTCACCACTGAGATGCCACGGCTGCCCGCGTGCCTCATATACTGAGTTTCCCCGCATGCCACATCTACTGAGTTTCCCGTGTGCCATATATACTAGGTTTCCCCGCGTGCCACGTATACTGAGTTTCCTCGCGTGCCACATATACTGAGCTTCACGGCATGTCACATATACCGAGTTTATCCGCGTGCCACATATACTGAGCTTCCCCGCATGCCACATCTACTGAGTTTCCCCGCGTGCCACGCATACTGAGTTTCCTCGCGTGCCACGTATACTGAGCTTCCATTACTAGTTTCCGCGTGCCACTACGGCCCTGCCACGTATACTGAGCTTCCCCGCGTGCCACGTGCACATCTACTGAGTTTCCCGCGTGACATCCTCGCGTGCCACGTATACTGAGTTTCCTCGCGTGCCACGTATACCTGAGTTTCTCCGCGTGCCACATATACTGAGTTTCCCCGCGTGCCACATATACTGAGCTTCCCCGCGTGCCACATATACTGAGCTTCCCCGCATGCCACATATACTGAGCTTCCCCGCGTGCCACATATACTGAGCTTCCCCGCGTGCCACGTATACTGAGTTTCCTCGCGTGCCACGTATACTGAGTTTCCTCGCGTGCCACGTATACTGAGTTTCCTCGCGTGCCACGTATACTGAGTTTCCCCGCGTGCCACGTATACTGAGTTTCCTCGCGTGCCACGTATACTGAGTTTCCTCCCGTGCCACGTATACTGAGTTTCCCCGCGTGCCATATATACTGAGTTTCCCCGCGTGCCACATATACTGAGCTTCCCCGCGTGCCACGTATACTGAGTTTCCTCCCGTGCCACGTATACTGAGTTTCCCCGCGTGCCACGTATACTGAGCTTCCCCGCGTGCCACGTATACTGAGTTTCCTCCCGTGCCACGTATACTGAGTTTCCCCGCGTGCAACGTATACTGAGCTTCCCCGCGTGCCACGTATGCTGAGTTTCCTCGCGCGCCACGCATACTGAGTTTCCCAGCACCATATGGTGCGTCGGCTGAACTCTCCGAGAGCTGAGCTGAGATAATGTAGACGCACTGGCGTCCGACAGGCGGACCATGCTCCGAAACACTGTGACGGGTGTCGCCTGGTGCACTCCTCGGCACGCCCTCCCCCCCCCCTGAACGGCCGGGCGCCAGACTAAGGTGAACATTTCTGTTTCAAGGCGTACGCACGTGCTTTGGCACATTTGTAAGTGAAGGAAATTCCTAAAGACTGAGAAGCCCGGGCATTGTTCAATCCATTCGTGTCGTGCCACAGTGAAGAGCTTTGTTCTGCCCTGCTTCACATGTCTGTACGATTGTTGTTTACTGGTATTCAAGCAACTTGAGTGCCGTTTAGTTTCCATGTGTACAGAATTGTGGTGGCGATAATAATCACATACAGCCCCAGAGAAGATTTGCTTCTTTGTATATGTTTCGGTAATGTATTTCCAACGTTTTTCCAGTTAGGTTGAACATTTGCTATCAGAATGTTACTGGTTGGCTAACGTATAGCTAGCAATGTAGCGAATTTAGCTGCTACAGGTTAATATCCCATGGCGTTGCTGATATCGGAAACTGGAAGCAGCGCTCCTGCACTGAGTTTTTTTGCATGTTTAATTTCGGGGTCTGATAAAAGAGGTGAAGGGGGATAAACGACGTGTGATGAATTAAAAAGCTAGATCATTTTGAACGCTACTACCACCCATGAACATGTTTCTGGAAGCGAATCTACCCACAGCGGCTCCGTTCCCACTTTCCATTCTGAACATTCATTCAATGAAACTGCGCCCTGTCGTTGCGACGGCCCACCAGCTGTTTTATCATGAACACGGCGCGCCCGGAGCAACCGTGGGAAGCGGCCCCTTTCCTGCCAGCTCGCCGTACACTGATGCGCCGCACCATACGTCACTATCATTGCAGAGCCGCCCGCTATTCCAGGGAATTAATGTGATGTTTAATGTGATGTTTTCTACCGGACGACTAACTGCGTATTGACGCCAAAATGATACCCAAGGGTTAGAGAAATCAGGCGATAATTCGAGAACTCAGTAATTGCTCGCTCATTCCCGTACGGAGTGCAATGGGCTTTCCCGGTGCTGATTCACCTCGCTCTGCCCTGAGTATCCGCTGCACGTAAGCATGCATCTCTCACGGCTGTGCTTGGTTTATTGATTACCTCTTGCGCAATCGCTGCTGTCACCAGTACGCCATGACTGGCCATGGTTTGCTGGTTAAATGGCTGACCATGGCTCGGTTGGTTGCATAATCGGCTGAGGCTTAGATGGTTGCATGCTCGGCTGAGGCTTGGATGGTTGTATGACTGGGCATGGCTGTGGTGATCGCGGTGGATTGTCATCGGCTCGTGGTGGTACGCCATTCCGCCGATGGCAGACACCAGGTGGTCCCCACCACCCGGCAATATTACGCGATTCTCCTGACCGGTCTCATAGGCGTCATAATTGATTCGTAGCGAAGCGTAAAACGAACGTTTTCATTCGGGGAAACAGCTTGTGTTATTCCCGGTGTATTTCCGCTCGTTACACGACGTCTATCTTCTGCTTGACGTTCGATATCCGTTCGTTTTACGAACTTTTGACGCTCCGAATTGCCAAGTGTGAACCGGGCTGTAGACGGCGGGCAGAGTGCTGTTCGGTCGTGTGTGCCTGCCGCCGCGGGCCCGTCCACCACGGCGGAGCACGACGCTGTTCGGTCGTGTGTGCCTGCCGACGCTGGCCCGTCCACCACGGCGGAGCACGACGCTGCCGGGCGGTACTGGGGCGCAGGGGAGGGGACGGGTGGCTGGGCGTCACCTCGCGACGGGTCGCACGCACCTGTCAACACCTGGCGTCCACCCGGCGTGGCTGACGTAAGACTGCCGTGACCTGAGGCGGGCGCCGAGTGACGTCACATGCCAGCACAGCTGTCTGTTTCGCGCTGGTGCGAGGAAGGTGAGCGAGCATCCGGCAGCAGCACCGCGGTGGTGGACTGGGCGGGGTTAGCTCGCACTTCTCAGCTGAGGGAGGGGGGGGGGGCGTGCTTCGCTGACCCCCGCACCGCAACTGCACTCACCCGGTGGTATGTGATGCTGTAAATATTCCTGTTTTGAGCGGCACCCTCTGCGCGGCCCGGCATGCTCTGGAGGCCATCTAACTGCTATCTTACGGCCATCAGATGGCCATCTGACAGCCATCTGACTGCAATCTGACGGTCATCTGACGGCAATTTGACCGCCATCTTACGGCCATCTGGCGGCCATCTGGCGGCCATCTGACAGCCATCTGACGGTCATCTGGTGCCCATCTGACGGCCATCTGACGGCCATCTGACGAACATCTGGCGGCCATCTGACGACCATCTGATAGCCATCTGACAACGTCTGACGGTCATCTGTTGCCTATCTGATAGTCATTTGTCGGCCATCTGACGGCCATCTGACGAACATCTGGCGGCCATCTGACGACCATCTGATAGCCATCTGACGGCCATCTGACGGCCATCTGATGACCTTTCAGCGCTCCAGCGGCATCTGAGATTCTCCATTAATTATCCGCGGAACGGGCCGGCAGTGACTGGTTCTTCACGGCGGCAGGGATCGACCCCCTGGTGGACTGCGCCGTCGTCCAGCGCCGCAGGCGCCGCACGCGTGGAGTGGGTCACGTTTGTCGTGACCTGACCCGGGTCACACAGCGGGTGCCAGCCGCCAGCCGGCGGATGTGGCCTCGCCGACAGACGTGTCGGGGTGTTGGACGGTGCCCGAGGTGGTCTCCCCGACAGATGTGTCGAGGTGTCGACTGCCGAGGTGGCTCCCCGACAGACGTGTCGAGGTGTTGGACGGTGCCCGAGGTGATCTCTCCGACAGACGTGTCGAGGTGTTGGACGGTGCCCGAGGTGATCTCCCCGACAGACGTGTCGAGGTGTCGGACGGTGCCCGAGGTGGCCTCCCAGACAGACGTGTCGGGGTGTTGGACGGTGCCCGAGGTGACCTCCCCGACAGACGTGTCGAGGTGTTGGACGGTGCCCGAGGTGGTCTCCCCGACAGACGTGTCGAGGTGTTGGACGGTGCCCGAGGTGGTCTCCCCGACAGACGTGTGGGAGGCCCGAGGTGGTGGTGCCAGTGTTCCGACAGACGTGTCGGGGTGTTGGACGGTGCCCGAGGTGGTCTCCCCGACAGACGTGTCGGGGTGTTGGACGGTGCCCGAGGTGGTCTCCCCGACAGACGTGTCGGGGTGTTGGACGGTGCCCGAGGTGGTCTCCCCGACAGACGTGTCGGAGTGTTGGACGGTGCCCGAGGTGGCGCCACGGCTTCATCACGACTTCGGGCGTCACGCAGGGAGATCGTCGGATGGTTCGCGTACGATGTGCCAGGGCAAGATTGTCTTGGAATGCGCTTCAATAGGGACAACTTGGTCGCGGATGATTGTCCATGAGCCGAGAAAGGGGGTGAGTGGATGGAAACTTGTCAGTTCGTGCGTTAATTTGTAATTAGCTTTGTATCGTTGTATGTAGAATTGACAACTCCAAGACAGCTTTTGCACTCTCCACGTCTCTTATGATTTTTCTAAGACATGCCAGTTGGCAGTAGTTGCCGCTGAAGTTGCTAGTGATGAAGGTGACGTCGAAGCTGAAGGTGCCATTGATTAAGTCCTCGCAAGTAGCGATTTTACATGACTGCCATATTTGCCAACTTTTTTTTACTGTTGAACATGGTTGCCTGGCTTCCATCCTCTTAGGTGAGCACACTTCATAGCTTGCATGCGTTCTGAGCTTTTTTCGCTCGTGCACGTGCGACGCACACGGACAAGCGCACATGGTGTACATGTACGCGCACATTGCGGGGTTACTTTTTCATATGGGAGGGTAAATGCTCCGTCGGACTTCCGCCTACACTTCTGTTGATCAGATTGACAGGTCAACGTCAATTGCAGGGGCGGTCCGTGGCACCCAAGTGAGATGAATCAGAAAAAAAATCGTCAGATTTCAACCAGTATTTTTCATAAGTATCCATTATTATTTTATGTTAAGATGAGTATGAACATCTTAATTTGGCGCTGTAAGGTGCCAAACCTTTCACCTTCATTCCGAAGTCAGTGGATTTCAACCCTCTCCATCGTGTTCAAATGCTTTCGAAATTGGCCGGAAGTTTTCATATATAAAATAGCATTGAGGCTTTCATACATTTCCATTTCATAACCCGAAATGGCTGACATACACACACATATGGTATATATATTATATATAATATATATAATATATAATATATAATATAGATAATATATAATATATATAATATATAATATATATAATATATAGTATAAATAATACATAATATATATAATGTATAATATATATAATATATCACATATATATTGATCATATATATACATATATTATATAAAAATACTATTATTGTTGTTATCCTTATCATTGATTATTTCAGTGCAAAATACATGAAGTTAACGGGAAGCCCCACATCGATGGAGTGCATGCTCCATGGTACTCCATGTTAAAAGTCTAAATTATTAATGGATAGAGCCAACATTGAGGGGCACTTGCCCTTAAAAAATCGAAACACCTGGTCTAGAAGTAAATGAATGAAAAATGCACATGGGTGATGAGGGCGTGCTATTCCAACCAGTATAGGTGCCTCCGGCGGTAGCCTAAACATAATGTTGGCCCCTTTTCCTGGCCAGATGGGTACTACCTTCTCATGGAGGCACATGCCCGCAGCACCCACACCCTTGTTTACGCCTTTGTACTGAACAGGGAGGAATTATGTTGCAACAGTTATCTCTTACTCGCTCGTACCCCTCCTATCCGACCGTGATCTTCAGTTGGCCTGTCTCATCATATTGCTACTACCCGTGGTACCACGCGATTCCTGCGGCCCTTGACATGAATGCAGACAGCGTGGGTCCAAGCGAAAAATATTTGTGTTAGGGAAAATACGGCTCATATTCGTGTACATGATTCTTCAAGCTTTCAAATGAACCCCATTTTGGTCACGTGCCGTGCTTAATATTATTTTGCATGTCGCTGCCGATTAACTAAGCTCGCTCCAAAATGTCAGTCATGGTTTGAGAATGTGGCATCATCATTCCGCCATCAAACATCTTGTTCTTTTGTACAGAAAATGAAACTTACATGGGACGTAACAATTCGGCGCCTTTCTCTCTCCCGAATTGTAGGACAGGCCATTTGTATACGTATGTGAACATGTGTGTAGCCTTACCCTCTCTAAAATAATTTGCTTGGTACGCCCTGCTTGATACCCACCCTGGGTTCAGCAGTGTTCCTCGCTGCGCACGCACCGAGCTGAGTTACTTTAGTACTCACCCACACACATATACAGCCGAGCCGGCCAGTCCCCAAGCTTCCGTGTCGTGGACACATTGAGGGCGGGATGAACCTTGGCTGATGTGTGCGTGTCGTCTTTTGTCGACGCGTGCTGTTGTTGGCTCGAGAGCCGCCTTGAAGCGTTCCACCAGCAGCGGATCAGGCCGGCAACGCCCCACCAGCTATACAGATTGTACGCATTTGCATACGTGTTCCAAAGCGGCTCTGCAAGGCCGCCGGGCTGAGCCCGCTGGCCGCTGGTCAGTATGGCGCACCGCCACCACCACCACCAGGACCAAGTCTGTGCTCAGCTCGTCCGTCTGACTGTCGGACTCTCAGACTGCCAGACTGCTAAGGCTGTCAGACTGTCTGACTGTCGGACTCTCAGGCTGTCAGACTGCTTAGACTGTCAGACTGCCTGACTGTCGGACTCTCAGACTGCCAGACTGCCAGACTGCTGAGGCTGTCAGACTGTCTGACTGTCGGACTCTCAGGCTGTCAGACTGCTAAGGCTGTCAGACTGTCTGACTGTCGGACTCTCAGGCTGTCAGACTGTCTGACTGTCGGACTCTCAGGCTGCCAGACTGCTAAGGCTGTCAGACTGTCTGACTGTCGGACTCTCAGGCTGTCAGACTGTCTGACTGTCGGACTCTCAGGCTGTCAGACTGTCTGACTGTCGGACTCGGCTGTCAGACTGTCTGACTGTCGGACTCTCAGACTGCCAGACTGCTAAGGCTGTCAGACTGTCTGACTGTCGGACTCTCAGACTGCCAGACTACTAAGGCTGTCAGACTGTCTGACTGTCGGACTCTCAGACTGCCAGACTGCTAAGGCTGTCAGACTGTCTGACTGTCGGACTCTCAGGCTGTCAGACTGCTTAGACTGTCAGACTGCCTGACTGTCGGACTCTCAGACTGCCAGACTGCCAGACTGCTGAGGCTGTCAGACTGTCTGACTGTCGGACTCTCAGACTGCCAGACTGCTAAGGCTGTCAGACTGTCTGACTGTCGGACTCTCAGGCTGCCAGACTGCTAAGGCTGTCAGACTGTCTGACTGTCGGACTCTCAGGCTGTCAGACTGCTTATGATATCAGACTATCGGACTGCCAGACTGCTAAGATCGTCGGATTGTCGGACTCTCACACTGCCAGACTGCTTAGATTGTCGGACTGTCGGACATTCAGACTGCCATACTGCCAAGGCTGTATCTGTCGGAATCATAGACTGCCAGACTGCTACGACTGTCTGGTTGTCACTCGTCGCCACAATGCTGGAGCAGTCTGTTCGTGGATTGCCGAGTGTGATGCATGTCGTGTTCCGACTTCTCGGATGTTCGCATTGTTAGTGCACAAGTATCAAAGTATCTCATATGTTAAATACAAGAGTAAATATATGACTATTGCAATGGTAAATATATTGCTCGGCTGCTTTTGTGTTTATTTAAGTTTGAGTTTTCTTGTTGCTAGCTCTTGTGATCGTGTACTTATTTCATTGGCATAAAGCGCATGTAATATTCTTGCTATTGGATTATGTTTGGCTTAAAATACTTCCAATTAGCAAGCAGGCTCTAAGCTGTTGTTATCACTGCCGCTCATGTTGCTGCTTCGCAAACCCGGCGATTGTACAGGCGCAAGCATAAACACCACTTGTGTCCGCTCCCGGTAACAGTTGACGCTCTACCCGTCCTGAGATCAGGGGCCTTCCTGCACAACCACCCCTCCAACAGTGGACATCACACCCGTCCCGACATCAGGGAATGCTGCCTTCCTGCAACCCCTCCCCCATCCCGACATCAGGGAACTGTTGCCTTCCTGCAGCCCCTCCCCCATCAGTGTGACTCTCCGCCCGTCCCGACATCAGAGAACTGCTGCCTTCCTGCATCGCCACCCCTCCAACAATGGACGCTTCACCCGTTCCGACATCAGGGAACTGCTGCCCTTCCTGCACTGCCACCCCTCCAACAGCTGGACGATTATTCGATGGGACAGCCTGCTGGTGCGCGGCGATGTTGTCGGAAATCCTGGACGGCTGGAGGCGGAACAGACAGTGACCCGTGCCCGACGGTCCGCCTTGGAGCCAGTCGCTGCTGCCGTGTAATAGATGGAACGCGCCATGGAGCCATGCTGCTGCCGTGTGATAGATGGAGCCTAGCCGTGTGGGAGGCAGTGCAGCAGGCGACTGCTAGGTACCTGACGGCAACCCGGTTGGCTGGTGGATTTTTATGAGCTCGGCGCTGATCCGAACCATGCTAAAAGTCGAGGTTCTGATGCATCATGCCGATGTTTACAAGTCACAACACTCGGAATTGGCATGACGGCTCTCGGAATCGGCAAGCCCCTTGTGCATGCAATGCCCTCGTCCCTCCCTCCCCCTCCCCCACCCCCGTGTAGTGGTGCCCGTTATGTCTCGTTCGTCTTCGTGCTTTTCCTCGTGTCCTCGATAAGTCTCGGGTGAGATGTGCGGCCGGATACGCTTCCGCGTGCTGGTTGTAATCAGCGGAGCGCAGTACAGCGGACCACACCCACCCGACCAGTCATGCTAAGGTGTGTACAATTACGGCAGTGGTCAATGCGGTCACACCACGCGGCACCACCGCCGACCCTCGGGCCAACACCGCACACCGTCCCCAGTCCCCAGTCAGCGGTGGCTGAGGCTGGCACACCACGCGGCACCACCGCCGACCCTCGGGCCAACACCGCACACCGTCCCCAGTCAGCGGTGGCTGAGGCCGGCACACCACGCGGCACCACCGCCGACCTTCGAGCCAACACCGCACACCGTCCCCAGTCAGCAGTGGCTGAGGCTGGCACACCACGCGGCACCACCGCCGACCCTCGGGCCAACACCGCACACCGTCCCCAGTCCCCAGTCAGCAGTGGCTGAGGCCGGCACACCACACGAACCACCCCCGCCCTCCGGCGCGACACGTCAGTAGCGGTGGCTGAGGCTGGACACCACGCGGCACCACCGCCGACCCTCGGGCCAGCACCGCACACCGTCCCCAGTCAGCAGTGGCTGAGGCCGCGCACCACCGCCGACCCTGGGCCAACACGCCCGTCCCAGTCAGGTGGTGAGGCCACGCGGCACCACCGCCGACCCTCGGACGACCATCGACACCGTCTCCGGCCAATCTCCCGTCCAGTGGCGCGATGGTAGACCGTCTGAAGACCACTGCGCTGCACTCCGGCACTTCTCACTTACATTCAGTTGCGCTCTGGATGTTCCGGTCGCATGTATTGTCGCTGGGAGCGCTACGTCCCTGATGGGATGGCCGGAGTCGCGCCATATTGCAACAATCATCGTCTTACATGTGTGCTTTGTCGCACTTGACCTTCAAGAGGTGGCCCGGCCGGAAGCCGATCAGCCTTTGGGCAGGCCCGGGAGGCCACGAGTTTGGCTTCCCGATGGAGGTATCTCGCTGGGTGTAGTGATGGTACGTGTACAATTGCTTGATAAGTTGATGCAGTCAGCCAGCAGGGTGTGCCGGGGTGCGCAGTTGCCAATGGTCGTGACGTGGTGCGTAGTGGCCACGTAGTTACTGTAATGATCAAGGTTTCAGTAAAGAAATTCGGTCGCATTGCATAACAAGCATGGTTCTCCTGTGTTCGTCAGTTGATATCAATGTAGCTGAATGTGTGAAGATGTAGATGTCGCATTGGCGCTGGAGATTGCTAGGCTTGCCCCGTGTGAAAAGACGTTTTCCGGGAGCAATCGTAGACGGGGAGCATGAGCACAGGAACAGAAGGGCCCGGCGGTCATGCCCCCTCCCCACGCACTTTTTTCAGATCTTAGTCATTAACCCTATGGTGTTGTCCGGAAATCTTTGGCCTAGATGTCGGCTCTGCCTCCTCACACGCACATCTTTGGGCGGATCATATCGGCCCACGCTGGGGAGCGCCAGACACCGACATATTCCGAACTTCCGGCACCTCGCGAGAGCTGTCGGTATACAGGTCTTCGGTATTTGCCATTGGCTGGCACTACATCCTATTTCCCATTTGTTAGGCCTTGTCCCACAAAACGGAAATAGGATGTCATGAATGCAACCTGCTACTGCACGCTGCTACAATAAATAGGTGATGGCATGGCAAGACATGTGTTATTCTAACAGAGCCTCATTTAGCCTTTCATGGTGTAGTACACCGAAATGCATACACTGAGTCTGAAGGAACACAATTTGTCAGGAGAATCCATGGTGTTCGTCAGAGACTGTACCGTTTGGGCAAACACTGCGGTGTCTCAGAAGAATATATGTTGATTATCATAATATCTAGTGCTATTCAAATAGTATGATGCTTCAAATGGATCATTAGCGTATGAGCAGCCCCCTGAACTTTGCAATAGAACATCCGGTGTCTTAACCCGCGCCGTCTTCCCAGTCAAATCCTCACACCCCGTCTCGGGGGGGGGCGGTTGAAGACCCCCTCTAAACTCCAAACTAAGCATCGCACGAAAACGAAAGAGGTGTCATCGGAAAGTGCTCGACGAGTATGGTTCAGGTCCACCCCCAAAACAATATTCCCCCAAAAGTGACGTCACCAGGGTGGCTAGATTGTCACGACTTTTCACGACTTACATTATGTTTTTGACTCTGGGGAGTTCATTTTGGAGTATATATGAAAAACTTGATATGAATAAAACAAAAAAATATTTGGAATTAGAAAAGGACAGCGAAATCGACCAGGGCTATAATTTTGTTTGGCCCCAAAAAATAACAATTTTTTTCTCTCAAAATATCTCAATTCTGAGTTTTCATGTTTTCTTTAATTTGCCTTCTCCAATGGGTAGAGCGGACCGAGAAATGTTATTGGAAGTCCACGTGCCCTGATAAAAATACTTACTTTAGCCAGAATCCTCTATTTGAACTGCAATTTGGCAAATACGCAAAATTGATATGTATTCAAAAACGAAAAAATTGAAACCTTCAACTCGTACGTTTTGTTGCATCCGTAAAGATAAGCAAACGCTGTAAGTTTCATTAAAATATCTGTATCCGTTAAAGCGTGACGACTGGATGAATTTTTTTGGAGGTGAACTCACTTGACCTTGACTAACTCGTTGACCCTAGATGACCTGACCTAAACATTTTGAATCAGCATGTCAAATTGATGTGGGAAAAGGTATGCCAAATTTGGGCGCGCCGCCGTGCGCGTTCGTCCGCTATCCGCGATAAACCTGAGGGGAGGGTGAAGACCCCCCGAGACGGAACGGGTTAACAGTGCTTCTAGTTCCCCAATGCAATTTCTGATATCCGGACAAAATATGTACATTTGTATTGAGATTCGACAGATTGTACCGTGTCCAGCCACCTTAACAAAGAATATATGCTAGCTCAAGCAAAAAGTTGTATGAATTGCACCACCCCAAACCCAAAACATTAATCGGTGTGTCCGGACGTAATCATTTTGTGCGGCAGATTGTACCTTGTGCAAACAAAGCCTGTCTGTTTTAGTTATTCATTAATGTTTATGAAACTCAGTGACAAGTTTTTTTCTTCTAAGCAGTTCTGATTTCACACCATTCGCGGATCTGGACGGGGTAATGTTGGAATGCCCTCCCCCTACGCGAACTGGAAGGGCGCCCTCATAATAGGAGAAATGTTAGAGGGACAACGAAGAGAGTCCCGACTTCCCGTCACTAAACATAATAAAATACACTTGATGAAGGAAAAAAGGATTTGCATCACTCTAAACCAGAAAAATGTTTTCACGCGAACTTTGCCAAAACCGATCTTTGCACATTGGAGAGGCTCAAATTGGCTCCAGAAGCCTTCAGAAGGCTTAAGCACACCTCGCCATCAACATTTTCAGCAAGAGATACCTGTCGGGGAGTTCGAATGCACGCCTAGAATTGTTTTAAAAGCCACGGCGCTCCCCGGGAGAAATGGCATCCCTAGATATGCATCCCGCTCCTCACACCAAAGGAAAAATGTTATGGATCTGCCCGTTCTTCGTAGATGTTTAGCTTATGCTATATTTCCTCTTAATAAACCACCTGGTGTGACTACCAAGTCATATCCTCTCCATGTCGTTGCTTTGTTAAACACTCGGGCTCGATCGTCGAAGTGTGACGTGCCGACACGCTTGAGTGCAGTTATAAGAACGAAATCACTTGGTGCTGCAATCGGGCTCGACCCGGTGCGAAAGCTGGTCGAAAGCCGTTCTGCACTTCAATGCGAGTCCGACCAGGAGGCCGTTGCGTGCCGGCATTCTGAGTCGTGTGTGGCAGTGTTGAGACTGAGCTCCTACCGCCACCAGCCGTGGTGTGGCAGTGTTGAGACTGAGCTCCTACCGCCACCAGCCGTGGTGTGGCAGTGTTGAGACTGAGCTCCTACCGCCACCAGCCGTGGTGTGGCAGTGATGAGACTGAGCTCCTACCGCCACCAGCCGTGGTGTGGCAGCGTTGAGACTGAGCTCCTACCGCCACCAGCCGTGGTGTGGCAGTGTTGAGACTGAGCTCCTACCGCCACCAGCCGTGGTGTGGCAGTGTTGAGACTGAGCTCCTACCGCCACCAGCCGTGGTGTGGCAGTGTTGAGACTGAGCTCCTACCGCCACCAGCCGTGGTGTGGCAGTGTTGAGACTGAGCTCCTACCGCCACCAGCCGTGGTGTGGCAGTGTTGAGACTGAGCTCCTACCGCCACCAGCCGTGGTGTGGCAGTGTTGAGACTGAGCTCCTACCGCCACCAGCCGTGGTGTGGCAGTGTTGAGACTGAGCTCCTACCGCCACCAGCCGTGGTGTGGCAGTGTTGAGACTGAGCTCCTACCGCCACCAGCCGTGGTGTGGCAGTGTTGAGACTGAGCTCCTACCGCCACCAGCCGTGGTGTGGCAGTGTTGAGACTGAGCTCCTACCGCCACCAGCCGTGGTGTGGCAGTGTTGAGACTGAGCTCCTACCGCCACCAGCCGTGGTGTGGCAGTGTTGAGACTGAGCTCCTACCGCCACCAGCCGTGGTGTGGCAGTGTTGAGACTGAGCTCCTACCGCCACCAGCCGTGGTGTGGCAGTGTTGAGACTGAGCTCCTACCGCCACCAGCCGTGGTGTGGCAGTGTTGAGACTGAGCTCCTACCGCCACCAGCCGTGGTGTGGCAGTGTTGAGACTGAGCTCCTACCGCCACCAGCCGTGGTGTGGCAGTGTTGAGACTGAGCTCCTACCGCCACCAGCCGTGGTGTGGCAGTGTTGAGACTGAGCTCCTACCGCCACCAGCCGTGGTGTGGCAGTGTTGAGACTGAGCTCCTACCGCCACCAGCCGTGGTGTGGCAGTGTTGAGACTGAGCTCCTACCGCCACCAGCCGTGGTGTGGCAGTGTTGAGACTGAGCTCCTACCGCCACCAGCCGTGGTGTGAGCTGACCGCCACCAGCCGTGGTGTGGCAGTGTTGAGCTGAGCTCCTACCGCCACCAGCCGTGGTGTGGCAGTGTTGAGACTGAGCTCCTACCGCCACCAGCCGTGGTGTGGCAGTGTTGAGACTGAGCTCCTACCGCCACCAGCCGTGGTGTGGCAGTGTTGAGACTGAGCTCCTACCGCCACCAGCCGTGGTGTGGCAGTGTTGAGACTGAGCTCCTACCGCCACCAGCCGTGGTGTGGCAGTGTTGAGACTGAGCTCCTACCGCCACCAGCCGTGGTGTGGCAGTGTTGAAACTGAGCTCCTACCGCCACCAGCCGTGGTGTGTCAATGTTGAGACTGAGCTCCTACCGCCACCAGCCGCGGTATGCCAGTGTTGAGCCCGAGCTCCTACCGCCACCAGACTGGTGTGGCAGTGTTGAGACTGAGCTCCTACCGCCACCAGCCGTGGTGTGGCAGTGTTGAAACTGAGTTCCTACTGCCACCAGCCGTGGTGTGTCAATGTTGAGACTGAGCTCCTACCGCCACCAGCCGTGGTGTGGCAGTGTTGAGACTGAGCTCCTACCGCCACCAGCCGTGGTGTGGCAATGTTGAGACTGAGCTCACAACACGCGGCAGTAGGATGGGTGCAGCTGGTGTGGCGCGTGGTACGGACGCACGCCGACCGGCGCCCGACAGGTGTCTCCTCCGATTATGCTTCGGCGGCGTGCTGTGATTGTGATGATGCTGCTGCATTTCGGTGTTGAGCATTGCTCAGCTGACTACTGTCCCGAGGCTGCGTGCCGAGTAATCGTCAC
Organism: Imbricaverruca yamaguchii; assembly: GCA_034440575.1. NCBI lineage: Eukaryota > Metazoa > Arthropoda > Thecostraca > Neoverrucidae > Imbricaverruca > Imbricaverruca yamaguchii. The sequence goes on from JAOTOL010001573.1 coordinate 1,222,153, forward strand.
GACATACACCATGAGCGTTAATGGCTCTGTCACAGTGGGTGGTGGACCGCCCACAATGGCCCGCGTTCGCTTGATGGCGAATCTGGCGCGTGGTGGCGCGCGCATCGTGACGCAACGGTGATTTGTCAGTGCAGAAAGCGCGCCACAAAAGCCTGGTTACCGGTAGCTGGCGGGCCAATACTCACGTACCTTGAATGTGGCGCCATCGTGACATGTGGCATTCGCACCAGTCGATAAATTCTGGTCATTCACCGCAGCTAGCTGTATCGATCATCGCGGCTGTACAGATTGATCACGCTCGCTCCTCTATAATGTCCATCAAAAGCTATGGTAGTTCGATTATTTGTTTATGAGTTCAGCCAGTGGCGGGAAAAAGAGCACCGAACTTGACTAGTGGAGGCATGCCTGGATGTAGCATGAGCAGGAGACGTACCTGCACCAGTCTAAGGGGTAGAGGTTCCGCTTCAGGACGCCAATTCTGCCCACTCGCGAGAGACATCTATGAATCAATATTTGGAGCACTTTCATTCGCGTGACAAATAGATTCCTTTTACAGCTAGATAAACAATGTGTCGCTTGCCTTATGATCCACAGCTCGAATCTGTACGATAAAAATAATGTATGGACTCCATGGCAGATGACTCGAATATACACACGGCAATAAAAGTGATTTGAGATAAGATTGGATTTTCTTGTTGACCGGTAAATCTAGGTCTCTATCAGCAGGCACTGCGTAACAAAACACCCTCCTTGTAATGCATTTGCTCACAGCATCAAATACATGAACGCGTCATGCGAAGTGCAGTGATGTCATTGGAAAGCTAAAGTGTGCTATATTAAAATAATTACCGTTTTATTTTACGAATGCAACTTACGTTTTTTTTGTACAATCATTGAGTGTATCGTTTGCGTCGCATTATTTTGCTAAGTTCCACATGTCCTATCAGTCTATCAAATTTACAGGCTGAGTCATCGTTATCCGTGACATGTTATCGATTAAAAATCTCCCCTCTCCTTCGGTTCCACGTGACTCTCCCTTTTATCAATCCTCCGAAGTTCCGATCGGCTCCTCACGAGTCCGAGCGGCGCGCGCGACCTCGGCTCGCCAGGGTCAGAGGTCCGCTTGCAGGCGCGGCGCGGCCCGTCTGTGACGTCACACGCCGGGTGGGCGGGCGGGCGGCTGGTGCCGGCGCCGCGCACACGGTGGCTGTGCGGGCTCGGCGGCGGCCGCTGCGGCTGGGTGGTGTCGGCGGCGCGCTGTGCGGTGGTGCTCCCGCCAGGCGGGCGGGTGGACACGATGCTGCAGGTGGACGGCAGGACCGTGTGGCTGGAGAAGAACTGCGTCGTGCAGGCGTGCTCCACGCTCAGTCGATCGCGCGACGACGAGATGAAGCGCCGCAAGCGCTCCAAGTCGCTCAAGGTGTTCAGCCGACGGCGCATGGAGCCGCGGCCGGCCGTGGAGCTGGCCGCGCGGCCCGGCGACGCCGCCATGAGCACGCTCGACGTCAAGCCGTCGCAGAAGAAGCGCAGGTCGGTCAAGAAGAAGGAGCCGGGCAAGAGCTCTGCGGCCGCGTGGCTGAAGCTGCCGCTGCATCGGTCCCAGAGTTCGCCGGCAGTGAAGGAGCCGTTGCGGCGCACCGACAGCGCTCCGCCGGCGACGCAGCTGAAGCGGCTGGACGTGCCGGCCACTGAAGAAGCGCTGCAGCGTCGCGTCACTTCCTGTCCTGACAAGCGCAAGGACGCGACTAAGCGAGTCGATTTCGCCGTGCCCGCCAAGCAGTCGCTGAAGCGATCGGACACGTCAATGGCTGAGGAATCTGAGAGTCGTCCGGACCCGACGTTTTCTACAGATCCTATGCATCGATCGAACGCCACACTTATCGGCGAAATGCTCAAGCGGTTCGAGCATCCGCCTCCAAAGAAGCCTCTGAAGAGGCTGGAATCTTCGACAGACAGAGAGCTAGCGAAACGATCCGAAATAGCGCCAGCGAGGCGGAATCTGCAACAGCTCGGCGAACCCACCGCCAGGGAACCTGAGCCAGACCCGCTGAGGCGGCTACAACTGGCTCTCATGGGAGAGCCTCTCAACTGGTTCGAGCCAGCCGCACACAAAAGGCCCCTGAAGCGAAGTGACGCCACGACACTGAGTCCGACCAAGGAAGCTCTGACGCGGTCAGCCACCGAGACATTCGGCGACAAGCCCAACACGACTATGGCCAAGGAGCGGCTGCATCGAACGCACACCGCGACTCCTGTTCCAAAACTAACGCCTAATGAGTCAGGAAACCCGCGCAGGCACCCACACGGTCAGCCAGAGGATCTTCGCAAGCAGCTGCTACGCCGCATTGGCACGTCTTTGGAGAACTCGTCGCCCAAGCATTCGGACCCGGCTCCTAAACAAAAACATCACGAGGTGGCTGTCCCTACCAAGCCCGTGCTTCGACGACTGAGTACTGCTCCCAACCCGCAGCTGTTGGCGCGGCAGCCTGCTTTTGAGCATTCAAGTCCAAGTTCGCAGCAGCATTTGCCACAGCACTCTCCACCACAGCCACCTTCGGACGTGAGATCGCAGCAATCTCAGCCACAACAGTGCCCTAAGCCGTGCCCTCAACAGCCTCCACAGCAGGCGTCTCCGAAGCCTCGGACCCTTCAGCCTGAGCCGCAGGCGCCCCCGAAGGTGCATCTGCAACAGTCAATCTCCCAACGGTCGGTGTCTGAGCAGTCTCTGAGGCAGACTATGATGTCAGTTCTGAGTCGGATCAGGAGGACGGACAGTACGCCGACCGTGAGTGGCGGCCAGCCGGCGTCTGCCGCCGACGGTCGTCACAGTTCACCCCGTGACGTCATCCGGCGGCTGGACAGTTCGCCCGCCGGCGGCGCTCCTCTGCCGCACAGTGGCCCCGGACAGGACAGTGGCCCCGGACAGAACAGTGGCCCGGGACACGACAGTGGCCCCGGACAGGACAGTGGCCCGGGACAGGACAGTGGCCCGGGACAGGACAGTGGCCCGGGACAGGACAGAGTCCCCGGACAGGACAGTAGCCCCGGACAGGACAGTGGTCCCGGACACGACAGTGGGCCCGGGCAGGCCAGTGGCTCCGCGGACTGTGGCTGTCGGCAGGACAGTGGCCTCGAGCCCGGCAGCCCTGGACAGGACAGTTGTCCCGGACAGGGTAGTGTGCCCGCGGATGGTGATCGTCGGCAGGACAGTGCTCCCTCTCCGCCGTCCGAAGCGGCGAGCAGGCAGAGCAAGCGTGCCGCGCTGCGCAAGACGCTCTCGATCGCTTCGTCACCTTTGCGCGTCAGGTCAAAGGTGAAACGGAGCCAGTCGCCGGAGGGCGAGGCTGAGGTCCTGCCGCTGGGCACGCCCACCGACGGCACTCGAGGTCAAACGGAGGTGAGTTCCACCCCACCCCACCCCACCCCACCCCACCCCACCCCACCCCACCCACAATGTATTTTGCGGGCGAGCCCTCGCCCCGGATGAGCTGGTCACGTGTCGAGTAATTTCGTTGGCGCCTCGATTCAGTCGCTTCTCGTGGTGGCTAGACGCAAACGAGATCGCAGCAAAGCTGAATAGTAGCACAGCACGGCAAATCACCAAAGCGTGATAGAGTCCCAATGCTGAATGATGCTGGCCGACGGGACTGACGCACGGCTCGGTTAATCTGCGGGTCAGGTCCGGTTTTCACCAAGGTTGCGACATCACGCGGAGAGCTGGGCCGAACTGACAGTGCGCTAGATCCGGCCGGAAACGAGTCGCTTCCGACCAGTCGTCATGCAGTGTAGGCTGTGACAGTGCTGCTCAGTATTAATCCAGTATCGCGTCACCAGCCCGCGACATGGTCTGGGGATGAGAGTGGTATACACCTAGCGTGGCCACGGCTCGGTGCTGGGTCTACATGGCCTGGAGATGAGACCCGTACACCTAGCGTGGTCACGGCTCGGTGCTGGGTCTACATGGCCTGGAGATGAGAGCGTACCCTAGCGTGGCCATGGCTCGGTGCTGGGTCTACATGGCCTGGAGATGAGACCCGTACACCTAGCGTGGTCACGGCTCGGTGCTGGGTCTACATGGCCTGGAGATGTGAGACCCGTACACCTAACGTGGCCATGGCTCGGTGCTGGGTCTACATGGCCTGGAGATGAGACCCGTACACCTAGCGTGGCCATGGCTCGGTGCTGGGTCTACATGGCCTGGAGATGAGACCCGTACACCTAGCGTGGTCACGGCTCGGTGCTGGGTCTGCATGGTCCGGAGATCAGAGTGGTGCACCCAGCGTGCCTGTGCGTCAGAGTGATGCACCTAGCGTGGTGCACCTGGCCATCGCGCGGTGCTGGGTCTGCATGGACCGCCAGTTGGTTAGTGACGTCATGGCCAGTCAGACGCCGTGGCGGTCGGTCGGGGCCATGCTCAATAACATTGGTTCCTCAATTTGTGTGTCGTTTTGACTTCCATGTGGGTGTTTCACGAAAATATAACGCCCGCGGAGATGCATGGTTTTCTCCATGAGGTTTCAGGGATACTTGCTGCCAGCTATGCGTCATCAGCGATGTGTGTGCGCGCCCAGACCTTCCCACGCCTGACATGCCCGCATTCGTCGTGTGCCGTTGGGAGGAGAGGGGAAGCGAGAGCGGGTGTGACGCGGGATGCGGTCACCTCAGCTAAGACGAGTGACCTTCTCTCAGCCCGGTATGGCCGCCTCAGATGAGACGAGTATCTTCTCGCACACTGGTATGGACGCCTCAAATGAGACGAGATTCTTCTCCCACACCGGTATGGCCGCCTCAGATGAGACGAGTATCTTCTCCCATCACTGGTATGGACCGCCTCAAATGAGACGAGTGATCTTCTCCCACACCGGTATGGCCGCCTCAAATGAGACGAGTGACCTTCCCCCTGCTACGATATGGTCGCCTCAGATGAGACAGGTGGCTTTCTCCCCTATCCCGGTATGGCCCCTCAGATGAGACGAGTGACCTTCTCCCCTGCTCGGTACGGCCGGGGTAAGAATCCCGGTATGCGGGAATTCTTCGGTGGTTGCCCACTCCCGCTCCGTCCACAACCTCTTATCGCACTGTTGTAATCTATGCGGATCGTAGACGTCGTACCTTACCGTCGTCAGCTAATGCCCTCTCTCTCTGTATCGCGGCATATGCTTTGATCAGTGATGAATCAGGAGTGTGGCAGGTGATTGCCGGTGTTCGGATGAGAATGCTGCAATTTCGAGTGCAAGTTAATGAGTACAAACGTGTGGGGGAAGTCTCCGCACTGCAGTGTAAGCCGTCGGAAGGGTCCTACAACTGTATTCAGCTGAATGTTGCAAGCAGGCAAGATACTGCACATGTATCATGCAAGTTTAAGTATAACATGCAGGTTGTTTGGCCATCGAGCATTCATTCTACGTCAATTAATTAAATAGATGAGTCGATGCGCTGTCACTTTTCCACCGCTGCCTGTATCATTGATTTCTGTCCCAATGACGTATCAGCTCACAATTCCCGCCCAGTAATAATTTCGTCTCACGAAATGTCATACCGTGTGACAACTTGTTGGAGAACTCCGCATGATGCCATACTGGTATGGTTCAGCAATTAGCTGAGTGACAATATCCGAGTGTGCGTTGTCGCGGCACCAGTTACCCCGCTAGCACATCTGCGCGGCGCCGGTCACCCCGGTAACACACTGACGCGGCACCAGTCACTCCACTAACACATCTGCGCGATTCCAGTCACCCGCTAACACACTGGCGCGGTTCCAGTCACCCCGTTAACACACTGGCGCTGCACAGGCGGCGCAGATAGTCGCGCGCCGTTGTATAACTATGATCCTCGATTGCGTGCACCTGTCTGGCGGAAAGCGCGCCACAAAGCTTTGGTGGCGAAATTTAGAAAGGGCGCACAAAAGCGTAGCAGTTAAATGGTTGAATGTTCACAGCAGGTTTCGCTGACTCCCAACGCCGTTCGCGTCGCTACATCTCGTTGGAGCAGACGCCAGCAAAGCGTGATGACCGCCGAGCCATGTCGGACCCGAGGTGCGTCTGTTGGGGCCATGTCGGACCTGGGGTGCGTCTGTTGGGGCCATGTCGGACCCGGGGTGCATCTGTTGGGGCCATGTCGGACCTAGGGTGCGTTTTGATGTGACCTGGGGTGCGTCTGTTGGGGCCATGTCGGACCTAGGGTGTATCTGTTGGGGCCATGTCGGACCCGGGGTGTATCTGTTGGGGCCATGTCGGACCCGGGGTGCGTCTGTTGGGGCCATGTCGGACCCGGGGTGTATCTGTTGGGCCATGTCGGACCCGGGGTGTATCTGTTGGGGCCATGTCGGACCCGGGGTGTATCTGTTGGGGCCATGTCGGACCCGGGGTGTATCTGTTGGGGCCATGTCGGACCCGGGGTGCGTCTGTTGGGGCCATGTCGGACCCGAGGTGTATCTGTTGGGGCCATATCGGACCCGGGTGTATCTGTTGGGGCCATGTCGGACCCGGGGTGCATCTGTTGGGTCCATGTCGGACCCATTGTACGTCTGTTTGGACTACCACGCCGGGGCTATTGTGGGTGATATAACTACCGTGAGGAGCCCCATCGCTTACTCCACCGGGTAAGCCATCGCATCCCCAAACCCCATCGGCCCCATCGCTCGATGGTGTCGATGGTCGGTGAGTCACCAACGCCGCACCTCACCGACCACTTCGCTGCTGCTGCAATATACCGACTGCGTCACGACCTTCACTTGGCCATTCAGTTAACCCTGAGGTCATGTGGACAGCGTACCGGACGCTCAATTCGTGCGGGCCGCCGCTCCCTAACTTGGGAGTGCTTGGCATTGATCTCAAACCATCCTATGTCCCAGACCCGTGACGAGTTTCGTGGTCATCTGTATTTACCTCGTGCGAAATATCAGAAACTGTAATTGTGCACATCTATCCGATCGACCTGGATGGCTGTTGCGAAGGGGGCGAAGGCGAGGGCTGGCTGAAAGCGTGACGACGGAGCGCATTGCTGACCAGCGTCACATTTGGAGGTGCGGCGCCACGCCGACGTGACCTCGACCACGATGGCCAAGGTCGCAGCCCGGCCAAGCGGGGTGTGTCGACGAAATACCGCCGCACTCGGCAGCGCCGAGCTCAGAGCTGACGAGCCGCCATCAGGATGTCCGGCTGTACTGTCTGGTAGCCGTATACCAGCGTGTCACCACGTGAGCAGACGTCGGGAGCCATCGGTAGTGCTGATGTCCGGCTGTACTGTCTGGTAGCCGTATACCAGCGTGTTGCCACGTGTCCAGACGTCGGGAGCCATCGGTAGTGTTGATGTCAGGCTGTACTGTCTGGTAGCCGTATACCAGCGTGTTGCCACGTGTCCAGACGTCGGGAGCCATCGGTAGTGTTGATGTCCGGCTATACTGTCTGGTAGCTACCAGTTCGTGTCCAGACGTCGGGGCCATCGGTAGTGCTGATGTCCGGAATGTATACCAGCGTGTCACCACGTGAGCAGACGTCGGGAGCCATCGGTAGTGCTGATGTCCGGCTGTGCTGTCTGGTAGCCGGTGTGTCACCACGTGAGCAGACGTCGGGAGCCATCGGTAGTGCTGATGTCCGGCTGTGCCGTCTGGTAGCCGTATACCAGCGTGTCACCACGTGTCCAGACGTCGGGAGCCATCGGTAGTGCTGATGTCCGGCTGTGCCGTCTGGTAGCTGGTGTGTCACCACGTGTCCAGACGTCGGGAGCCATCGGTAGTGCTGATGTCCGGCTGTGCTGTCTGGTAGCTGGTGTGTCACCACGTGTCCAGACGTCGGGAGCCATCGGTAGTGCTGATGTCAGGCTATACTGTCTGGTAGCTGGTGTGTCACCACGTGAGCAGACGTTGGGAGCCATCGGTAGTGCTGATGTCAGGCTGTGCTGTCTGGTAGCCGGTGTGTCACCACGTGAGCAGACGTCGGGAGCCACAGGTGGTCTACCAAGGCTGACAAGTGCTCAGTCCCCACCACGCCGGCAAGGATGGTGGTGGGTGCTGAAGGTTGTCATCGTCGTTGTGGGATTGTGTGAGTCTGTGATGGCAACTGGGTAGTTTGTTGTCGCTGAGGCGTCCTCAGAGCCGAACAGCATTATCAATCTAACACTGGACAGAACGGTATCCCTCTGAACCGGAACAAGTTGCAAACTTGTGTTATCCGCTTCACATGCAGCCACAAGCTGCCTCCAATGTAAAATTACCAGCTCAGGTATGCGGCTAACAATAATACTGCAATGCCAGGGTCACTCGATGCCACGACGATAACATCCTGCATGTTGTTTACCTGTGTGGTATGGTCCCCTCGTATGTCACGGTGCAGTCGGTCCCCTCGTATGTCACGGTGCAGTCGGTCCCCTCGTATGTCACGGTACAGTCGGTCCCCTCGTATGTCACGGTACAGTCGGTCCCCTCGTATGTCACGGTACAGTCGGTCCCCTCTTATGTCACGGTGCAGTCGGTCCCCTCGTATGTCACGGTACAGTCGGTCCCCTCGTATGTCACGGTACAGTCGGTCCCCTCGTATGTCACGGTACAGTCGGTCCCCTCGTATGTCACGGTGCAGTCGGTCCCCTCGTATGTCACGGTGCAGTCGGTCCCCTCGTATGTCACGGTACAGTCGGTCCCCCGTATGTCACGGTACAGTGTTTATGTCACGGTGCAGTCGGTCCCCTCGTATGTCACGGTACAGTCGGTCCCCTCGTATGTCACGGTACAGTCGGTCCCCGTATGTCACGTGCAGTCGGTCCCCTCGTATGTCACGGTACAGTCGGTCCCCTCGTATGTCACGGTGCAGTCGGTCCCCTCGTATGTCACGGTGCAGTCGGTCCCCTCGTATGTCACGGTGCAGTCGGTCCCCTCGTATGTCACGGTACAGTCGGTCCCCTCGTATGTCACGGTGCAGTCGGTCCCCTCGTATGTCACGGTACAGTCGGTCCCCTCGTATGTCACGGTACAGTCGGTCCCCTCGTATGTCACGGTGCAGTCGGTCCCCTCTTATGTCACGGTACAGTCGGTCCCCTCGTATGTCAGGGTACAGTCGGTCCCCTCTTATGTCACGGCACAGTCGGTCCCCTCTTGTGTCAGGGTACATTCGGTCCTCTCTTATGTCACGGTACAGTCGGCAGTTGCCGGTGTTTGTGGGTGTGATTTTGCGTCCAATTCCGTTCGCGTGGCTAGATATGACGAGTGCACCAGTGACACTTGTAGCACCCCATATGTGCTTGCAGCAGTGGCTGTTCAACTAGTAGCTATGTCGTAGATTCGCATAGCTGTTTTTTTTCGGGGCCTTGCACTGCCTACCGTGTGACCAGCCTGACCTTTAATAAGCTTGTTGAATTCAGAGCTAGGATAAGGCTCGTGGTAAGCATAAAAATATGGAAAAGCTTTGAGCAGCTTTATCATGGAAACGGGTTTGAACAAAGCAAGGTAAGAAACACAGTTTTAGCATGGTAGCACTCAGTGCATTTCCAATACTCTCATATCTGAAACGCCCCTGCGTGCCGGGAGTCGAACCTATGCCGGAGGTGTGTGCTGTTTTATAACGGTGCGGAGAACCACGATTCACACCAGCCTATGAGATTCGCAGTGATCTTCTTTGAATGGACCAGTGAAATTTTCCCATGCACATGGAGTTTTAAGGAAATGTCTTGGTACTTGGCCAGTTATTTTCATTAAATGATCGCAATGCATGTATTTGACGATGCTTGCGAACAATAACTCCCTTATTTTGTAACGAGCCGGCCAAGACAAATGTTTGGTAAGGTGGCTGTATTGGACTTCGATGGCCCTTTGCTGAGGACAGCTTGTTGCGTGAACCCTGACTCCACCACCCGATCTGGGAATTCCAGACCAATGGTAGAATTTCTTGGGCTGGAACTTGGAAGCACAATGCTGGGACTGTTCTGGGGAATACGGCGGCGTCACCAATGCATTGTCACGGCCGCAGCCCGCCACTGTGCACGCGTCGCTGTCGGGCCTGTTGCAGACAACCGTCACATTTGAGGCTAAATGCGATGGTCTGCAGCGGCCAGCCCTGTCCTGTCAGGCTCGGCTAGGCCAGTACAGGCTGGCGCCCTCACCAGTCTGGCTGTGAACATTCGCCATAGCATTTGCTCGCCAGCTTACATACTCATACTGGAAGGCTACACACTTATATACAGGAGGATGGACCCCCCCCACCCACCCCCACCCCCCCCCCCCCCCCTCTCTCTCTCTCATACACACACACACATCAAAAACATCCGGTCACGTCTTCGGGAGCTGTGCTCCCGCCTTCTCTAGATCCGCCCTCAGCTGTGATCAATCGTTTTCCTTCTGCACTCCAGCAACCATGTGACTACTTATACTCCTGCGTACGTGTTCCATACCGCTGAACAACTTCACAATAGGCCGTTTGGTTTGTCTCCCGCAATTAAGCTGCCATAAATTAGCGCAGCTGCCTGCGTGTGTGTCTGGCGAGCGAAACGGGAACGCCTCTGCGTGACGGCGATTGAACGACGACGGTTTGTTTTGTTTGGGCGGTCCAGACCACATGTCCGGGCGGTCGCAGTGCGTGGGATGTCCACTGTCCGTGCCGAGAGCATACAGGGCCACAAGATGGGCGTGGGGTGTCCACTGTCCGTGCCGAGAGCATACAGGGCCACAAGACGGGCGTGGGGTGTCCACTGTCCGTGCCGAGAGCATGCAGGGCCACAAGACGGGCGTGGGGTGTCCACTGTCCGTGCCGAGAGCATACAGGGCCACACGATGGGCGTGGGGTGTCCACTGTCCGTGCCGAGAGCATACAGGGCCACAAGATGGGCGTGGGGTGTCCACTGTCCGTGCCGAGAACATACAGGGCCACAAGACGGGCGTGGGGTGTCCACTGTCCGTGCCGAGAGCATACAGGGCCACACGATGGGCGTGGGGTGTCCACTGTCCGTGCCGAGAGCATACAGGGCCACACGATGGGCGTGGGATGTCCACTGTCCGTGCCGAGAGCATACAGGGCCACACGATGGGCGTGGGATGTCCACTGTCCGTGCCGAGAGCATACAGGGCCACACGATGGGCGTGGGTGTCAGGTGTCCACTGTCCGTGCCGAGAGCATACAGGGCCACACGATGGGGCGGGGCCACTGTCCGTGCCGAAAGCATAGGGCCACAGGGCGTGGGGTGTCCACTGTCCGTGCCGAGAGCATACAGGGCCACAAGATGGGCGTGGGGTGTCCACTGTCCGTGCCGAGAGCATACAGGGCCACAAGATGGGCGTGGGGTGTCCACTGTCCGTGCCGAGAGCATACAGGGCCACAAGATGGGCGTGGGGTGTCCACTGTCCGTGCCGAGAGCATACAGGGCCACAAGATGGGCGTGGGGTGTCCACTGTCCGTGCCGAGAGCATACAGGGCCACAAGATGGGCGTGGGGTGTCCACTGTCCATGCCGAGAGCATACAGGGCCACAAGATGGGCGTGGGTGTCCACTGTCCGTGCCGAGAGCATACAGGGCCACACGATGGGCGTGGGGTGTCCACTGTCCATGCCGGAGCATACAGGGCCACAAGATGGGCGTGGGTGTCCACTGTCCGTGCCGAGAGCATACAGGGACACAAGATGGGCGTGGGGTGTCCACTGTCCGTGCCGAGAACATACAGGGCCACAAGACGGGCGTGGGATGTCCACTGTCCGTGAGAGCATACGGGGCCACAAGACGGGCGTGGGTTCCACTGTCCGTGCCGAGAACATACAGGGCCACACGATGGCCGTGGGTGTCCACTGTCCGTGCCGAGAGCATACAGGGCCACACGATGGGCGTGGGGTGTCCACTGTCCGTGCCAGAGCATACAGGGCCACACGATGGGCGTGGGGTGTCCACTGTCCGTACCGAGAACATACAGGGCCACACGATGGGCGTGGGTGCCACTGTCCGTGCCGAGAGCATACAGGGCCACACGATGGGCGTGTGTGTCCACTGTCGTGCCGAGCATACCGGGCCACACGATGGGCGTGGGGTGTCCACTGTCCGTGCCGAGAGCATACAGGGCCACAAGATGGGCGTGGGATGTCCACTGTCCGTGGAGAGCATACAGGGCACAAGACGGGCGTGGGGTGGCCACTGTCCGTGCCGAGAGCATACAGGGCCACACGATGGGCGTGGGGTGTCCACTGTCCGTGCCGAGAGCATACAGGGCCACATGACGGGGGGGGTCCGTGCCGAGAGCATACAGGGCCACACGATGGGCGTGGGTGTCCACTGTCCGTGCCGAGAGCATACAGGGCCACACGATGGGCGTGGGGTGTCCACTGTCCGTGCCGAGAGCATACAGGGTGACGATGGGCGTGGGGTGTCCACTGTCCGTGCCGGAGCATACAGGGCCACACGATGGGCGTGGGGTGTCCACTGTCCGTGCGAGGTACAGGGCCACAAGATGGGCGTGGGGTGTCCACTGTCCGTGCCGAGAGCATACAGGGCCACAAGATGGGCGTGGGTGTCCACTGTCCGTGCCGAGAGACAGGGCACAAGACGGGCGTGGGGGTCCCGTCGGGCCGGGAAAGCCACAAGATGGGCGTGGGGTGTCCACTGTCCGTGCCGAGAGCATACAGGGCCACAAGACGGGCGTGGGGTGTCCACTGTCCGTGCCGAGAGCATACAGGGCCACAAGATGGGCGTGGGGTGTCCACTGTCCGTGCCGAGAGCATACAGGGCCACAAGATGGGCGTGGGGTGTCCACTGTCCGTGCCGAGAGCATACAGGGCCACAAGACGGGCGTGGGGTGTCCACTGTCCGTGCCGAGAACATACAGGGCCACACGACGGGCGTGGGGTGTCCACTGTCCGTGCCGAGAACATACAGGGCCACACGACGGGCGTGGGGTGACCGTGCCGAGAGCGTGCAGGGCCACAAGATGGGCGTGGGATGTCCACTGTCCGTGCCGAGAGCATACAGGGCCACACGACGGGCGTGGGGTGTCCACTGTCCGTGCCGAGAGCATACAGGGCCACAGACGGGCGTGGGGTGTATCCGTGCCGAGAGCGTGCAGGGCCACAAGATGGGCGTGGGGTGTCCACTGTCCGTGCCGAGAGCATACAGGGCCACAAGACGGGCGTGGGGTGACCGTGGCGAGGACCAAGACCAGGGCCAAAGACGGTCCAAACCACATTTCTGGGTATTCCCGGTTTGTGGGGTATCCACTGTCTGTGCCGAGGCCACACAGGACCAAGATGTCTGTGGCACTAAAGCAGACTAAGCAATGCATATGATATGTTAGGACAAATTTGGGATGCACAGTGTTATGTTTGTCTCGAGAAAAAAGAATCCTGAACAAGCCTTCCAATTCTACATGAGCTGTTTTCTTGTCCTATTTATGCTACCTTTTCGTTTTTGGGTGTCGTGTAGTTTTTTTTAGCACAAGATTGAGACAAACGTATGCCCATGGGTCTGTTCCGCGACCTCATCCGGAATAGGTTAATCATAAGAGGTCTTCCAGGTCGAGGCGCGGGAACGACCGGTAGAGTTTTGTTCTTCAATCAGCTATTGGCGGTGATATGGTTGCAGTGTTAGTTGGCGCATATGTGCAAATCGGTGTCATTCTCGGTCGCTTGCTCCGATCTTGCACATAACAGTGCCAATATATTTGTATTGATTGCTATACGAACTTGCTCTTGTGAAAGCCCGATGAATGCATTTGTGCAGCAGCTATTGGAGGATAAATAAAACACGCTGCAAGCTATGTTTTCTGATTCTGACCCCGACCGGGAAGCTGACGCACAGTGGATGATGATGGCTTGTGCTGCTTCAGGAGCTCCAAAACATTCATTTCAGGGACGGAGATCCAGACATCTTCAAATGCTGGGGAGGCAGGCACTCGTCTGGAGGGAGCCATTCCCTCAGGAAGGCGCTGTTGCGGTAGTCCCTCGACGCCCTCGTGCAGTACAATATGCATTTAGCGAGGGAAGGGAACTGCACTGGAGCATACCGAATGAGCGTCTTTTACTCTGAGGGACACCTTGGGACGAAAGACTGTTTAGCGAGGGGCATTCGAGTAGTCGGCGCACTTGACGTGTTACCCGTTTGAGCATGGGTGTTGCTTTATACATTTGTGAATGGGCAAGTGCCAGTTAATGTGCCACCTTCCCATGTGGATGCCACACGGAGCTCCTCCATCAGGCACTGGTACATACATGGATGAAAAGAAAAAGCATGGATGTATACCAATGAGCATGCCCCCTCAAAGCATGCAAATTGGCATGCATGTCTGAGCCTACAATTTACCCATCAAATTTAAAACCCCCATCTCCAATTTGCACTTGGCCATTGGATGCTCCCGAACTGCACTGGAGATAAAGTTGTGTAGTTGGTTAGAAATAACATGGGTGAGTGCTATATTCATCACATATCCCATGTCTCTTGGATTCCTTCCTCAAAAATAATTCTAAAATAACAAAAGTGCTACTTACACAACCTAGCGACTGTGCTCCCGGTCTAAATCAGGTCGAAAAACTATTTCATTCTGAACGTCACTGTTGCAGCACGTTTGTCGTATTCCGAGTTTGCGCTTCCTGAACCGCCGACCGGCCGGATTAGATTTTCCTCATCCAATGGAGGTTGGATGAGGGTAAACATATTCCGGATGAGGTCGCCGAAACAGACCCAATGACTGTCATTCAATTTGAGCCTATATGGTAGTGTGCCCTTCCCGCGTGGGTATTACCCAGAAAGCAGAGATTTTCCTTTTGTTAGCTATACTATGGGAATTAGTGGACCTCATATCCACCCTGTGGGGTTCCGGAAAGTCACCGCAGGTCCGTTTGGAAGTAAGTACCTTCTATGCCTCCAGGTGATACTGTAGGTGTTGTTGATACTCCAAACCCACGTACCAGAAATGCATTGTTACAGTTTAAGAATGTATTATTTGTACTTGTAACTATGAACATAGGTGCAGAAAATGTACGGGTACGATGCTCGCATTACTGCTCACTAGCGTTTACCTATCATTTAGAGCGGTTTAAAAAAAGTATCAAAGCAAATAGTAACTTTTGTGGGCATAGTTCGTTCTGTGGTTTATATTTCATCGTTGCTTCAAGATAAGAAGTAATTTGCTACCTTGACATGCTGGTGTATTCTTCCGCCAATTGTTAATCTCTTTCCCGTGAGCTCAGAGACGTTAACCTGCACGCGCATTAACTCACTCGTGTGGTATGCCATACATTTGTGTATTTGTTTGCCAGACGATATTACCTTTAGACACTGGCGGATCTAGCCCACCGGTTTGGGGGGGCAACTTTCGGATTTTGGCGTCAGCCCCCGCCATTCTCCTCCCCCCGCCAATCGCGTGCTTGCATGAGAGGGTTGGGATGGATCTGGAGGGTACCCATCTTGCCATTATTTTTGGTTTACTAGCGATGCTGGCAAATGCACTGCAGTATACACTCACCATGGCTGATGCCAAATTATTTTGACATCAGCAAGAGACTTACCTTTCTTCAAGGAAGAAGATTGAAAAGAGCATCTAAAAGCTGTCAATCTTTTGCATGATAAGCTAAAACCATTAAACCGGTTGCATATTTGTTGTATTCCCACTCTTTCCACAGTGCAAAAACCCTGACCTGCCGCTTATCTGACCACATTAGCAGCTGTCTCCCAAATACGCCATTTGTTTGAGGGGGCATGATAGATCCGCCCACGCCACGAATCCCACCGCTTTTTTCGCACATACCTCAAGCTTTTACCGGCCGATTTACGCCATTATTTGCGTACCTGTTTAGAAATGACCAGCGCGTTGTTTAAAGTCAGAAAAAGGGAAGTCGGCCGAAACTTTTGTCGAGTTGGGGGCCTTTAATGCCAAAAACGTTCGTAGCGCCAGGCAACAAAAATCGGCGCTGATGCGCTTCCCGTAAATTGGCAAAATAGAGGTGTTCTTGGCGGCACTAGCGATTTCTTTGATGTGTATTGTTATGCTATTTGGTGTGAAAGTCATGTTTGGTTGCCGAGGTCAAGTCAGGTCAACTTCATGACGGGTTAATGGAACCAAGCATGGTCAACTAGAACGCTGTCACAAATGACCGTCATGCGATTGATGTCACTGCATGTTACTGCCTACACATCTTGAAAACTACTGCTTGTCATTGTGTACCTAAGCCTTTGAATACTGTATTCATGTACTTCACTCCTTTTTTTTTGCGAAGCGGAAAACGGCCCCTAAGTTGAAATGATATTAAGCCGATGCTCGTTTTTCGTGCTTTGAAAGGCGCGCCGGTCATTTTTAAGCAGGCACGCAAAGAATGGTGTATGTCGGCCGGTAAAATCTTAAGTTATGTACGAAAAAACAGAGGGGTGGGTGGATTTGCCCCCCCCCCCCCCCAGGGCGCGTGTTGAGGGCAATAATACCCAAAACATATGGCAATAATCACAAGATTCTAGGAAGGTACCTAGGTACCTAACTAGGTATGTACTAAGTAATAGCCAAAGCTTGTCTGGTGCTATCAGATTTGAAACTTTTCAGAACAAAAGGCGATTAAGCTTACCAAGGGCCAATACATTTTTCGTCCAACAGACTTCAAAGAAAAGACTAAACTATTATCAGAGTATTTCCTTGTTGAGTATGGCCATCAAAATCATCATCCAAGTGCACACTGGTATCACTATAGTACTAAACTTGCAATGAAAGGTAGTTTTTGAGTTCTTAGAATTTCTTTTTCTGATGCAATGCTTATAAATATTGTCAATATGATGCAACCACTCATTTCCTCTGGAAGTACATACTTCTTCAGTTGGGAGGCAAAGTGAAAGAAAAAGGGGCTTGTTTTTGGTAGGATAGCGTCAAAAGTGATGTTCAAAGTAGCAAAAAAAATGTAGCCTAACTTAACCTAGCCCTCCATGCAAGAAAACGAATAGTTTAAAAAATTGAAAATTTTCAAACAACTTTTTGCATAAGATTCAACTAAAAAAACTTGACACAACTTAAACATGCCTGATCCATTTTGTATTATCCTTGTTGGAAAATCCCGCACCCCGCCCCAATAAAAAAAAATGTTTCCAACTTAAAACAGAAATCTCGAAACGTAACGAATTTGCTTACTTCACGATGGTATATGTGTGAAACTTGTTTCATAGACGCCTGCCTTAAACTGCAATACAACCATTAAAGTTTGATACCCCAGTCCTACCACCCGAATCTCCCTTAACCTGCGAACCCACCAGTTATCTCTTATTCAGGATTTAAATACCTACGTACCTCCTCTTGCTATTCTTCTTGAGAAAAAAAATAGCGAACGTAGCCCGTCTCTTCGCCTTAGCGACCCACATCAACATAAGAAATATGCTGCTCAACTGGGCTTAACTGGGCACACGTACAAACAATCCTGTTCAAATTTCGCTTTCGAAGTCTGGCTCACTGGGTTTGCTTTCCCGTTATTGTCTAAACTAAATTCATGACGCTATCTGACTAGGGAATAATGAAACCGATGATTTTGCCAACTCTTGCTGTAAGCAGCACTTAGACAGCATAGAACCCTTGATGCGCGTCAGAATCTACTGTGCTGCCAGATTTGGCTTCCAAATGATTATTAAAATACATTTAAAATTGGAGATTCTTTCACCCGGAACGCTATTTTCAAAGTTACCGTATTTTAATTTAGTTTACTTCTCTTGGTTTCGGGGGCCAAAAGACATGATGCCCATCAAAAGACATGGCGCTTCGGTGAGGCCATGGCCGGAATGGCCCCCCTTGGATCCGCCAGTACCTATAGAGCCGGGCCTGGCTATGCCTATCGAATGGTCATGTCGCAGGAAACAGGAAACCTCTCGCAGGAAACGACGTTGAATGATGCCTGACAACGAGGACTTCTCTTTGATTAATACTGGCGATCGAATCAGAGCTTGTCCGATCAACTACCCACGTGAAAGTTGTCGCTTTTGCCGTTCTCCACGGAGGATATAAAGAACTGATAATTTTATCCTGGGCCCTGGACTTACCTTTGTCATGTCTCCGTGACACACTTGCTGGTTCTCTGACCTGCCCTTCTGGCCTCACCAGATCAGTAGCTCCGGCGTTATGAAGAGTTCTTCAGAATCTCTTTCCCGCCAGATCGGCAGCTCCTACAGAATTTCACACTATGTTCCTACAAGACGCTGCTCCTGTAGAGTGTCCCACTGTTCCTGTTTCCACCAGATCTGTTGCTATTGTAGTGTCCCACTGTCTCTGTTCCCACCAGAACGGCTGCTCCTGGAGAGTTTCCACTTTCCTGTTTCCACCAGAGCTGCTGCTCCTGTAGAGTGTCCCACTGTTCCTGTTCCCACCAGTACGGCTGCTCCCGTAGAGTGCCCCACTGTTCCTGTTCGCACAAGAACGGCTCCTCCTGTAGAATGTCCCACTGTCTCTGCTCCCACCAGAACGGCTGCTCCTGTAGAGTGTCCCACTGTTCCTGTTCCCACCAGAACGGCTGCTCCTGCAGTGTCCCACTGTTTCTGTTCCCACCGGAACGGCTGATCCTGTGTAGGCTCACGACTTTAATTCCCACCAGATCGATTGCTCCTGCAGAGTGTTCCATTGTCTGTTCCCACCTGATTGACTGCTCCAGGAAAGTTTCCCACTCTGTTTGTTCCCACCAGAACGGCTGCTCTTGCAGTGTCCCACTGTCCCTGTTTCTGCCACATCGGCTGTTCCGGTTGAGTCTCAAACCGTCTCTGTTATCTCCAGATCGGTGATTCGCTGTTCCTCGACCTGCCACGGGTACGGCTTGATGGAGGTGGCAAGGCGTTCCGCAAGCAGTGGGGCTACGAGATGGCGCCGCCGCCAACCCTACTGGAGGAGGAAGAGGAGGAGGACGAGGACGACATCAGCGAGACGCATTCGTTGAGGGAGGATGTCTACTTGCGACAGTCTGCCCCAGGTCAGTCTCTCACGCAGTCTGCTGCTCGTCACCTTTCGTAGGGGAATGAAATAATATTTTGGTGTCGCCAATCGCAGTGTTTCTCTGTGCTGTTGTGAGCGGGAGGTCGGTATACGTGCCCTCTTTGAGATGAGCAGTGGCATTTCCGTGCCGGCCGTCCCACTTCAAGATTGAATTTTCGTGAATTTGAGTTCCTGCAGTGGGGTGGTGATCGGCAGATGCCAGAGCCACCTATGCGGACTAGCAAACTGGCTCCAGCGACATCTGTGCCTTCCTGTCTCGTTCTACTGGCGTGTCGTACAAACTCGGCCTTCCTAACGTGACAGTGAAAAGGCTTGAGTTGTCAATTTATCCGATAGGTGGCAGGCATATCTGCGTTCGATTCATGGAATAGCCCACAAATATTTGTGGATGTCGAATCAGTGATGAAAGCAGAAGCTCAGAGAAATGTCAGGGTTTGGTAAAGGGAAGCAGTGAGTGTACTCCCACAAAGCAAATATTTGAAAATCCATGTAGTGGATAAAGCGAATGAAATTCTAAATGAGTCAGGGCCTTTGTGAGTTTGTCGTTCCGTGGCTGAATATAAGCATAAATTGTCGATAAATAAGCCCGGTGTCTTGGTTGGAAGTATAGCCGCCAGTAGTCTGCTTGCTTCCACACACCCACGAAAGGGTGCCGGTGCGGGACCCAAGGCTGATAACCTTCTACACTAAATTCGCTGTTGCTATGCAAGTTGCAAGTATCGGGAAAACTATATCTGAACATCTTAGTACTGAACAGAATTTTAGAGGTTTCTGCAATGCCGAAATCACCATTGCGGTAAGCTATGAATGACCACTAAGGTGGCCTTCATATATATATATATATATATATATATATATATATATATATATATATATATATATATATATATATATATATATATATACATATACAAACGCTCCTTGTCCTTGTCACTCCGAGTGGCTCAAGCTATCATCAGTTATTGTGTATCAAGCATGGGTGCCACTTGGTGTCATAACCTGACTTCGTTCGCCATGTCCGAAGAGGACATTTTCAGGATAACCGTCTTCGATATATTGTAACCACGTATATAAGGAACTATCACGCTACTATCATCCAGACATTTGCATGCTTTTGAAAGCATTGCTTTCCATATGTCTGTGGATTCGTATCCTACCCGGAGGATTTTCTTCTATTCAGAATGCAAGCATATTTTCCACCACAGGCAGTCACAGATGCTCCGGGTGAACGTCAAATTCATGCACATACCTGCTCCAAATTGAAACCCACCCCGTAATGCAAGGAATCCGTTACCAATAAATATTCAGTGGAGCCGTGGTTATACTGATACCGGCCATTATCCGCACGGTATTGATTTCGCCTGTGGGCCCGCCGCATTGACGCTAGCGGCCACGTCCATCGCTACATTGCGATCCACATCAGCGAGTCTGTACTGCGCCTTATCAAGTGAACGATTGTTGCGCGTCGTCGAGTTCTCTTCGCGCACAACGTGCCACACGGGGCCGCATTAGTCAATCCGGATGCGTCGAGACTCCGGGAGATTGATGGGTGAGTGTTGCTCGGACCGGGCGACTTCCGAAGGCGTGCGATACCGGAGCCCTGCGGACCACCTGGGCTCAAACTCGTCGAAGAGTCGAGCCGTCTGGCCTCGCGCACCGTTCGAGCCGCCTCGTCGCCTCGCTGACCGCCGCACTCTGGAGCTGACTCGTACGCCGGCTCCTCTCACCGCGGCTCCCCTCATCGCGGCTCCTCTCACCGCGGCTCCCCTCACCGCGGCTCCTCTCACCGCGGCTCCTCTCACCGCGGCTCCTCTCACCGCGGCTCCTCTCACGGCGGCTCCTCTCACCGCGGCTCTTCATACCGCGGCTCCCCTCACCGCGGCTCCTCTCACCGCGGCTCCGCTCACCGCGGCTCCCCTCACCGCGGCTCCTCTCACCGCGGCTCCTCTCACCGCGGCTCCTCTCACCGCGGCTCCTCTCACGGCGGCTCCCTCACCGCGGCCACTCTCACCACGGCCCCTCTCACCGCGGCTCCCCTCACCGCGGCTCCTCTCACCGCGGCTCCTCTCACCGCGGCTCCTCTCACCGCAGCTCCTCTCACGGCGGCTCCCTCACCGCAGCTCCTCTCACCGCGGCTCACATCACCGCGGCTCCCCTCACCGTGGCTCTTCTCACCGCGGCTCCCTCACCGCGGCTCCCTCACCGCGGCTCCTCTCACCGCGGCTCCTCTCACCGCGGCTCCTCTCACGGCGGCTCTTCTCACCGCGGCTCCTCTCACCGCGGCTCCTCTCACCGCGGCTCCTCTCACCGCGGCTCCTCTCACCGCGGCTCCTCTCATCGCGGCTCTTCTCACCGCGGCTCCCCTCACCGCGGCTCCTCACCGCGGCTCCTCTCACCGCGGCTCCTCTCACCGCGGCTCCTCTCACGGCGGCCCTTCACTGCGGCTCCTCTCACCGCGGCTCCTCTCACCGCGGCTCCTCTCACCGCGGTCCTCTCACCGCGGCTCCTCTCATCGCGGCTCCTTCACCGCGGCTCCTCTCACCGCGGCTTCCTCACCGCGGCTCCTCTCGCCGCGGCTCCTCTCACCGCGGCTCCCTCACCGCGGCTCCTCTCACCGCGGCTCCTCTCACCGCGGCTCCTCTCACGGCGGCTCCCTCACCGCGGCCCCTCTCACCACGGCCCCTCTCACCGCGGCTCCCCTCACCGCGGCCCTCTCACCGCGGCTCCTCTCACCGCGGCTCCTCTCACCGCAGCTCCTCTCACGGCGGCTCCCCTCACCGCAGCTCCTCTCACCGCGGCTCACATCACCGCGGCTCCCCTCACCGTGGCTCTTCTCACCGCGGCTCCCCTCACCGCGGCTCCCCTCACCGCGGCTCCTCTCACCGCGGCTCCTCTCACCGTGGCTCCTCTCACGGCGGCTCCTCTCACCGCGGCTCCTCTCACCGCGGCTCTTCATACCGCGGCTCCCCTCACCGCGGCTCCTCTCACCGCGGCTCCTCTCACCGCGGCTCCCCTCACCGCGGCTCCCTCACCGCGGCTCCTCTCACCGCGGCTCCTCTCACCGCGGCTCCCTCACCGCGGCTCCTCTCACCGCGGCTCCTCTCACCGCGGCTCCCCTCACCGCGGCTCCCTCACCGCGGCTCCCTCACCGCGGCTCCTCTCACCGCGGCTCCTCTCACCGCGGCTCCCCTCACCGCGGCTCCTCTCACCGCGGCTCCTCTCACCGCGGCTCCTCTCACCGCAGCTCCTCTCACGGCGGCTCCCTCACCGCAGCTCCTCTCACCGCGGCTCACATCACCGCGGCTCCCTCACCGTGGCTCTTCTCCGCGGCTCCCTCACCGCGGCTCCCCTCACCGCGGCTCCTCTCACCGCGGCTCACCGCGGCTCCTCTCACGGCGGCTCCTCTCACCGCGGCTCCTCTCACCGCGGCTCCTCTCACCGCGGCTCCTCTCACCGCGGCTCCTCTCACCGCGGCTCTCCTCACCGCGGCTCCTCTCGCCGCGGCTCCTCTCACCGCGGCTCCCTCACCGCGGCTCCTCTCACCGCGGCTCCTCTCACCGCGGCTCCCCTCACCGCGGCTCCTCTCACCGCGGCTCCCTCACCGCGACTCCTCACCGCGGCTCCTCTCACCGCGGCTCCTCTCACCGCGGCTCCCTCACCGCGGCTCCTCTCACCGCGGCTCCTCTCACCGCGGCTCCTCTCACGCCGGCTCCTCTCACCGCGGCTCCTCTCACCGCGGCTCCTCTCACCGCGGCTCCTCTCACCGCGGCTCCTCTCACCGCGGCTCCTCTCACCGCGGCTCCTCTCACCGCGGCTCCCCTCACCGCGGCTCCTCTCACCGCGGCTCCCCTCACCGCGGCTCCTCTCACCGCGGCTCCACTCGCCGCGGCTCTTGATACCGCGGCTCCCTCACCGCGGCTCCTCTCACCGCGGCTCCTCTCACCGTGGCTCCTCTCACCGTGGCTCCTCTCACGGTGGCTCCTCTCACCGCGGCTCTTCATACCGCGGCTCCCCTCACCGCGGCTCCTCTCACCGCGGCTCCTCTCACCGCGGCTCCCCTCACCGCGGCTCCCCTCACCGCGGCTCCTCTCACCGCGGCTCCCCTCACCGCGGCTCTTGATACCGCGGCTCCCTCACCGCGGCTCCTCTAACCGCGGCTCCTCTCACCGTGGCTCCTCTCACCGTGGCTCCTCTCACGGTGGCTCCTCTCACCGCGGCTCTTCATACCGCGGCTCCCCTCACCGCGGCTCCTCTCACCGCGGCTCCTCTCACCGCGGCTCCCCTCACCGCGGCTCCTCACCGCGGCTCCCCTCACCGCGGCTCCTCACCGCGGTCTCTCACCGCGGCTCCTCACCGCGGCTCCCTCACCGCGGCTCCTCTCACCGCGGCTCCTCTCACCGCGGCTCCCCTCACCGCGGCTCCTACCGCGGCTCCCTCACCGCGGCTCCCTCACCGCGGCTCCTCTCACCGCGGCTCCTCTCACCGCGG
This sequence comes from Imbricaverruca yamaguchii, assembly GCA_034440575.1. NCBI lineage: Eukaryota > Metazoa > Arthropoda > Thecostraca > Neoverrucidae > Imbricaverruca > Imbricaverruca yamaguchii. Next base: position 1,245,544 of record JAOTOL010001573.1, read on the forward strand.
CTCCTCTCACCGCGGCTCCTCTCCGCGCTCACCGGCTCCTCACGCGGCTCCTCACGCGGCTCCCTCACCGGCTCCTCTCACCGCGGCTCCTCTCACCGCGGCTCCTACCGCGGCTCTCACCGCGGCTCCTCTCACCGCGGCTCCCTCACCGCGGCTCCCCTCACCGCGGCTCCTCTCACCGCGGCTCCTCTCACCGCGGCTCCTCTCACCGCGGCTCCTCTCACCGCGGCTCCTCTCACCGCGGCTCCTCTCACCGCGGCTCCCCTCACCGCGGCTCCCCTCACCGCGGCTCCTCTCACCGCGGCTCCTCTCACCGCGGCTCCTCTCACCGCGGCTCCTCTCACCGCGGCTCCTCTCACCGCGGCTCCTCTCACCGCGGCTCCCCTCACCGCGGCTCCCCTCACCGCGGCCAGAATTCCGTCGTCGGCGCGCATCGGTTGGTCCTCTCGTGCCGCGTGAATATAACGAGCCAGCGGTCGCTGGACCGGATTACCGCCGCGTGGCCCGACGCGTCACGGCGCACGAGAAAAAAAGCTCGGCCGCCGCCGGCGCTGATCAGATTCTATCGCAGTGCACGCTTTCAATCGGCGGGCGCGGCCACGCCGGCCGTGATGACCCAGTCAAGTGCAACTGCTGGGTCAGCCTGGGTCACCTTTGGCCGGGATGTGTTGCTGCGCTCGGCCAGGACAATGAGCGTGAATGCAGGTCAGATGTGTGATGTGGGCTCAGGGCAGACCCCTTATCTAGGTCAGGTCGCACTCCCAGTGCATCATATCCGACCATGTGCCAGTTATAAGGTCACTTCACTGTATTTTATTTTATATGTAGTCGGTATTGGGCGGTCCGTTTATCCAGAACAAGTATCGCATCGCGGCCAGCTGTTTAGCTAAACAAGAGCGAGCTTTTGGCTTATTCACGGACGTTTCTCCTACCTGGCGATTATTTGAGTCATTGAGCAATATCTCGATATTAGCGACCTTCAGTGAGATCCGACGCTATTGCGGGCTTGGCCGTTTGGTTTTGACACGACGTGCTCCGAGGTGTCGTCTGCTACTTGCCGGGGTCATTATCTCCAGGTGAGGGCTCCGAGGTGTCGTCTGCTACTTGATTGGGTCATTATCTCCAGGTGAGGGCTCATCTGTGGCCGAAGGAGTGAATCTGCTGATGGCGAGATGACGTGGCCGATAGTTGCGTCCAGTGAAACGGCCCGGGAAGGTGGCGGCTGGCGCTGTCTCGCCCCACTTCAAAATGAATGACGGCACATGCAAGATCTCTTTCGAATTTGTCATGTTTAGCAGTCTGGCCCCTGATTACGTAAAGTCCATCTAAGAACTACTTCATGGGACCTATGTTTGTCACTTCTATTTTGTGCCAGGGGTGGTTAAAAACTTATCCAGGCTGTATGTTATGGTATCATTGGAAGTATGGCCTGGTGTGGCCCATGATCTATTGCCTCACACTTTCAGACACTGCCAGGTCACTTCAAGATCTAATGGTGGCAGTGCCAACTGCCTAGCAGTCCCGTGGCCTCTAATGTATACACTCGTTATTAACGTAAAAACCAGGGAGAGAATGACAATGTAGTGTGTCATTTTCCCACCCAAAAGTTCACAAAATCCTAACATCCAGCTGTAATGACGTCGAAATTAAACACCAGTTTCGAAAATGAATAGATGCACATCTTTCATTGGTGCTCTGTTCAGTTTGCACCAACACTTGCGCTTGTGGCGATGACATTTAATGAAAATATATGTGGTCAGCTTGTGGCGTATTACTCAGTATGGTGAGGTGGCTTGTATTCAGGCGTGCCGAAGATGGTCTTGCCCCTGCCCCATCTCCTCCCCGCCGAGATAAAGAAACATTTTGTCAGTGGTCGGAAACTAGCGTGTTTCCGATGTCCAATCTTAGGCTTCAGACTGATTGCTTGGTTGTTTGGACATTGGGGTGTTTCAACTGCTTCGGTTATGTAACGCCCGTCATCAGATATATTGCTGATGGAATTATAATACTCAATTGTATCATTTAGTACTGCGCACACGGCGAAGCAGATCACCGTATCAAACCGCATGTGATACTTCGCCTAGAATATCGCGCAAGGTTGCTTACATGTGGTTGTACCCGAGAAGTTGGCTGTACTTGCTTCGTCTTGTGGATAGGACAGCGAAATTTGGCGAAGGTTCGGGCGCCGATCGCGACGTTGGCGTCGTTGTCTTCTTTCAGCACCTAGTCGATGGTGGTGAGTCATCTTAGCCGAAGTCGACAAAATAGGATCTCTTGCTTTGCCTCATGCTTCGTTTTGTTGGCTCCCAGAAAAGTCACACTACAGACGCTGCAACGGCGAGGCCTCATCGCTTCATGGCCCGAGGAGCCATCATCTGACCAATACAATGTATAGTTCCCAAATGTGTGAACTTACATTGTCGTTTGTTGTGGGGTTTGAGAGGGATGGAAATATTAGACCTCCTCAGGAAATGGCTTGAAAAAAACTATTCGTTTCGAAAATCATGGCAAAAAAATATTGAAAGATACGAAATCAAGAAAATTGCACCCCGAAACCAACGTAAAACCACCGTTCGTGAAAATATGTTTTTGCGTGGCCGGGGAGACTGCTTTCTGTCTCAACTATATTTTTTAGCAAGAATAGCCAAACGAGACCGTGCGTTATATTGTTGATGACACGAAAGCATCATAGAACAGTTTCTCGTATTATAATTGCTATTCTGCGGTGGCCCAGGCCTTATATTTCAAATGGTGGCATTGCGACACATCTTGCGACAACTGTGTACGCCATCCTTTCTAATTACGAATTATCGTCCGTTATTGGCCTATATTGGCCTATGACTGCTACTGATAACTCTTCCAGATTACTTCTCGATGCCAAGACCAGTGGCATTTATTGACTATCTCGCCACTTTTGTATGACTGACCATGTCTCACTAACTGGCTGACCATGTCTGGTTTTGTTCTCGAAGGCTCCGTTTTGTGTCATTCAGTCATACAGCCATCAAATGAATGCATGAACGCAAAATGTCACGAGCCATGTGAAACAACTATGTCATTGGCCGACAATAAATAGGATCCAAGTTGTATGCTTCAATAGCAAGTTATGCTGACTTAATCGGGTAAGACATGGTGTGAAACACTGCAGGGTTCCCTTGCTGACCAATAAGGATACATAAATGCACGGATTCACGCCGGTTAAAAGCGGACAGTGGCCACACGACGGTTCCAGTTTCACACTGTGGCAGAGAAGCGCACGGCGGATCCAGCGCAATGGAAGTAAACACGTGTCGAACACCTCATGAGCGCCCAACTGATTGAGGCCAACTGGGCCGTGAATGTGTGAGACGTCCGACAGTGAGGCCACGCCTGGTGCCCAAACCCTGACAACCGCTACACGAGCTCAGTAGTTTCTAAGACGATTGCTTCGCAGCGTTTTTGCGGGACCAGATGTGGTGCGGCTGTCGGCAGACGACCGACCCCCTTCGCGACGTAGTCACAGTCCAGCGGCCAAGTACGTCGGTCGGTCGTACGTCGGTCACATGTGTCGGCGGGACCAGATGACGATGGAGAGCCCGCCGGCCCGACGTCAGACCAGGGACACGTCACAGATGACAGTGGAGAGTCCGCCGGCCCGGCGTCAGACCAGGGACTCGTCACAGATGACAGTGGAGAGCCCCCGGCCCGACGTCAGACCAGGGGCACGCCACAGATGACAGTGGAGAGCCCGCCGGTCCGGCGTCAGACCAGGGACGCGCCACAGATGACAGTAGAGAGCCCGCCGGCCCGACGTCAGACCAGGGACTCGCCACAGATGACAGTGGAGAGCCCGCCGGCCCGACGTCAGACCAGGGACTCGTCACAGATGACAGTGGAGAGCCCGCCGGCCCGGCGTCAGACCAGGGACGCGTCACAGATGACGGTAGAGAGCCCGCCGGCCCGACGTCAGACCAGGGACGCGTCACAGATGACAGTGGAGAGCTCCTGGCCCGGCGTCAGACCAGGGACACGTCACAGATGACGGTAGAGAGCCCGCCGGTCCGACGTCAGACCAGGGACACGTCACAGATGACAGTGGAGAGCCCGCCGGTCCGGCGTCAGACCAGGGACTCGCTATAGATGACGGTGGAGAGCCCGCCGGCCCGACGTCAGACCAGGGACTCGCTATAGATGACAGTGGAGAGCCCGCCGGCCCGGCGTCAGACCAGGGACGCGCCACAGATGACAGTGGAGAGCTCCTGGCCCGGCGTCAGACCAGGGACACGTCACAGATGACAGTGGAGAGCCCGCCGGCCTGACGTCAGACGAGGAACTCGCTATAGATGACGGTAGAGAGCCCCCCCCCGGCCCGACGTCAGGCCAGGGACGCGTCACAGATGACGGTAGAGAGCCCGCCGGCCCGACGTCAGACCAGGGACGCGTCACAGATGACAGTGGAGAGCTCCTGGCCCGGCGTCAGACCAGGGACACGTCACAGATGACAGTGGAGAGTCCGACGGTCCGGCGTCAGACCAAGGACACGTCACAGATGACAGTGGAGAGCTCCTGGCCCGGCGTCAGACCAGGGACACGTCACAGATGACGGTAGAGAGCCCGCCGGTCCGACGTCAGACCAAGGACACGCCACAGATGACGGTAGAGAGCCCGCCGGCCTGACGTCAGACCAGGGACACGTCACAGATGACAGTGGAGAGTCCGACGGTCCGGCGTCAGACCAAGGACACGTCACAGATGACAGTGGAGAGCTCCTGGCCCGGCGTCAGACCAGGGACACGTCACAGATGACAGTGGAGAGTCCGCCGGTCCGACGTCAGACCAGGGACGCGCCACAGATGACAGTGGAGAGCCCGCCGGCCTTGGTTGTTGCCTTAAAATCCGCAACTGCGGTCATGAAAACTCATGCTGGCCTGTGGTGTAACATTGATGTGCGAGCTGAGATGGTCCTCTGCGCGTGTGTAGAATGGGAGGAAGTACCGGGTGTTCTCTCCATCCTTTTCGAAAAAGCGTAGTTTTGAATAATGTGACCTTGTGTGGAAATAGCCAAACCAGAGAATGGGTTTGTATCCCCCTTCTTCGCTGCTGCGATGCTTCTAGAACAACTGTCTCCTCGGCGTTGGCTTGTGCGTGTTTCCGCCAAGGCCGATCTGGAAGTTCATTTGGTAGTGCATGCAGAAACTGGTGACGTCCTTGGCGGCCAGTGGCAGTGTTTGCCGCTGTTGTGGCGTAAGCCGGTTTAGGTCGGTGTCGTAACTCGCCAAGGTGTGCTGTCCGTCGACCTGCTCCAGCCGGCCGTCGGCCCGGCTTGGTTCGTTGTGGGTGGTCGGCCTGTGGCCGCAGCTGGCCGTCCGGCTGCCGGTCTACCGCACGCACACTGCTCCACACGCAGACACGCCACCGCTGACGAAACTCCGCGGCCGCAGCTCAATAATCGGCGGCGACTGATGGCCACGTCGATGCCTGATGTACGTCCGATGGTGTGCCGGTTGGCGGCCGTCAGGACGTGACGTCACGTGCCGCCGAGATCGTCACGATAGGCCGTGACGACACGTGCCGCCGAGATTGTCACGATCGGCCGTGACGCGTGTCGGCGCACGCGGCGAGCACTAGACTCGACACGCGCCATGGAGAGAACGATTGCGCCTTTTGCCGTCGGGAGCCGAAGCTATCCGAGTCCAGCCGCGATGTCCGTGACGGAAGAGCTAATTGTAGCAAGGGTGGACGCCTGCCGAGGAGGAGTGGATCGTGCCCTTCAGTAGAACAGATGATATTATGCAATGGTCGTTTGGCACATAGCTCCGTGGAGTAGTGCGTCTTCACGGATAGCAGCTGTGAGCCAGCCGGCGGTGGTGTGTGTGTGTGTAAGTGAATTATAACAGCCTGCCACCGTGTGGTGATTTCGGCTGTTTACGTCTTGGAAGTCGTTTGGAGGTGGTGGTCCGGACGGTGCCTGGTAGTAGTTGGGGGAGGGGGTTGGGGGTCATCGCCTTTGGTATTAACATTGCAAGCATACATGGTTGTCAGGTCATACACTGTTAGTTCTTTCTTTCATTCTTTTTTGTCATTTATCTAGTTCTTTTTTTCTCTTTTTCCCTTTTTCGGTTCTTTTTGTACTTTTTTCCCTTTCTTTTTGTCTTTTTTTCCTAATAGCTTTTTACGTTTGTTTAAGGTTCTGGTGTCGGCCTGGCACCAGCCTCTTTCGATTAAAAAAAAAACATGTTATGGGCAGAGTTGGGAGAGACTGGGTTGAGGAGTTGTTCGGATGTTTGTTCCTATGCTGTCTAGTGTCGAGTGGATTTGTTACGTGTTCTGGTTTTCATGGTTGTTGTGGTTGGTTTGTTCGTGGATGTAGTGCTTGGTTTGTTGGTTGCTCGTGTTGTCGGTGCTTGGGTGGTCTGTGGAGTGGTTCCTACTTTGTCTGAGCTAATGTCTTCTTCCTCTGAGTCTGCTATTGGTCCGTAGTGAAGGGGGAGTTTGCCTCATGCAGGTGGTGCTTAGGGTGGGCCTCGGGGGAGTGATAGGGGTGGTGGTTTGTGTGCTTCGCGGTGTGGTGGGAGGAGAGGTGCCTGCGCTTGTGCCGTATATTTTGTTGTGGGTTCTGGCGGTGGTGTGGTTTCCTGGCCGGCGCCCAACCAGCTGCCGTAGCGCCCAACCAGCTGCCGTAGCGCCCAACCAGCTGCCGCAGCGCCCAACCGCACAGCCGGCGGCTCGGCGTTGCCGGTGCTGTTGCGCATCCGCCCACCACAGCCGGAATGTTCACAGCCCAGCACGCCGCCGGCGACGGGCGCGGCGCAAACGGTGCCGGTTGCAGTGCGCATGCGCCACGACCCAGGCGGCGTCGCCGCCGCTGCCACCGCCAGGTGGTGATCGCCACACACCAATGCCGCACTATCACCGCCTTCAAATCGACCGAAACGTCGGAATTGACTATGGATTAGTGGTGTATCCGTTACGACGCACCGTCCCCTGAGAGTCGGCTCGTGACTATGTGTGGGTGCGTCGTCTCACTACTGGCTCAGGACAATTCGTGTCAGGGTGCTAGCAGCCAGGTACAAGGACAGCTGCTTAAAAACTCCAGTCGGTTTTTAGACCTGAAAAGCCCGTATGTTTGCAACGGTTTGTAGGACCGAGCAATGTGGCCAATAGCCCGCACATCTAACGAATATCATGGAGGATTTTTTTAGAGAGAGTGATATAGGGCTTGTAACTTTAGAAGAAGAGAATGCGCCGCTTTGTGCATAGCTGGCTAGTGATGGACACTCTGGCGTTCTCTTGGCCCTTAGACTCCCTGAGGAATAACCGGAGTGTGACTGGTGACAACCCATCGGTAGTGTTGCTCGATGTGGAGCCGCCTATCGGGCTTCATCACGCTCTCTACCGTCGGCAGCTCGCATGTCCATTGTTTCCCCTCAGACTGGCTGGAACCGTCCATCTTGATTGCTGGAATCGTTCCTGACGAGTGTGTTATCTATGTGCTGTGATGTTCAGCCTGGCCGTTCCGCCGTGCAGTTTCGTTTGGCTGGCTGGGGCGCCACGCTGCCAGGCTGGCTCGCGGTCTCTCGCGATACGTCGTGAGCAGCCCTTTCACAGCTCCACGTGGGATCCCTTGGCTTGGTTCTGGGTCAACGGGATGCCCCCTGTCATTAGCTCATAATCCGTGTGAAGTGTACGTGTCTGTCCTCTGGTAATGATGAACAGTGTCGAGGCCGCGTTTTTTTTCTATTCAGGATGATAATCATTAGCCGCACGAGGAGAAGCTATATCGCCGAAACGCGTCCGCCATTTATTCTAATAACCCCTTTTAGAGACTTGATGGTAATTCTGACCGTTGCTCTTAAAAAACTGAAATATCACCCGTGCACAGGTCCATGGTCCTTATAATGCGCATATGTATTGGCGCACAGATCCATAGTCCGTATAATGCGCATATTTACTGGTGCACTAATCCATAGTGCATACAATGCGCACATTTATTAGTGCACATATCCATAGCCCGCACAATACATTCATTTGCTTGTGAACAGATTCATTGTCTGTATACTATACACATGTACTGGTGCACAGATATACAGGCCGTACAATCGCACATTTACTGGTGCACTGATCCGTGCAATGCGCGCAACAATGCATACATTTCTTTACCCAGTGCCAATCGAATGGCATGTCACAGTTTTCCAACACATTGCCGGCCCAGTGGCACACCTGCAGGCTTGACCGAGCGATCACGACGTGTCAGCTGCCACCCAATGCCAGCCCATGGCACGCCCTTCAGCGGCGCCTCGTCTCGGTGACGAATGGCCGCCAGCTGTAGCGTTACACAGCAGCGGCGCCTGCCGCGGTGACGTGACGCTACGTAGCGGTGACGACAGCCGCCGCGCGACCTGTCAGGGCGCCGCAACGGAGCCCAATGTCGCGAGCCTACACCCCGCGTCGTCACTGAAGGCGACTTCTATGGGGGCCGCTGTATAGGACCTTTTGTCTATCTGCTAATCGGTAAGAGGGTGAGGGTGCTTGTGCAAGGGTTTAAGGGTCTTCTCTGTCGCCACCCTTGTCACCAATGCCCGCGTTGCGACGCCTTGGTGAACACGTGGCGAGGGGTCGAGTGGCGGTTCGCCATGGGCCGGTCAGCTCGGCCACAGTCGGGTGTGGCCCGCTGTAGGCTGTCTCGGCCACAGTTGGGTGTGGCCCGCTGTAGGCTGTCTCGGCCACAGTCGGGTGTGGCCCGCTGTAGGCTGTCTCGGCCACAGTCTGGTGTGGCCCGCTGTAGGCTGTCTCGGCCACAGTCGGGTGTGGCCCGCTGTAGGCTGGCTCGGCCACAGTCGGGTGTGGCCCGCTGTAGGATGGCCAGCTCGGCCACAGTCGGGTGTGGCCCCTGTAGGATGGCCAGCTCGGCCACAGTCGGGTGTGGCCCGCTGTAGGCTGTCTCGGCCACAGTCTGGTGTGGCCCGCTGTAGGCTGTCTCGGCCACAGTCGGGTGTGACCCGTGTAGGCCAGCTCGGCCACAGTTGGGTGTTGCCCGTGTAGGCCAGCTTGGCCACAGTCTGGTGTGGCCCGCTGTAGGATGGCCAGCTCGGCCACAGTTGGGTGTGGCCCGCTGTAGGCTGTCTCGGCCACAGTCAGGTGTGGCCCGCTGTAGGCCAGCTCGGCCACAGTTGTGTGTGGCCCGCTGTAGGCTGTCTCGGCCACAGTCGGGTGTGGCCCGCTGTAGGCTGTCCCGGCCACAGTCGGGTGTGGCCCGCTGTAGGATGGCCAGCTCGGCCACAGTCGGGTGTGGCCCCTGTAGGATGGCCAGCTCGGCCACAGTCGGGTGTGGCCCCTGTAGGATGGCCAGCTCGGCCACAGTCGGGTGTGGCCCGCTGTAGGCTGTCTCGGCCACAGTCTGGTGTGGCCCGCTGTAGGCTGTCTCGGCCACAGTCAGGTGTGGCCCGCTGTAGGCTGGCTCGGCCACAGTCGGGTGTGGCCCGCTGTAGGCCAGCTCGGCCACAGTCGGGTGTGGCCCGCTGTAGGCCAGCTCGGCCACAGTCTGGTGTGGCCCGCTGTAGGCTGTCTCGGCCACAGTCTGGTGTGGCCCGCTGTAGGCCAGCTCGGCCACAGTCAGGTGTGGCCCGCTGTAGGCTGTCTCGGCCACAGTCGGGTGTGGCCCGCTGTAGGCCAGCTCGGCCACAGTCGGGTGTGGCCCGCTGTAGGCTGTCTCGGCCACAGTCGGGTGTGGCCCGCTGTAGGCTGGCTCGGCCACAGTCTGGTGTGGCCCGCTGTAGGCTGGCTCGGCCACAGTCAGGTGTGGCCCGCTGTAGGCCAGCTCGGCCACAGTCTGGTATGGCCCGGCGCCGCGTTCCGCCGTGTTTTCGACCCACATTGGTGGTGCCGGCCGGCCGCGCTCGCCCGTACATCTGGGCCGGACGATGCGATGAACAATGTGTGCAATCTCTCATACAGTACGCGCGCGCTGGCACCGGCGCCGGCCTTTGTGCCTGTGCGCGCCATCGTGACCCCGCCGACCATCGGCCATCCTTTGATTCCGGCCGACACGCCAACAATGCTCCGGCCGGTGCCGGTATGCGGCCGGCGCGCGGCCGGCACCGGCTCCGTGGTGTGTCGTTCGCTCTCCCCGGTGATGGCCGGTGTGCGTGTACTGTTTCTTTCGCTAACTAGCAGGCAATATATTCCCCACTGAAGGAATCCTCTGAAAGGCGGCGCGCAAAATGACCTTAGTAGTCCACGCGCCCTTAAGCCCAAATAATCAATGAAAGACGGCGCAAATGACCTTTATGGTGCGGCACGCGTAACAAAGATCACTCCCCCTCAATTTCTCTGGGGAATTTGGAGCTTCCGCGAGCACGGAGGAATCGGAAGATAGAGAATTAGCAAGGTGCTATGAGTGTTGCATTTGGCGTTTGCTGGGAAGTCAAGAATTACGGCATCTTTCGTAAGTAGCAGCGATAATTATGGCTAAGAAAGTAGTGCCGGTCGCTACCCAGGTTGTCCGTTACCCTTGTCCTGTGGTCCCTGCGTTCTGTTGTGGCCTGTTATCTGCTTCTGGTGCCGGATATGCCCTGCTATGAATTTGAAGTGCATTGACTTTGGTCGATGTAGTCGTCTGAAAGGTGCCGGAACGAATCTCAGTGGAGGTTTGTGCTGTCAACTGTTCTCGGTGGGGACCATGCTGTCGAAAAATTTCCATCACGACCCATATTGTCGGCTGATCTCGGTAAGAGCCAGTGCTGTGGCCTGATCTCGGTAAGAGCCCGTGTTGTGGCCTGATCTCAGCGAGGGGCCGCGCCACGCTCAGAGTGAACCTGGTGACGGCTTGATTGACGGTAACGGTTACGGTGAGCACCCGAGCACCCGGAGAACGCCACAGATTCTGAGTCGGCTCAAATGCAGCGTTTGCGTGACTGATAGCGCGGTACCGTGATGTACTGGTCCCCAACCAGCCTGACGACCACCAACAAGCATGCCAAGCGAATGCTCAATCACTTAGCCGTCAATATTCTGTGAATATATGGATAATAGGGAGCACAGTAGGTTTAGTTGTGCTAAAACGTTTGAGGTGATAACGTGTGACATGCTTTGCATTCTCTGGACTAAGACTCCCAATGTAGTCTCACCGTGTTCACATTAGACACAAGTCGGTGTGAGCGTGTTGGGCGGCTGTGCACCCGCGGAGTGGCGGCGGCTAGGTATGTCGGCGGCGGCTAGGTATGTCGGCGGCGGCTAGGTATGTCGGCGGTGGCCAGGTATGTCGGGGGCGGCTAGGTATGTCGGCGGCGGCTAGGTATGTCGGCGGCGGCTAGGTATGTCGGTGGCGGCCAGGTGTGTCGGCGGTGGCCAGGTATGTCGGGGGCGGCTAGGTACATCGGAGGCGGCTAGATATGTCGGCGGCGGCTAGGTACGTCGGCGGCGGCTAGGTATGTCGGCGGCGGCTAGGTACGTCGGCGGCGGCTAGGTATGTCGGCGGTGGCCAGGTACGTCGGCGGCGGCTAGGTATGTCGGCGGCGGCTAGGTATGTCGGCGGCGGCTAGGTATGTCGGCGGCGGCTAGGTATGTCGGCGGCGGCTAGGTACGTCGCGGCGGTAGGTATGTCGGCGGTGGCCAGGTACGTCGGTGGCGGCTAGGTACGTCGGCGGCGGCTAGGTATGTCGGCGGCGGCTAGGTATGTCGGCGGCGGCTAGGTACGTGTGGTGGCCAGGTATGTCGGCGGCGGCTAGGTATGTCGGCGGCGGCTCGGTATGTCGGCGGCGGCTCGGTATGTCGGCGGCGGCTAGGTACTCGGCGGCGGCTGGTAGTCGGCGGCGGCTAGATACGTCGGCGGCGGCTAGGTATGTCGGCGGCGGCTAGGTATGTCGGCGGCGGCTAGGTATGTCGGCGGCGGCTAGGTATGTCGGCGGCGGCTAGGTATGTCGGCGGCGGCTAGGTACGTCGGCGGCGGCTAGGTACGTCGGCGGCGGCTAGGTACGTCGGCGGCGGCTAGGTACGTCGGCGGCGGCTAGGTATGTCGGCGGCGGCTAGGTATGTCGGCGGCGGCTAGGTATGTCGGCGGCGGCTAGGTATGTCGGCGGCGGCTAGGTATGTCGGCGGCGGCTAGGTATGTCGGCGGCGGCTAGGTATGTCGGCGGCGGCTAGGTATGTCGGCGCTCGTCACTCGCCGCCCGAGGTCAGGACCGCCCATCTCGCGGTATCCCGCGCGCCGCCCGCGGACATAACGTCTTCAACAGGTGTCGGCAGAATTCAAATTACACCGGGTGGGTTGGGTGAGGCGGTTTGGTGAGGTGAACGCGGCCGTGACAGCGAGGGAGAGACTTGCTCTTGCCCCGCACATTGGTACCGTGGCGGTAAGATCTTGGGCCGACAGAGGACGGAAGGGATGACGGCTGATGGTTGGCCGATTGGGACGACAGGAGTAGTATGCAGAGGGCGCTCACGTAAGAGGGAGGCGACCGACTGCGTCTCGATGGGGGTGGGGGTGGGAGTAACATTCCGATGGGAAACGTCCGTGATCAGTGGAGGCTGATACAAATGCTGAGCACCACATGCTGGCCCGGGTAGGGCTGCACCACTGACTACACAAGGATGATGGCTGACTAATGGAGGAATGAACAGGTAATGGTAAAGGGGCGAGTCGGTGATGAAGTGACCGACAAACGACCGACGAACGTTCGGTGCCTGCCCGCTGGGCAGGCCGCGGGTGACCGATTAACGTTTGGTGTGTACTCGGCGGAAACACGGTGGTGTCCGTCGGTGTTACGGAGCAGTTCGGAGTTGGCTGGCTGCAGCCGTGGTTCCTGCACTTCGCTGATCCGCTGACTTCCGGGAAAGCATAGATCAAATGAAAGCAAGGTTCTGTTCATAGCGTCCAGTAAAATACAGTTCAAAGTGTCATAAAATCATCAAGTCATACATTGATCAGGCTTAATAAGTACCACAGGGGTCCATCCGGGTTAAGCCTGTAACGGGAAGATATCATAAGCCTGGACAAAAGATGCGCAACATGCCAACCAATACCACGTTCTAAATTCCAAATATAATATCCACCATCACCCTACACACCTACCAACACTTATCTACCTGTCTATCTAGCCCTATTTACTCGATGCAGGGTGGATCGAGTGCCCCATCATTAATTTTAAACCTCCATCCACGTCTGCTTAAAGGGGCCTTCCCTGCACTGTGAACACCTACTAGTATGAATACACCCCACACAGCATTAACTAGAACCACACACATCACTGATTATAACTAAAAAACAAGGTTATCCAATCTAAAAAATAACTGTGTCCACCCTATGTGCAAATACATTTAATGAGGAACTTCCTAGACGTGAGCAGGCAGCCTGTTCCATTCAACCCATTGACACCTGGTGTTGCTTTATTGTCCTTCATCGTGACTTGTCTAACCTGTACTAATGGCCCTTATGTGATAATTTGAATGGAAGAGTGTCATTCAGATTGACCGTATATATATCCACTTAGCGATTTTATGCATTTTAGTCATATCATCCCTTAATCGCCTATACTTGAGTGGGTATATATATTATGCCATAAGACTTTCTCTGTAGTCTAGACTGAACAGTCCACCGATGAGTGCAGTGGCTTTGCGCTGCACTCTTTCTAGTATATCGATATGTTTCTAAGTAAGGAATCCATGCCTGTACAGAATATTCCAAGTGTGGTCGCAGTTTTTGTTCATGAGCCTTTCACAAGCATCAGTCTGACTCGGGCGCAGGGCCGGATCTGCCCGTGCTCTATCTCGACATCATCAGCACGACACCGTTTTCCAACGATTACACCTGACGGAGCGGCGGTGGTGGCTCGGCACCAGCACCAGCACTGCCGCACCCACGTGCTGGTCGGAGCCACCGCCGCGCCCACGCGCTGGTCGGAGCCACCGCCGCGCCTACGCGCTGGTCGGAGCCACCGCCACGCCCACGCGCTGGTCGGAGCCACCGCCACGCCCACGCGCTGGTCGGAGCCACCGCCGCGCCCACACGCTGGTCGGACCACGTGCTGGTGGCACCGCCGCGTTGGGGAGGAGCCACTCTGGCGGCACCTGTATCGTGCTGGTCGCGTCCGTCTCTTCAACATCTATCAACATCAAGAATCTCAACAGTCTTTCTTTGTTCTGCTCATGGCGTCTAAAAGATTTGAGGAAAACAAACAAACAAGACAAACAAAGCAAAGCAAAACAAGAAAACAAGACAAACAACAAAACAAAAGGCCAAAACCAGAGGGAAAAGAACATTTAGCAATACAAAATAGGTTCAAAGCAGTGTATGATGTATATGATATGTTCTTGCAATGTTCACAAAAACGGCGATGACCCGACCCCCATCCCCACTCTACTCCGGCACCACCCGGACCACCACCTCTCAACTAGACTTCTCTTCAATCGTAATCGCAACCCGATCCCTATTGTTCCCGTCTGTCTCTACTGCACCACGTCTGCCACCAGCCCACTCCCCAATGTTCCCGTCTGTCTCTACTACACCACGTTTGCCGCCAGCCCGCTCCCCATTGTTCCCGTCCGTCTCTGCTGCGTCATGTTTGCCGCCAGCCCGCTCCCTATTGTTCCCGTCCGTCTCCGCTGTGTCATGTTTGCCGCCAGCCCGATCCACATTGTTCCCGTCCGTCTCCGCTGCGGCATGTTTGCCGCCAGCCCGATCCCGATGGTTCCCGCCGTCAGGTTCCGCGAAGTTGGCCCGATTTCTGCGACACAGGCCCGACCCGCAACTACCGAATTCCGCGGTCCAGGAAGAACGTCATTACGCCGGCCACAAATATGCAAACTGCCTGCCAAAGAGCTGCTCTCGGGTGCGCGGAACTGCGTGCGGTGCCGCCGGCCACAGCCTTAGCAATCTCTGTGGGGCAGAGGTGCACAATGTAGGAACCGTACACGATGACCAGAGCCTCATTAGGACGTTGGCGGGGTGTAGCGGGCGGCCGGCACACGATGCTCAGAGCCGCACTAGGATGATGACGTGCCCCATCGCATGCTGAAAATCCGTCCACCGGTTTCTGGTCGCAAATGCATCCAACACAATGTAGCAAGTATGTGCTGCTCAATGCTCGAGCAGTGATGTTTAATTATGGGGAAGTTGAATGCATTGCTCAATGCATTTCGAAGTGCTTTAGTACTTCAAGCTTAGTAGAAGAGTTTTCGGTGGTAATGAAGAGTTTACTCGTTCGTTCATCAGATAAGCAGATTCTTGCTCTTACGTGCTTCTTCCGCTATCCAGGATACCGAAGTACAAGTTCAGGACACAACGCACCAAACGGGGCTCTTAAACCCACGGACAAATATTGAGAGCTGTTATAGCTCTATTAGGAGTTTATCTATTGGGGTTCTATCTTCGTTCTGCAGCGTCTGCAATTGTAGTACTAGGTTCATAGAAATGCTGGAGACATCTTCCAGTTCGACAACTGGAAGCTGTTTATTCATCGAGCAACTGCAAACTAATTACTCACGATGCGTTCCGTACGTATATATCAACTGTGCACGCATGTATTGCAATCCTTCCGTAGCCTCGAGTCCCGCTGACGTTAAACGGCCAGTGCCGGGGTGGGTGGGGGTCGGTTCCAGATCTAATGTTGTTTGCTCGCCCGGACACCGGCTGTGGCCCGGCTAGAGGTCGTCTGGAGGACGATGTGCGCGCCAGTGGCCGTGGGCCGAGGTCGGCCGGCTGCTGCGCAGTTGGCCGCTCGGCTGTAACGTGATCGGCGATGCACTATACGTGAGCAGATGGAGCCGGGGCGGTGCCGATCGGCGCCGTAACGATCCAATCATGCAGGCGCAGCGGCCGCTTCCATGACGCTCGTGGCCGCTTGAGTGTGCGTTGACTGATAGTTTTCACAGCCGGAGGACTCTTGGTCGGCACTGTGCAGCCGCCCACCTTTCGGAACCCGCGCTTCGGTACCCCGACTAAGCCATTAAGCGGCGCGCGCGCAATCGCGCGAATTATTTATGCGAGTGCTAATCGGCGCCGGGTGTGATAACGGCGCCGCTAGATGGCCGCAGCGCACCGCCCCCTGTCGGCTCGATTGCCTCGTCGTGCGGCTGTAAATTGAGGAGAGTCGGATGGCGAAGCTGCTGCCATGTGATTCGGCCGTGGCCTGGCGGTGTTCCGGCCGTACCGAGAAGTGTCCGTTCCTGACGGCACACCGTGCCGCTGGCCGCAGCTTTCTATTGCGGTCGGCGTTGTGATCTGTGGGTCCGGTCGGCACGCGCGGTCTCCGGGTGTGTTCCGCTCCAGTCTCTCCCACCGCGCGGTCTCCGGGTGTGCTCCGCTCCAGTCTCTCCCACCGCGCGATCTCCGAGTGTATAGCGCCCTGGTAGCTCCGGCCCTCGTAATCTTCAGATGAATAGCGTCCCTGCCACTGTCTCGTTGGCCGTCGATCCGTTTAAGGAGAGGCGGACACGGCGTGATGACATGAGCTGACATAGGAATGTTATCGGCGCCACTACCGCTAATGATGTGTGTTGGCAGCGGTTGTGGTCGAAGCACCTCCGACTCTCTTTGGTAGTGAAACGGGCCCCGCCGATCGGCAAGGCTGTCAAACGGTCAGATGTGAGCGGTCTCCTCACACCAGTTCGGCTCTGGCATGAAGCCAAAGCGATTTATATTAGATCGGAGGAATATATGCGTATGCCATTGGTACTGAAAAGAAATGGAAAACTTGCATTGCGTTACTTGGCATAGGATGTGACAACGAGGTTTATGTAAGTACATATTTGTCAGAGTTTGTGTGCTTGCTTCTTGTGCCTTCCAGTGTATTGAAAGGAATGTAGACTGGTTTGCTCTTTACGTTTTTCTACACACTTCCCATTTGTTTTCTCTTGAAGTACTGGGTTCATTGGTGGGTAATGTTCCGTTACTCCGGTCATTTCTACGTTCTTTCTCTTCCAAGTTAACCCATTTACGTGCTTTGAAGACAAAATTCACTTGTATTATTCGGCATATTTTTCCGATACCAGCATGGCAATATATCATCAATTTAATGCACGTGATGCAGTTCCCCGAAAGCTATCTCTTATGTGCTTGGAAACTATTTGCTTATGTACTTGGTACCTTGGACACCTTTCTTATACTCCAATTTTTCTGTTTGTCGTTTGACTTGAAAACGTAGCCAGCTTTTAATATTGCACACCCGATTACATGTTTACGTTATTGAAGCCAATATATGCACGCATATACCTGCAGCACATTGTGCAATATAACACTCAATATTGTTAATGTGTTTTTATTTATTAATTTCTTCAACATCTGTTAGTATAATACCGAATATCATTTAATTGAATGCCGAACATAAAGTTCTTGGAATTCTGCTGCAACCGCTTCCCGTGTGTTTAAATTAATGTGACCTAGTTTGTAGCGTCTGTCCAACGGCGTCTTCATTGGATCTGTTCAGCAGTTGCTGGCCTCGGCTGTGATGACTGCCGCAGCTGATGGTGCTCGTCGCCAGCATTGTTACCGAATTGGCTTATCAGGCAGACATCAGCTGACTGTTGAGTGTTGAGTGCGTCATAGGCTGTGCGGCTCGAGGCGACAGTCCCAAGCTGTGGATGTTGTAAACGAGAGGTCAAGCTTTAGGATGTTGCTGGTGAGACCTTGAACAGGTGAATAGTGTTGTGGACGAAAGGTCAAATTGTTGGATGTGGTAGGTTCAGTTCGGACAGCAGACCGACCGTGAGGGTAGGCCTGCTGTTCGCGGGCCTGTGGTGCCGTGAGGCGTTGTACGTGTGAATGCAACCTGTCAGGTGCTGATCACTGATTGTGGTTGCTGGCCCGGTAAATCTGTGGCCACTTGGACTGGCACGCGAACACACGCCGAGCACACGCTCAGAGCACACGCCGAGCACACCACGACAGCATGAACGCCGATATCGTCGCACTGCACACGCCGAGGCGTGCTCCACAAGCCGGGCACAACTCGTGGTTAATGTCCATGCGTGGGTGATGAGGCGTGCCATCTGCACAGCATCGCCACAACCCGGCCGTGTGGCCTGTGGTGCCGAGGGGTCTGGCTGTTTGGCTTTTTGGGTCTGGCTGCTGTTTGTGGGCCTGTGGTGCCGTGGGGGTACCCTGCTGTTTGTGGGCCTGTGATACCGTGATGGTCGTCCTGCTGTTTGTGTGCCTGTGATACCGTGAGGGTCGGTCTTCTGTTTGTGGACATGTGGTGCCGTGAGAGGTCTGCTCCGTAAAGCTGTACGGAAGCCTGCTCCGTAAAGCCCGCTGACGGTTGGCCTGGTGGGTGAACGTGCGTATCGTTCCGGCGTGGCTGACACATTTCTGCTCGCCGGTGCTGCCACCTGCCGGCCGATCGGGTAATATCCGGGGCCGGCGCCGGCGCACCACCAGTGTGCGCCGACGAGCACGTGAGGCTGTGTGGTGGCGACGAGCGCGTGGAAGGAGTGGAGAGCAGGCCTGTCGGCACAGTGTGAAGTGGATCAGTGCGTGACAGTCCCCACTTTGTTATACTTTTTCATACACCCCTGAATATCGTAATTGTAGTTTGCAACTGCTGCAGCAGATTGTATGCAAATTGATCATTTGTCTTTTATTCGTATCAGTTTGTCATTTCCCTCCTATGTATTCAATGCACGTGCTATGGTAAGAGGCTGGTCTGCCGTTATCTTAATCGATTTGTTCAAGTGCATTTCTATCTTTAGATTGCGCTAACTTCCTTCCCAAAATTAAATAAATATTTATTTTTTTTAAAAAAAAAAAAAAAAAAAATAAAAAAAAAAAAAAAAATTTTTTTTTTTTCTTCTCTTTTAACAAATTTTTTTTTTTTTATTTTTAAACCAAAAACCAAAATAAATTTCATTTTTGTTTATCCCCCCTCTCCCCCTTTTTTCTCCCCCTCTCCCTCCCCCACCCCCCCCAAACCACCACCGAAGGGGGGGCAGGGGGAAGAGGTTGGGGGTTTTAATTTGGCGCGCAGTCTCGGTCACAACGGCCGATCCCGTCGAGCGGTTCGCTAGGTGGGACCCAGCGTCCGGTGCGACCGCCTGTTGCAGGCACCGGACGGCTGGCCCTGCTCACTGGCGTCGTAACGCGACCCACTCGGTTGTCGTGACGCGATCCACTGCCGACCAGCCCACCCCACCCCGGGCCGGCGACCTGCCGTGACTCATTCCTGCCTGCGTGTCTCAGCCATGCACGAGTGTGATGAGGACACCGCGCAATGAGAGCTTGCCAGCACTGAGAACGCCTAGAAAATCTGACTCATCCGGCCTGAGTCGAAATCGAGTGACGCTAGCCTTTCGACCGGTTTGCAGTAACCGGAAGACCGGAAGGTGTTCATCTCTGAACTGAAAGGGCAGTGGCAGTGGCGAGAACCGAGGTCACGCGTCAGAACACTTTCCTCGGACCGAGGACACGACCGAGGAGGACGCCGCGGTCTGACCGAGCGGGAGCAGGCGTGGTGACCGACGCCGCGGTCTGACTGAGCGCGAGCAGGCGTGGTGACCGACGCCGCGGTCTGACTGAGCGCGAGCAGGCGTGGTGACCGACGCCGCGGTCTGACTGAGCGGCAGCAGGCGTGGTGACCGACGCCGCGGTCTGACTGAGCGCGAGCAGGCGTGGTGACCGACGCCGCGGTCTGACTGAGCGGGAGCAGGCGTGGTGACCGACGCCGCGGTCTGACTGAGCGGGAGCAGGCGTGGTGACCGACACCGCGGTCTGACTGAGCGCGAGCAGGCGTGGTGACCGACGCCGCGGTCTGACTGAGCGCGAGCAGGCGTGGTGACCGACGCCGCGGTCTGACTGATCGGGAGCAGGCGTGGTGACCGACGCCGCGGTCTGACTGAGCGCGAGCAGGCGTGGTGACCGACGCCGCGGTCTGACTGAGCGCGAGCAGGCGTGGTGACCGACACCGCGCCATGCGCGTGCCCGGCGCGGTGTCACCGGCGCGCGACTCCAGCGCCGAGCGTCGCCGGGTGCAGGACTACGTCGACAGCCTGGGCGGCTACTCACGCTCGCTGCCCAAGTCGTTCACCAAGTGTCTGAGTCTGCTCAAGTCGCCGCACGCGTCTCGACACGCGTTCAGCCCGGCCCGCGCGGTCCAGCGCCACGGCGACGACGGCGGCGGCGCGGCCGTGGTGCGGGCCGTGCAGAACGGCTGCTTTGACGAGGAGGTGACGCACACGTCGCAGGAGCTGCTGCAGCCGACGACGCTGGGTCGCAGCCGCGGCCGCCAGCTGTACGCGCGGCTGATGGGTCGCGCCACGAGTCGGGACCGCTGCGCCACGCTGCCGGCCGGCGCTCTGTTCGTGTCGGCGCCGCTGTCAGGTATGTTGCCGCCGGTTGCCCGTGCCCTGTAGCGGCGGAGCGTCGGCCGAGCTATGCTACACCCGGCTGTCGCCTGGCTGTGGCAGTCACGTCCTCTGTCCGCAGACGTGACTGGTCGAGGCGAACAGCTCACAGGCAGCGACGGAGTCACTGTCACGACACTGACAGTCGGAACAGGAATGCGAACACCTTCGAAGTATAAGCTGTGAATTCGTAAATCGTCATCCGTCCAGGTACCCTTCCGCGTGCAAAAAAGCATGTAGTGTACAGTGCATTGTATCTACAGTTTCAGAGCTCTTTCAAAGCATAGCGGCTTCATATTTGAACTGATGAAATTATGTATTCGGTAGTGCATGGAAAACAACGTTTGTTACTGCTTATATCGATTATAAGATTATAAATGGGCCGTTCAAACGCAGCATGCAATATTGTTTATTTTTCTTCGCATTATCTTCGCAAAACCAACGTATGCGCACAATCACAAAAGGACTTCAACCTTGATTGTTTGATGTTACTTCCCGCATGCCACCTTGTCTGCTCCGTACTGAAATTTCCCAGTTATGACTGACTGAATAATGTTATTCCGGTACCCCAACACATGAACATCTGGTGAGCTCCTGCATAAGCGCGCCTGTTTTTGTCCACCAACTCAGAAGTTAGTGGGTGGTCTTAATTCACTTCCCAGACGCACCCTGGTACCCGGTTTATGTCATCATAGTCAGTAGTCACTTGCAATTACAGCAGCTCACCCTGGGGAAAAATTGGGAAGTGGACCGTGACCAGCAAGTGTTCTCACGAAGCTGCACAGTGGTACAGCAGTACGTAAACAAGTGGTTATATGAAAGGAAATGACACTTGTGAAACGGGTACAGGTAAGGAGTATTCCACAGTAGGCGCAGTTACCAACCGTTAAGTATCAGAGGTATGGATTATTTGGAGTGCCACCATTTGTGAACAGCAAGCATGAAGAGAAAGCGAACCACCACCACTGTATGCTTAATTATGCTTGTATATGCAAATGAATGAAACTTATTCATGCGTACCGAGAAACGTACATGAGTTATGAGAGATACGTCAAGTATAACTGAGTTAAATCGATTTGGTTTTGTTTCATATGGAATGGATGGATTACATTATAAGCGATGTGCTCGATGTTCGTGGATATCACCTGCCTGAAAACCTCAATTGTCAATGTCCATCAATGTGCATAGTGCTCACCATTGGAAAGTTATGCTGTAGACACGGAGATTATATTTAATTTGCTCAGGGTTTCTATCCTAGACAGGAGAATTGTCAGGAGCCCATGGTAATCTGGTCGGACCTTTGGTGGGTGCCGCCGTCCGCAGACCCTGTCAGGAACCTGTGATGGTCTGATCAGACCTGTACTGGGTGCCGCCGTCCGCACACCCTGTCAGGAACCTGTGATGGTCTGATCAGACCTGTACTGGGTGCCGCCGTCCGGAGACCCTGTCAGGAACCTGTGATGGTCTGATCAGACCTGTACTTGGGTGCCGCCGTCCGCACACCCTGTCAGGAATCTGTGATGGTCTGATCAGACCTGTGGTGGGTGCCGCCGTCCGCACACCCTGTCAGGAACCTGTGATGGTCTGATCAGACCTGTGGTGGGTGCCGCCGTCCGCACACCCTGTCAGGAACCTACGATGGTCTGATCAGACCTGTACTGGGTGCCGCCGTCCGCACACCCTGTCAGGAACCTGTGATGGTCTGATCAGACCTGTACTGGGTGCTGCCGTCCGGAGACCACGACCGGAGTCCACGGTTACCTGTCCAACCCTTCGGTGGGCGCTCCTGGACGGGGTTCTCGCCAGCAATGGTACAGCCAATTGTGGGGGAGGTTCCCCACAGTAACCGAAGATACACAAGGTCAAACAAGCCTGTAGGAATACCCTGGCCGCGCCACTGCTCACCAGTGACTGGCCGAGACATTGCCGGCCGCAAAAACCGCCTAGGCCTGATGGTCTGGCAAGTGAACGTTTCCGCCAATGTACTTTAGTGGCGTCACTCCATCAGCAGAAGGGCAGCGTTTTTATCTGGTGGGTTGCGTGTGGCAATTCAAAGTGCTCCCCCATAGTCGGCCTTCGCCTCATCTTCTCTAACACTCTGAGCCCTCACCCATCCAAGCGGTGGCAAACTCTTCCCCACCCCTCAACGCCTCCTCCTCCCCCTCCGCGCCTCAGTACTCTTCCATCCCCACTCCTCAGTGTTCTCTCCTCACCCCTGAGCCGCTTCCCCTGCCCAGCCGTGGGCCGCCGCCCCTGCTGCGGCGGCGGAGCCGACACGCTGCGCAGGGTCTCCCCTCCCCACCCCTCAGTACTCTTCCCTCCCCACTCCTCAGTGCTTTTCTCTCCTCACCCCTGAGCCGCTTCCCCTGCCCAGCCATGTGCCGCCGCCTCTGCTGCGGCGGCGGAGCCGACACGCTGCGCAGGGTCTCCCCTCCCCACCCCTCAGTACTCTTCCCTCCCCACTCCTCAATGTTCTTCTCTCCTCACCCCTGAGCCGCTTCCCCTGCCCAGCCGTGTGCCGCCGCCCCTGCTGCGGCGGCGGCGGAGCCGACACGCTGCTCAGGGTCTCTCCCGCAGCACGAACACACAACGCCGTCCAGACTCCTCAGCCAACCACAATGGCGTGTTCAGCCACCTTGAAACGAGCGACACCAATTATGCTTGGCTCACATAACAATAGTAATTGAATGGTTGGCCTGCCCCCGCTACCGAGGATCGGCCCCGTAACATTGACCCGCGCTGACCTGTCAGGCAGCTGGGATAGCTGACGTCGCCCACGTCCTGTCGGCTCCCTGTGCGACTGCCCCCGTCACCTTGACCGGCAGCAGCGGCGGCGGCGGCGGCAGCGATAATGGAGGTGCGACGGTGATATATGCTGTGACGGTGCAGATCGTGAGGGAGGCGTCCGTCCTGACTCCCACATCATGGGGGAGGGGGTGTTTGGTGCTGTGACAGCTCCGCGTCACACCGTGACGAGGCGGTGCCGTGGGATGACTGCGTAGGGGTCGAGTGAACCCCGTGCGGTGGCTGTGAATGACGTCCGTCCCGGTCTGCAGTGAGGACGCGATCGTGACGGCGCTCCTCGCCGACCGATCTGCCGGCCTATACTAGTCTGACAACTCTGGTCCGCACCAGTCTGCTTGCCGGTTTGACGGTTCGGGTCTAAGCCAATCTCTCTGCCGGTCTGACTGTTCGGGTCGACACCGTCTGTCAGCCGGTCTGACCGTTCGGGTCGACACCGTCTGTCAGCCGGTCTGACTGTTCGGGTCGACACCGTCTGTCAGCCGGTCTGACGGTCCGGGTCGACACCGTCTTTCAGCCGGTCTGGCTGTTCGGGTCGACACCGTCTGTCAGCCGGTCTGACTGTTCGGGTCGACACCGTCTGTCAGCCGGTCTGACGGTCCGGGTGTGTGTGTCCGGATCACCGCTTCTGAGCAGCGTCAGTCGGCGCCGCTCTGAGCCGCAGATGGGCGCGGCCTCGCTGCGGGACGGCGACCACCCCGAGCGTCGTCTCCGATACACATCTGGTGATTTGTCCGACTCCGGGGCTTCAGACCGGCCGCCACCACCGAGTAGCGCCTGATATGCCGGCCGGTCCGTCCGCTTCCGGCCTGCCAGCTCCACCATCCTGGTGTCTCCTGCGACTTCTGCCGGCTCCACCATCCTGGTGTCTCCTGCGACTTCTGCCGGCTCCACCATCCTGGTGTCTCCTGCGACTTCTGCCGGCTCCACCATCCTGGTGTCTCCTGCGACTTCTGCCGGCTCCACCACCTGGTTCTCTCCCCAACTCCACCATCCTGGTGTCTCCTTCGACTTCTGCCGGCTCCACCATCCTGGTGTCTCCTTCGACTTCTGCCGGCTCCACCATCCTGGTGTCTCCTCGACTTCTCCCAGCTCCACCATCCTGGTGTCTCCTTCGACTTCTGCCGATTGCTTGGATGGATTTCAGGAGGTACAACAATACAAAGACCAACGAGTCGGTCCTTGCGTTTATCTACGCCAGTCCCTCCATCCATTTTCAGCCCCTCTGTTTCTCCACCGGTTCATCTATTCTCCATCAACGGTACCGCCGTCCCTCCGCTTCTCTACCAGTCCCTCTGTCTCTCCACAGGTCCATCTGCTCCCCATCTCCACTGTTACCGTCCCTCCGCCACACGATCTGTTCTTCCACTGGTTTCTTCGTTCCCTCTTGCTTTCGCCGGTCCACGTCTGTACCCGCTACGTTCCGCCCAGAAGTAAAAAAAGTCATCGTTCTGCCGTTTACTCCACTGGCACAATTGCTAACTGAAAGAGGCCCAGAGGAGACATAAAAGCCAGTGCTGGCACTGTTAATATACCTACCTATGCACCCACTCTCATTCTCTCGCCTTACTCAGAAAACACTGGCAAAAGTGATAAAAATGAGCAAAACAAGTTTTAAAAAACTTGTGCACCTTGTCCTTTTTGTCGCCTGAATGTTGACGGAAACTAGGACAAGGATCTTGGCGAACGTTACGCTTACCGTCCAAACCGACACGCCATTGCGTTAGCATGCGGCGTCCCCCAGACCGCCGGTGTCTCACCGGTGACAAAATGAGACACTCAGGAATGTTGTCGAATTTTGGTCGTGAGCTTGGCAAATGTGCTACTGGCCCAAATTTGGTAGCGCCGGCGGAGATGGAAGCTTTCTTCTGAGCCACTGAGAATCGAGCGCATTGGGTGCTTGAGTTTTGCTTCGAAGGACGCGTTCTGTTTGGTCTCGTCTGTCTCGTCACGGTAACAGTTGCCTATCAAGTTCCTGCAACAGATACCTACCTAGGTGGTAGTAGGTGATTAAACTATCCGTTCAGGAGCCGATTTTTGCAAAGATATAATCCTGAGAGAAGACTAGGCATGCCAAATATGTCTGGATCTACTGGTGTGGGTTCAGATCCAGATGAGCCTTCACAAGAAAGCATGGGGATAGAAAAGCCAGCAAAGAGAGCAAGGCCTTCAACTTCAAACTGGCTCTCAAGGCAGATTGTGCAGTGTGGTGAAAAATCCAAGGATGGTGGTGTGTGTAAATTCAATGGTGAAAGAAGAAACCTGAAACGAAGAAGAAAAAATGAGGCACATTTGAGTTCCTGAAATTGTCCGGTGACACAACCGATACTTTTTTACCTCTGGTTCCGCCATCCGCCGGTCCACTACATCCGCACTGTTATGCTATTGCATCTGCCAACCCACTGCATCCTCACCTGCCGCATTTTTGCATCCGCCGCATCGTCCGTCCCACCTCTGATGGTCGGTTCAGTTCTCCCCGCCAGAACTGTGCTGGCAGTGCAACTCTGCTCGGGCCAGCGCGTCACGTATGCACCTGGTGTCGGCTGTGGTGGTGGTGGCGGTGGGGCTCGGGTGTGGATACTGGGGCTGCTCACGTGGCAGGATGTACACCTGGTGCCGGCTGTGGTGGTTGGGGGGCTCGGTGTGGATACTGGGGCTGTTCACGAGGCAGGATGTACATCTGGTGTCGGCTGTGGTGGTGGGTGGGCTCGGGTGTGGGTACTGGGGCTGCTCACGACACTGTGACGTGGCAGGATGTACATCTGGTGTCGGCTGTGGTGGTGGGGGGGGGGTCGGGTGTGGGTACTGGGGCTGCTCACGACACTGTGACGTGGCAGGATGTACATCTGGTGTCGGCTGTGGTGGTGGGTGGGCTCGGGTGTGGATACTGGGGCTGTTCGCGAGGCAGGATGTACATCTGGTGTCGGCTGTGGTGGTGGGTGGGCTCGGGTGTGGATACTGGGGCTGTTGGCGGGGCTGTTCACGAGGCAGGATGTACATCTGGTGTCGGCTGTGGTGGTGGGTGGGCTCGGGTGTGGATACTGGGTCTGCTCACGACACTGTCACGTGGTGGGGTGTACACCTGGTGTCGGCTGTGGTGGTGGTGGGGGGGGGGGGGCTCGGATGTGGATACTGGGGCTGTTCGCGAGGCAGGATGTACACCTGGTGTCGGCTGTGGTGGTGGGTGGGCTCGGGTGTGGATACCGGGGCTGTTCCCGTGGCAGGATGTACATCTGGTGCTGGCTGTGGTGGTGGGTGGGCTCGGGTGTGGATACTGTGGCAGTTCGCGAGGCGGTTTGTTTGGCCGCGTCGGTCGGCCGGCCGTGGCCCGCCGCGCTGTTGTTCGGCGCGGACTAAACATCCTGTCCCGGGGCGTGGCCGGCAAACATCCTGCAGAGGCTGGCGCGTCCTGTAACTGCTCCGAGCTGGGCCGCCCGCACGTCATATTTGTGTCGCTCCAAAGCTCTTGGAATAGCTGTGCTTTTGGTAAGACGCCCGGCTTGGAGCGTAGTGCAATGCATAAAACATTCAATGCGTGGCGATACATGTCATGTGTGTGTCACTCATGACAAAATGGTGGAATGTCACACGTATGGTGCCAACTGCAATGAGTAGCAAAATACATGGCAATTATTGCACGTGCCGGTACTGTCGGATAGTCCCACCAGCTTCCCAGGCCTGAACTGATCAAAATATTTAGAAGCAGTGACCTCGGCTCAGATTTCCTTCAGTGCTTTGTTTATGTAATTTGGCCTATCGCATTGCCAGCCCATTTGCTACGTCTTGGTGGGGGCGACGTCAGAGCAAGCGTGGGACTGATGCGTGCGTTGATCGCGATGAAAGACCCGCCGTTGTCATATCAATGGGTTGGGTATTTGTGCCGCCCGTGATGCAACAAGAGATTGTCGTACTGGGATTCGAGGCTGGTATGCCGATTAAGGGTGTGAGCAATAAATTAGGGTCCATCTCGCTTATTACATTGGCGTTTGATGGCGATTGATCCACATTTCGCGGCGTACTGAAGTGTTCAGCGGCGTATCGAGGTATTGCGCGCAGGGGAGTAGTTCGCTGGTGGCCCGGGTATTGGTGCTCAGCGGCGTATCAAGGTGTTGCGCGGAAGGGAGTAATCTGCTGGTGGGCTCAGGTGTCGGCGGGTACGCGTTCCGCCTGATTACACGGTGCCGGTGTTTGGCCGTTTGTGGTAGCGCTTCTCAGCCGCTGCCCGCCTTGCGACAGAGCCGTGTTGTACTTGCGCCGAACACTAATGTGTGCGCACGTCTCAGTTGATGCGCAACGGCGGGGAACCGACGAGCGAGCGCGCTCTGCGGCTCCTGACCGCCGCCCCGCGGCTCCCGACCGCCGCCCCGCGGCTCCTGACCGCCGCCCCGCGGCTCCCGACCGCCGCCCCGCGGCTCCCGACCGCCGCCCCCTGACCGCCGCCCCGCGGCTCCCTGACCGCCGCCCCGCGGCTCCCGACCGCCGCCCCGCGGCTCCTGACCGCCGCCGCGCCCGCGGCTCCCGACCGCCGCCCCGCGGCTCCTGACCGCCGCCCCGCGGCTCCCGACCGCCGCCCCGCGGCTCCCGACCGCCGCCCCGCGGCTCCGCCGACCGCCGCCCCGCGGCTCCCGACCGCCGCCCCGCGGCTCCCGACCGCCGCCCCGCGGCTCCCGACCGCCGCCCCGCGGCTCCTGACCGCCGCCCCGCGGCTCCCGACCGCCGCCCCGCGGCTCCCGACCGCCGCCCCGCGGCTCCCGACCGCCGCCCCGCGGCTCCCGACCGCCGCCCCGCGGCTCCCGACCGCCGCCCCGCGGCCCCCCGACCGCCGCCCCGCGGCTCCCGACCGCCGCCCCGCGGCTCCCGACCGCCGCCCCGGCTGGGAAGTGAGAGTGAAGCTGGTCTCAGCTGCCTGCTGATGCTAACTGCTGATGCTATTCTGTGTGGCAGCCGGTTCACAGTCAGTGGGAGTAACACAGTGTCAATTTCCGCCACGGCTGTGGGCGAGCCAGAGGCGGTGGATTGATGTCGGCAGGTTCCCAGCTGGCTACCACGGGCTTCCCGCCGTCGCCACCGCAACCAATCCGGATCCCTCCATGTCGACAGGCGTTAAACGGCATGTGGTACATGCCAACCGATACTCACGCATCAAATCAGACGGGAAATGTATGGACTCAGTAACCAGTCACTGATCTCCGAGCACACTGGTCACACTGAATCAGGTCACCAACCGAATGTCGCCTTTTCCCTCCAATACCTTTTAACTTTCGCCATTACTTGTTTGATCTGTTCATAACATAGACGTATCTATAGGGGAGAACTTCGGGAATACTGTACCTAGCTTTGAAATATGTTTTAATTTGCAGTTTTAAATTAGTATGCCTGGTAAGAAATAAAGAGTTCAGCAAAGAACTGAGTTCAGTCTCTACTGCTGTTTGAATGGACCAATACAGAAACCTTGATTGGCTCTCGATAAACAATGCGCCCGAACGGCTATTCGATCGGAAGATGTTGCAATAGAATCACCACGACTCCGCCTTGGTTTTGCCGCAGCCGACACGGAATCCGTTTCTCGCAAGAACTTTGCTTCCCGCAACTCGCGTGGACTCGGCTTCCCGTGACCACTGGCTCGGTTTCCCGCAGCTGGCACGGGCTGGGCATAGAGCGATCTCGCTGGTGGTGAGCGCCACCACTGCTAGCCGTGGCACGCTTCACGGCTTTCACCTGACGGCTGGGTCACACCTGGCGCCTGAACAGCACCCAGTACCTGTGACGTGGCTTACGCCTGAACAGCACCCAGTACCTGTGACATGCCCCACGCCTGAAGAGCTTGCGGTACCTGAGACGTGGCTTACGCCTGAACAACACCCAGTACCTGTGACGTGGCTTACGCCTGAAGCCCGTCCTTTGCTCTGCAGCACCCGTACCTGTGACGGTCTTACGCCTGAACGCACCCAGTACCTGTGACATGGCTTACGCCTGAACAGACCCGTACCTGTGACGTGGTTACGCCTGAACGCACTCGCTTGACATGGCTTACGCCTGAACAGCACCCAGTACCTGTGACATGGCCCACGCCTGAAGAGCGTGCAGTACCTGTGACGTGGCCCAGGCCGCTTTATGCTGGCCTGACGAGGCTTCCCCGCTCTTCTGACGCAAATGGCGACCTGAGAAAGCGGCGGCGGCGTGTGGCGTCCCGCAGCGGGCGAAGCTTCAGGTCGCGGCGACGTCGTACCGCACCCCAAGCTCCAGAGGTCGGGCATACTTCCGACCCGCGTCGGTGGGACAGTCGCGACCATTGGTACATATCTTGGCTGTGGTACAATGTTGTACCAGTGTAACTATCGTTACTGTTACAGCATAGACAGTAGTACTGCGCTGTACCAGTGTAGCTATCGTCACTGTTACAGCGCAGACGGTAAGACGATGCTCTGGAACAAAGGTTTCCACTCTGACGATGGAAAGTATTATAAATGATGGGTCACGTGTGTTTCAAACTGGATAACTATTCGAGTTTGTCTGGCAAACACGGTTTGCTGTCGTTTACTCGGGGAGGTAAAGACATTGCACTGTATTGGGCACTGTGAGTGCTATTTACACATGGAAGCAAACCTGGAACTTGACGCCAAAGTAAAAACACTGTTATGTGCGCTATATGATAAACATGGTCGATGCGCCCTAAATCCCAAATAGCTAACAACATAGACAATAACACAACGTTGTTCTAGTGAACATGTAGCCATTGGTTCAGCATTGATATGGACGGTTCAGGATCAGTCACCCCCGGATTAGCTCCTGGTGTGACGATCGTTGCTCAAACCGCTCTGCCAATTGGGGTGATTAGTTGGTCATTTAGCCGTTTTATATTTGTATTCGTCGTGGGGCGACACCCGTCGCTCTTTTCTACCTTTTTTAATCACTCCTTCTCCCAAGACACAGACTACTTCGGCTTCTCACATTCAAGCCAATCGAGCGAGGAGTCGCAGGCCTCGCAGCCATTTGTCTGCTGGGCGTGCCACATCCGTGGGCCGCCGACCAAGCCTGGGGTGTCCAGCGTCGGCCAGCGCCCACGTGACCCGGCCGACTCATCTCAGCGGGCGGCATCCCCCGCGACAGTGGCCGGCCGCCGTGATCTGTTCAAGGTCACTAGTCAGCCGGACGGATTGGCTGGGTCCACCTCGACCGTTCGCACCCAGTCCACATGCTCGCCTGAGCTGCAATCGTGGCTGCGCCATGTACCGAAAGGTGCTGATAAACATGAATTCATACAAAACGTCTGCATTTATACTATGGAATTTTCATTGTTTAATTTCCAATAGGGCTGGAATGAAAGTTGACATGTGATGTAACATAACTCCAATTGTAATCGCACTCCATCTGACCTGATTTGGAGCTATCCATCAGTAACTACCGACTTGATTTGGAGCTATCCGTTGGTAACTACCGACCTGATTTCTTACAAAACGCACAACACACTGTTCATACCAATCTCGATCTCTTTGATTCCGACAATAGCCTGCAGTCTGCAGCCAATCTCCACCCCTACAGTCTGTCCCGACTGCAAGGGCGACTATTCCGCTCGTTACCGAGGATATCCCGTTTTTAAACGGAAGAAGGACGTCATGAAATTAAAGTGTGATAGGGGAGTATCATTCCGAGAGGCTCTGGAACTAGCCAGAGGGGTCAATTCGACAAGTTCTTACGCCCGTGGTGACCAGCTCCGCGTATCCCCTCCTATCTCAACCATCCCAGAAAGGAGCAGACGGGGATGAGTTGTCTATGGGTAAGTTGCCAGTCTCACAATCGAAAGGTTGTGGGTTCGAGTCTCACCTGTCGCTACTCTTCGTCCGCGGCCAATCGGCATGAGAAATTGGCGACGCTACATGACTTAACGGTCGATGTGTCGTAAAACCAATAACCAGCCAGGAAGGAGCAGACGTATCCAATACGCCAACATCACGCAACTATGATCGCCCCGGCAACAATGTACTAGACTGGATGACAGCGTGACATCTGATTGATATGCTGAAGGAATGTGGCCTGGCTATCATCCAGATAAACACAGGGGAAGAAATCCCCGTCGCAGTAGCCGGGGTTGCTGCTGATTGCATTGTGTCTGCTCGTTCCGCTTCTGTACAGTCGGCAGCATCTTACAATGCTCGGACTCAGCTCCGCCCTGAGCAGTGCACGGTCACCTGCCAGACGGCTGTCCCCGCAACTCAGGTGATTGGACCGACCAGGGTGGCATCCACTCAAACAACATATCCAGCAGAAGTCCCTGAGGTACCCCCATATCTCCGATTGACCAGCTCATTGCCGTCACTGAGAATTCTGGTGCGAAGTGGATCTCCAAACCTGACCTAGCAAGGTCGAGCGGAGCAAGTCACAGTGTGGCACCAGCCACCGGTGAGAAGGGGTGATAAGAAAACCTCCCATGGCCTCGAGGCTCGATGCGCGAGAACGCTCTCCGTCGGCGCCGCGCGCACCACCTGGGCTCTGGAAAAAAATGGGTTCACCTCCACTCCCAGCCTCATTAACAGGCCCACCACTTACACGCCTGCAAACCGTGGGCGGATGCCCATCTCGCCACCGACCGAAGGGAATCCCCGGTCCCATCCCCGCGCTGAGTCGCCCGTATGGAGTTACCTACCTGGTTCACTGAGACGTGTATGATAGACGACCGCCCTACCGGACTATTTGGAACATCGTATTTCCGCAGAACATCGTATTTCCTAAGCAGCTGACAGCGAAGAAATGCTTTAACAAAGACAACATGTGGGTAGATACACGTCAGCATGACACTGCTCTATAAGATTGTACAACTGAATGTTCATGAATATACGTGTCACGGGCACTAGATGACCATTGCAGTGAATGTGAACCCAAATAACCAACTATCGAACTAACTAGGGTCAGATTTTCTACTCAAAAGCAAGGAAGTCTTCCTACTGCACTCCTTGATATTGTGTTAAATGTAGCTACCGAGCATAAAACTCGAGTAGTGAGTAATGCCCAGTAATAAAAACTCAAGTAGTGAGTATTTCATGAATGTATTGACGACAAGCATAACCTTGAAGCAGCACCATACATCGAACAAATTAATGACAACGAAGCCATCGTTATCACAACTAAGCTGTTCCATTGATTAGTGCCATCACCACTCAATGCAAGCCTATAGATTTGGATGTATAAAACAGGAAGCAATACTCGATCGTTTTCTTCTTTCCATGATGTAGTTAGTTAGTTAGTTATTGGGGTTTAGGGGCGCATCGACTGCAGAGGTCATGCAGCGCCCATTTTCCATGATGTAGCACTTTGTTAATGATATCGTCGCCAAAGTATTGAAGCCGTGAAACTTGAATCATGCTGGTTGTAATTAACCAGGCGAAAGTATTAAGGGGACATATATGTAAAACATGACACAATGAAGCTGTGTTGTCAATATAACTGAATGATTTGAAACTCATGGTCGAGTCGGCCCTCGTCTCACAGAACACCTGGCCGCAAATCCTTCCACCAGTTGTCATTCAGTACGCCATTGATGGCCCAACTAATAGTAGCCGCATACTAAGCCTCGATCTTGGCATGTGATGACAGCGGATGCGTGACGTCATAAGATGAGGGGACGTGAAAGATAATGTCACAGCATTGAACGTAGCTGGCGAGAAGTATGCCTCTGCAAATATAGATGAACTGAAATCATACATAGCTAATTTTCATTCATATCCAAATAACCGTATGTCATAGCAAACCCGTCGACGTGGTTCAACTGGTATAATTGCAATACTTCACCGGTTAATTATGCCATTTTTGTGGCTGTTGCTATCCTACCTTTTATGTAGCTTTGTTTATTTATGATCATGCCTTTCTTGTGGTGGGTAAGTGGCGTGTCAGCGGGCATACATTTTAATATGTAGTGGTGTTTTGAAGCTCACTGCCGGGCATTTCGATCATTGATGTCACGAATTCATCCTGATGCATTGTGGTTAAGCCAGGCAGCTCACAGTCATCATGAAATAATTCTTGGAACTAAAGAGCACCGACCGAAAACGAACACGACGCAGTGAAGGATAGTGAGGTAGATCATTTGTGTTGCTTTTGTAGTAGATTAACATGATTTGTGAAGGCTAAAAATATTACATTTTGCGTTTTTGAATTGCGCAGTACTGTTGTATGCTGATTAACCAATATCATAAATGTCCTTTAAGATTGTTTTGCGACCATCACATTGTTGCTATCAATAGCCGCCGATACCAAACGAAAATCGTGATAGGTGCCTCAATCATGGTCGGAAAATCTCCTGGCTTTTGTCTTCCAGTACATTATTATATCCACAAAATTATAATACAATGTTTCCCATTTAAAAGTTGAATGGTCCTGTCTGACCATAATAAATTTGCTTAAGATTCACAGGAAAGCGCGAAAGGAGATACCGCTGTCATAGTTTTGAGGGAATTATCCTCTCCGTATTCATCACCCAGACATTTTCCGGTTCTCATTCAGAACTGCAAAGTGTCGATTCAAATCCAACCCTCGCTCCAATTCATGTCCTGGGAGGGGACTAGGTTTTAGAAGATGGTGTCAATTGCCTGCATGCTCTGAATTAACACAGCAAAAATAAACAAATGTGATAGATCATATGCAACTCGAATGTCTTGCAAAGCCGGCCTCTTGGCCGTGCCTCAGCCAAATTTTCCTGAGCTCCAGCCAGGCGTGGCTGCGCCGAGCTGGCCGAGCTGGCCGGGCTGGCCGGGCTGGCCGGGCTGGCCGAGCTGGCCGGGCTAGCTAATCTGGCCGGGCTGGCCGGGCTGGCCGGGCTGGCCGGGCTGGCCGGGCTCGAGCTTCGGTCTAAAAATTTGGGATGTTTGCCACCGCTAGTCTAGAACATGGGCCACGGAACAACCGGCAACAATGGCAATCTTGTCTGTCGCCAAACAATGGCAAGCCAGATTACTGGCGTCGCTCGGCTGGGACGAGTACGAGGGAGCGGCGGGGGCACTGGGGGTATGTGCCCCTCCACCCCACCCACCCCTCATGAAAAGGTGGCGCCCCTCTGACTGGTAATGTGTGCCCCTCCAGTGGGACTCGAATACACCCTCTCGCTCAGTTGATTTTTTTTTCAGCCGAATGCACCCTCCAGGGAATTCAGGGGTGGCGCCCCTTCAGTCGAGAGCCCCCCTCCCTCCACCCAATGGAAATTCCTGGATCCGGCCTCAGTCGTGCCAGCGTCTGACAATGGCAGTCAGGTGTGCGTCTGGAGCGCTCCGCCTGCCCACGCAGGTTGTTGGTCCTCAATTAGTGACGGTGTGTGACGTGAGGACTGCCCTTGGTGTGCGGCCCGCGGAACTGGCCGACGCCACTCAGGAAGCAGCACGGCGTGTCTCCACCAGCCGCACTGCGGTACACGACCCGGCGTTACTCGACCGTCCGTGATCCACGGCGTGTCTCCACCAGCCGCTCTGCGGTACACGACCAGGCGTTACTCGACCGTCCGTGATCCACGGCGTGTCTCCGCCAGCCGCACTGCGGTACACGACCCGGCGTTACTCGACCGTCCGTGGTCCACGGCGTGTCTCCACCAGACGCTCTGCGGTACACGACCCGGCGTTACTCGACCGTCCGTGATCCACGGCGTGTCTCCACCAGCCGCTCTGCGGTACACGACCCGGCGTTACTCGACCGTCCGTGATCCACGGCGTGTCTCCACCAGCCGCTCTGCGGTACACGACCCGGC
The DNA here is from genome assembly GCA_034440575.1 of Imbricaverruca yamaguchii. Lineage (NCBI taxonomy): Eukaryota > Metazoa > Arthropoda > Thecostraca > Neoverrucidae > Imbricaverruca > Imbricaverruca yamaguchii. The sequence continues at coordinate 1,280,381 of JAOTOL010001573.1, forward strand.
GTTACTCGACCGTCCGTGATCCACGGCGTGTCTCCACCAGCCGCACTGCGGTACACGACCCGGCGTTACTCGACCGTCCGTGATCCACGGCACCAAATAGCCGATGCATGACCTGGACCTAGTGGCGCGCAGTAATCAAATGCTTCCCTGCGGTCAATATTGCAACCATCAGCCATCGCTTGTTGCACAAATTGAATGCCATAAATATTTCATTCCAATCAGTTCCGGTGGCACATACAATGTTTAATATATCAATGAATGGTGGCTCAGGAAGATCACACTATGATGCCTCCCACCTTCCAACCGGGGGTAATTCTCCTTCCCTGCTGTCTATGTATATATATGCATATATGGCAGCATGCAATCATTTTATTATTTTATAATAGTGCCTATTGTAACGTTAATATCTGTACGCAATGCCATGGTTCCTGTAGTGGCGTGATGCGATGTCAAGGTGTCAATGCATTCTCTTTCGTGAGGTGTTCTCTAATTTCGCAACGTCAAGGGTTCGTGCTGAGCGTGCTGGTGCTGGGTGGCGTGTGTCGACATCAGCCCGAGGTACTGGCCGTGTGTGGCGGTGGTAAGATGGTCCGGTGGTCAGATGCTCCACCTCAGACACGGGCGCGTGCGGCCCGCCACCTGCCGACACTCGTGTGTCCCAGCCGGACTGGCGGCGACAGAGTAAGCGCTGCCGGGACGACCGTGTGACATATGGTATGACTAGCCGGGCCGGGCGTTATTTCAGCAATGTCGGAAAACTGACCTGACCCGGCCCATGCCTCGCTACACTGACGCCCCGGGAAACCGACCTGACCCGGCCCGTTCCCCGCCATACTTGCGCCTCATGAAACTGACCTGACACGGCCTGTACCTCGCCACACTGGCGCCCGGGAAACTGACCCTACCCGACCCGTGTGCCGCCGCCTCGCCGGCGCCCAATTACACCGCGTCGAGTCGGTCAACTGGGTCAGCCACGACTCAACTAAGCGCGCGAGATCTGGCGCCGTGCCCGATACACATCGCGTCGAGTGCGTCGCGACCGCTCGCACCGCCTGCCGACCACAAGTCAAGGCGTTTCCCACTGGCCGTGTGGCCGCGGCCCGCCCCATCGTCGGGCCGCGGCACGACCGGGACGCCCAGAGAACAGGCCGGGACGCACCCAGATGTAATCTGGAGCACGTCGCGAGCGTCGCGGCCCCTCTCGACCGTGCGACCGCGCGACAGACGCGGCGCCGCTAACGAGGTGACCCATACGAGGTCAGGGGTCGGTCGACTCAGCCAGTGGCTCGGCCGTGTGCCGACCGCCGGCCAGGGCCATCGGTGGTGGTAGCGACGGCCCGTGCGACTCGACCTTGCCCGTCCCGACCTCGACCGACCGCAGTTCGGGTGGGAAGAGGCTGTCGCGTGTCATGTCCCTGGGCGCGCTGCAGGCCGGCGAGTGTCTGTCGCTGCAGGCCGGCGAGTGTCTGTCGCTACAGGCCGGCGAGTGTCTGTCGCTGCAGGCCGGCGAGTGTCTGTCGCTGCAGGCCGGCGAGTGTCTGTCGCTGCAGGCCGGCGAGTGTCTGTCGCTGCAGGCCGGCGAGTGTCTGTCGCTGCAGGCCGGCGAGTGTCTGTCACTACAGGCCGGCGAGTGTCTGTCGCTGCAGGCCGGGTGTCTGTGCTGATGTTTGGTTTCTGTCGCAGTTGTCGCAGGCCGGCGAGTGTCTGTCGCTGCAGGCCGGCGAGTGTCTGTCACTGCAGGCCTGCGAGTGTCTGTCGCTGCAGGCCGGGGCGAGTGTCTGTCGCTGCAGGCCGGCGAGTGTCTGTCACTACAGGCCGGCGAGTGTCTGTCGCTGCAGGCCGGCGAGTGTCTGTCGCTGCAGGCCGGCGAGTGTCTGTCACTACAGGCCGGCGAGTGTCTGTCGCTGCAGGCCGGCGAGTGTCTGTCGCTACAGGCCGGCGAGTGTCTGTCGCTGCAGGCCGGCGAGTGTCTGTCGCTGCAGGCCGGCGAGTGTCTGTCGCTGCAGGCCGGCGAGTGTCTGTCGCTACAGGCCGGCGAGTGTCTGTCGCTGCAGGCCGGCGAGTGTCTGGTCGCTGCAGGCCGGCGAGTGTCTGTCGCTGCAGGCCGGCGAGTGTCTGTCGCTGCAGGCCGGCGAGTGTCTGTCGCTGCAGGCGTGTCTGTCGTGCAGGCCGGCGAGTGTCTGTCGCTACAGGCCGGCGAGTGTCTGTCACTACAGGCCGGCGAGTGTCTGTCGCTGCAGGCCGGCGAGTGTCTGTCGCTGCAGGCCGGCGAGTGTCTGTCGCTGCAGGCCGGCGAGTGTCTGTCGCTGCAGGCCGGCGAGTGCCTGTCGCTGCAGGCCGGCGAGTGTCTGTCGCTGCAGGCCGGCGAGTGTCTGTCGCTGCAGGCCGGCGAGTGTCTGTCGCTGCAGGCCGGCGAGTGTCTGTCGCTGCAGGCCGGCGAGTGTCTGTCGCTGCAGGCCGGCGAGTGTCTGTCGCTGCAGGCCGGCGAGTGTCTGTCGCTGCAGGCCGGCGAGTGTCTGTCGCTGCAGGCCGGCGAGTGTCTGTCGCTGCAGGCCGGCGAGTGTCTGTCGCTGCAGGCCGGCGAGTGTCTGTCGCTGCAGGCCGGCGAGTGTCTGTCGCTGCAGGCCGGCGAGTGTCTGTCGCTACAGGCCGGCGAGTGTCTGTCGCTGCAGGCCGGCGAGTGTCTGTCGCTGCAGGCCGGCGAGTGTCTGTCGCTGCAGGCCGGCGAGTGTCTGTCGCTGCAGGCCGGCGAGTGTCTGTCGCTGCAGGCCTGCGAGTGTCTGTCGCTGCAGGCCGGCGAGTGTCTGTCGCTACAGGCCGGCGAGTGTCTGTCGCTGCAGGCCTGCGAGTGCCTGTCGCTGCAGGCCGGCGAGTGCCTGTCGCTGCAGGCCGGCGAGTGTCTGTCGCTGCAGGCCGGCGAGTGTCTGTCGCTGCAAGGCCGGCGAGTGTCTGTCGCTGCAGGCCGGCGAGTGTCTGTCGCTTCAGGCCGGCGAGTGTCTGTCGCTGCAGGCCGGCGAGTGTCTGTCGCTGCAGGCCGGCGAGTGTCTGTCGCTACAGGCCGGCGAGTGTCTGTCGCTGCAGGCCGGCGAGTGTCTGTCGCTGCAGGCCGGCGAGTTTGTAGGCCGGGAGTGTCTGTCGCTGTAGACCGCGAGTGCTGTCGAGCGGTGTCTGTCGCTACAGGCCGGCGAGTGTCTGTCGCTACAGGCCGGCGAGTGTCTGTCACTGCAGGCCGGCGAGTGTCTGTCGCTGCAGGCCGGCGAGTGTCTGTCGCTGCAGTTGTCTGTCGCTACAGGCCGGCGAGTGTCTGTCGCTGCAGGCCGGCGAGTGTCTGTCGCTACAGGCCGGCGAGTGTCTGTCGCTACAGGCCGGCGAGTGTCTGTCGCTGCAGGCCGGCGAGTGTCTGTCGCTACAGGCCGGCGAGTGTCTGTCGCTGCAGGCCTGCGAGTGTCTGTCGCTACAGGCCGGCGAGTGTCTGTCGCTGCAGGCCGGCGAGTGTCTGTCGCTGCAGGCCGGCGAGTGTCTGTCGCTACAGGCCGGCGAGTGTCTGTCGCTACAGGCCGGCGAGTGTCTGTCGCTGCAGGCCGGCGAGTGTCTGTCGCTACAGGCCGGCGAGTGTCTGTCGCTACAGGCCGGCGAGTGTCTGTCGCTGCAGGCCGGCGAGTGTCTGTCGCTGCAGGCCGGCGAGTGTCTGTCGCTGCAGGCCGGCGAGTGTCTGTCGCTGCAGGCCGGCGAGTGTCTGTCGCTGCAGGCCGGCGAGTGTCTGTCGCTACAGGCCGGCGAGTGTCTGTCGCTGCAGGCCGGCGAGTGTCTGTCGCTACAGGCCGGCGAGTGTCTGTCACTTCAGGCCGGCGAGTGCCTGTCGCTACAGGCCGGCGAGTGTCTGTCGCTACAGGCCGGCGAGTGTCTGTCGCTGCAGGCCGGCGAGTGTCTGTCGCTGCAGGCCGGCGAGTGTCTGTCGCTACAGGCCGGCGAGTGTCTGTCGCTTCACGGCGTGCTACTCGCGCCAGTTAGCATTGTTAGATGGTGTGTTGCGGCTGGCATTGTGGGGTCGTGACCTCACTGGAGTGTGTGTGCCTCCACGGATGTGAGTTGCTCGCCGAAGTGCGATGAGAAGATCCGTTGGTGTCTGTCTGGATCAGCAGGCAGTGTATATTCTGGAGATAGAACACGGTGAATCGGCTAGATAGATGGATGAGGAGAGGAGTGGGCGGGGCGGGACATCGACAAAAGCCTCCGTGTACGGGATCATCCATCTGCTCCATCTTGTCCAGCCAATGGCCACTAGGTATACATGTCGAAGGAAGAACTCGATTTTCGACAATGAAGGGCGCCGCATTTGACCGGTCGACGGGTAATTTCACTAATCGTCCACCGACCAACGAAATGAATCGCGGTATAATGTCTCGAAGGCTCCTACCTCACCATTTGTGTGCTTACCTGATATGAAGATTTTCCTCGATTTGTTTCAACATCTGACCGCTGGTTGTGTAAAGGAAGCAGACGACAGCTGTCAGGAGGATGCTGCAACCTGCTACGATCCCTGACGTGAAGTAAGCTCTGTGAATAGTTACCTTCTTGGCCACTAGGGGCGCCTCCGTCGTCACCACAGGTGGCGCCACCGTCGGCCGTTCGGCTGCCTGCCGTCGAGCAGTTTCCGACTTGTGCCGTAACTTATCGATCTATCATCAACAAGCAACGCACCAGAAGTACGTTGAGCTCATAATATCTGTTGTATAGTTGGATCTGGATTGTATGAAACCTGAATTGAGGAGTGTGAAAATATGAGTGCAGCAAAGACATCTATAGTGGTAGGCGACAGAGCCTGTGATTTGTCAGGTAGAGCGCCAGTGCTTTAGACATCATGTATGTATGTGAATATGCAATTACAATAGATATTATTTACGCTGTGGAAGTGTTAATTGGGTTTTTAATCATCTATTTCGGATGAAGCCCTGGGGCACCCGCTACTTCAGCCGGGCACAGTGAAGGGATGTCAGTAGCAAATGGCGCCAGGTCGGAGAGTAAACCGGCCACGGCTAGCAATATTGTCTCACTCAGCTATTGCCAGTGACGTGCTAAATACGAGATGACATTGCTGTGGCCTGATGGGATACACCGCTACTGCACAGCTTTTACATCCCATATATGCGATGACCCTTCTCTTTCGCACAACTGCGCACGCCGAGATTGGTCCACCATGTAAGCTGCACGGGATATATAGTATAGTGGGCGATGGTGATTGGCAGTCTTGACCCTAGGTGGTGCTAGTAGCAGGTATTCTTCATCACTCTATACCACGTCCCGCGAGCGCGTGGATTACGTCACATCAAAATGTCCTGGAACATTCACGCTCCGCACACCCTCGCCTTTGATCTGGCGACGTTCAAAGTTCAATGCCAGGCAGGTGCCGCCCACCGATTATTGTCACCGAACAAGGCGAGTTTGTCCTGCTGCTATAGTGGCCCTGCTGCTGCAGTGGTCTTGCTGCTGTAGTAGTCCTGCTGTTGCAGTGTCTCTGCTGCTGTAGTGGCCCTGCTGCTGTAGTGGTCCTGCTGCTGTAGTGGCCCTGCTGCTGTAGTGGTCCTGCTGCTGTAGTGGCCCTGCTGCTGTAGTGGTCCTGCTGCTGTAGTGGCCCTGCTGCTGTAGTGGTCCTGCTGCTGTAGTGGCCCTGCTGCTGTAGTGTCCCTGCTACTGTAGTGTCCCTGTTGTTGCAGTGAGTCTGCTGCTGTAGTGGCCCTGATGCTGTAGTGTCCCTGCTGCTGTAGTGGCCCTGCTGCTGTAGTGGCCCTGCTGCTGTAGTGGTCCTGCTGCTGTAGTGGCCCTGCTGCTGTAGCGGTCCTGCTGCTGTAGTGGTCCTGCTGCTGAAGCGGTCCTGCTGCTGTAGTGGTCCTGCTGCTGTAGTAGCCCTGCTGTTGTAGCAGTCCTGCTGCTGTAGTGTCCCTGTTGCTGTAGTGGCCCTGCTGCTGTAGCGGTCCTGCTGCTGTGGTGGTCCTGCTGCTGTAGTGGCCCTGCTGTTATAGTGAGTCTGCTGCTGTAGTGGTCCTGCTGCTGTAGTGGCCCTGCTGCTGTAGTGGCCCTGCTGTTATAGTGAGTCTGCTGCTGTAGTGGTCCTGCTGCTGTAGTGGCCCTGCTGCTGTAGTGGTCCTGCTGCTGTAGTGGCCCTGCTGCTGTAGTGGCCCTGCTGCTGTAGTGAGTCTGCTGCTGTAGCGGTCCTGCTGCTGTAGTGGCCCTGCGGCTGTAGTGGCCCTGCTGCTGTAGTGGCACTGCTGCTGTAGTGTCCCTGCTGTTATAGTGAGTCTGCTGCTGTGGTGGTCCTGCTGCTGTAGTGGCCCTGCTGCTGTAGTGGCCCTGATGCTGTAGTGGCCCTGCTGCTGTAGTGACCCTGCTGCTGTAGTGTTCCTGCTGCTGTAGTGTCCCTGCTACTGTAGTGTCCCTGCTGTTGTGGTGAGTCTGCGGCTGTAGTGTCCCTGCTGCTGTAGTGGCCCTGATGCTGTAGTGGCACTGCTGTTGTAGTGATCCTGCTACTGTAGTGAGCCTGCTGCTTTAGTGGCCCTGCTGCTGTAGTGGCCCTGCTGCTGTAGTGACCTCGCTGTTGTAGTGTCCCTGTTGCTGTGATGACCCTGCTGTTGTAGTGACCCTGCCGCCGTGGTGGCCCAATGCCAGAGAGATACCACCATCCGGTTGTTGTCACCGGACAAAGCAAAATTGTTCTGCTACTGTAGTGGCCCAATATCAGCAGTGGGCTGTCGACAGATGCTAGCGTCAGCACACATTGAATGCATCAACTGCGTCAGTGATTTCCGATGAATCGTGTGGCCGGTGATCAAACAGCGGCGCGCGCGCGCGCGCACTATCTGCCGTAATGGCGCGATAACCGGTGACTGGTACCGGGGAATGCCAGCGTGTTGATTCTATTCAGCAACCCGACAGTATCGCTCTTGGCCATTGCACTTCATAGCAAGCTCGTGCCAGTCACCAAAGGAAGGGCATGCCACGTTCGCCGGCAGTGAAACGGTGCCCGGTGAAACAGTGACAGAGTGTTGTGGCAGTGGCACAGTGACAGGTTATGTGGCAGTGATAGACAGGGTGATGTGGTAGTGGTATAGTGCCAGGGTGCTGTGGTAGTGGTACAGTGACAGGTGCTGTGGCAGTGTTACAGTGACAGTGCACTGTTGCAGTGGTACAGTGGAAGGGTGCTGTGTTAGTGGCACAGTGACAGTGTACTGTGGCAGTGATACTGTGACAGGATGGTGTAGCAGTGGTACAGTGACAGGTGCTGTGGCAGTGTTACAGTGACAGTGCACTGTTGCAGTGGTACAGTGTCAGTGTACTGTTGCAGTGGTACAGTGGCAGGGTACTGTGTTAGTGGCACAGTGACAGTGTACTGCGGCAGTGATACTGTGACAGGATGGTATAGCAGTGGTACAGTGTTGGCGGTACCGCGCCAGTAATACAGTGTAGAATACCGGAGCTGCTGGAACAGAGAGCGGCGGTTGAACAGTGCCGGTCGAGCAGGCCGGTCAGACAATGTGATGACACGCTGCCAGTGTCCGTGACGGCATGCACGCCTGCCTTCCACCGACTTCCGGTGCTTGCGCGGCTGGCTGTGGCGCGCCCAGTCTACCGGTCGGCACGTGGTGAAGCGGAGCACCAGCAGGCGCGGCTCCGGTGCTGGTGCGGCTGGCTGTGGCGCGCTCAGTCTACCGGTCGGCACGTGGTGAAGCGGAGCACCAGCAGGTGCGGCTCCGGTGCTGGTGCGGCTGGCTGTGGCGCTCCCAGTCTACCGGTCGGCACGTGGTGAAGCGGAGCACCAGCAGGTGCGGCTCCGGTGCTGGTGCGGCTGGCTGTGGCGCTCCCAGTCTACCGGTCGGCACGTGGTGAAGCGGCGCACCAGCAGGCGCGGCTCCGGTGCTGGTGCGGCTGGCTGTGACGCGCCCAGTCTACCGGTCGGCACGTGGTGAAGCGGAGCACCAGCAGGCGCGGCTCCGGTGGTGGCGTGTCCACCTGGTGTGCTGGTGTGTCCACCTGGTGTGCTGGTGTGTCCACCGGCTACCATCAGGCACCGGCAGGTGTTCCTGCGCCACCAACAACACCGGCGCGCCATTGTAGTCCAGGAATTTGGCCTGAGGAGTCGAATCAGCCATCGATACAGGAGAACCGGAGAACACCGCCCGTGAAAGTCCCAATCGTGATCCGGCCCTACTGAAGCCCCCAGTGGTGCTCCGGGTCTATCGTGGACACCGGTGGTGACCCGGCTCCATTGAGAACACCAGTGGCGATCTGACCCTGTTGCGGACACCAGTGGTGACGTCATCAGTATCATCTTAGTGAACTTTGTGGAGCTACCATGACACTGGGACTGTGCTCGTGCTTCGGACGCGGTACGTATGGACGGCTGGTGCCTAGAATGAAATCATTTCGTCAGGCGTCATGAGCGGACGTAATACCGGTGGCGCCTCTGGTGGAGGGTTTGTGAAGGAACACCACCAGAGTGGGCTACCTTTGATTAATGCTACATTCTAGATTATGGAGAAGATGCAGGTGATATCCAATGGTAGAATTTGAACAACACTGAAGCAAGCTCTCTTATGATGTGTAGTTCATTTTATTATCAAATCATTTTACCCTGTCATTTTGCCCTTGAAGTGAAATGGGAGCGATTGGCCACTCAACATGTTGTGATAAAAACGTATCACATCTTCTGTGTGATGTGCTATCAATTTCCAATGTTTTTAACTAAACGACAATCGAACGTGCTACATTTTGATTCCGTCTTTAATAACTTCCATGGAAATTTAACCCAGTCACTTTTGCACTCAGTTCCAGAATTTGTGTCACAAATTATCACATTGCATTCCTTTAAGTTGTATGTCAGATGTTCTACGTTACGGAATTAATTTCCAATGGTCTCAAATAAACCAGCATAAAATCAGCTACCTTCTGATGCCATACTCGATTGCCTTTATATATATCTAACCCTGACATTTTTTCCCGCTCAATTCCAGGATTTGTATCTCGAATTATCACATTATATTTCTTTAAGCTGTATAGCAGATGTTCTACACTAGCGAATTAATTTCCAATGGTCTCAAATAAACGGGCATGAAATCAACTACCGTCTGATGCCATCCTTAACTACTTTTATCCATCTAACCCTGTCATTTTTGCACTCAACTTCAGGATTTCTGTCTCGAATTATCACATTGTATTCCTTGTATTTGTATATCAGATGTTCTACATTAACGAATTAATATAAAATGGTCTCTAAGAAACCGCCATAAAGTTAGCTGCCTTCTGATGCCACACTCGACTGCTTTTATAAATATCCTAATCTGTCCCTTTTTACGTTTTAACATGAAGCTTTCCGGCAATATTGAGGTTGGCTGGATGCACGTCAAGTGCCAACCGTTGCTGCCCAGCGGAACCGCATGGCCGCCGAGCGGTTGTATGATAAAAAGTGAGGTTCCACCCTTCAACAATACTAAGGAACATCGGCTCTGTTACGCAAACGTAGGAAAAAATCATGGTTACAGATGCATTCTTGTCCTTTAACGTCATTAAGCGCAATATTCATGAACAATATCGAGAAAACCTGTCGGCATCGATCGTAATAGAGGCGGTACTCATGCCAGGTACATCGCCTAGCGTTTCAAATCTGAAAAATCTGTCTGTAATTTTGGCGTTGGGGCCCATTAACGTTCAGGGAATGGTTTACGCCCCACCATATTAAGAATGGCGGTGGGCGGTCGGGGACGGGCCGGGGGCCTCCGGCGTCGCCGCCAGCGGCCGATTGTCTATGGTGGAAATATATCCCGAAGCCAATACGCAAAGTAGCAATATGCGCAATATATCACTGTAAGTGGTAATGAAATCGACGTCTGAAGGCAAGCTAACTTTCATAAATGCACTACGCATCATATTTGATGGATACGGAGTCTCATAAATTGTAACTATATTCTTCACGCACACACTAATGAGCACCCGGGAGCGTATGTCGCGGGCGCATGTTTCAGAGTTCTTCAATAGCATCAAGAACCTATCTGTTTTCTTTCTTCACTAGCGGTCCCCCTGATGTCCGCATTAACATTGCGTCTGACTCCAAACGTGATACTTGCCACATTCATGTTGTGGCAATGTCAGCGGTGCCTAAGAAAACACTTAACCTTACAGCACAGCATAAACAAAAATGGTTTCTTCTTTCAACGAATCAGCATGATTTTCCACCGGAGTCCGGTATGTGCTTACATGTATTCTTCCCTGTATCCGAACTGCTTCCTTTACGTGTAAAGTTGTCGAGGCGGCACATTGTGTTTCGGTTCTACGTTAGTGCCTAGTTTCTCGTCAATCGGTAAGCTTGTATCTCCACCACAGCGATATCATGATCCAATGTTGAAATAACCGATGAACACAACCACCAAGTTCAATCGAAACTGAATGTAGGAACGCCATACCACCGATATCTGCATTTGTGCAACGATGTGAAGAGAACACTTTTTGCGCTGTATGATCAACGCAATCGATGCGCCCGTAAGCCCAAATAACCCAAAGAAAGCTGTTCGCCACTCATTGTCAATGTGGTGAGTGGGAAAATGGTCACTCATTGGCAGCCCGGTCAGTGGGGGAAATTGTCTTGTATTTCCATCGATGGCTGCCATCAACTGTTGCATAGTAAGTCTCATCATCCATCAGTGCATGCGCTCTGGCTATCCGTTCCTGCAGTTGATCTCGGTAAGTGGTTCGCCGGCACCGTGGTAAACTGGACTCTAATGGTTCGGTGGTACCATGGTATATTGGGCTCCAATGGTTCGTCGGTACCGTCGTAAGCTTAGCTCTAATGGTTTGCCGGTACTGTGGTAGACTGGGCTCCAGCAGGCTCGCCGGTGCCGTGGTCGAGCTGTAGTATATTGGCTGTAGTATACCGTAGCGCCAGCGGGTCACACTGCCGTGAAAACTAGGCCTTATTAGTCCACTGTCGCCGTGATAGGCTGGACCCTGCAATGGTTCGCCGGTACCTGCCTACCCCTGCCTACCCCTGCCTATAAAGTACCGGTGCCACGCTACTTTGTCGCTGGATGTTGGCGACCGTTGTATGGGAAGCGTCACGCTCGGTAGTCTCCGCCCCCTACCAGTCCGCGAAGAGATGTAGAGTGGCGCTCCGCCGATCGGCGGTCTACCCAGATTTTTCGCGGATATTGAAAACGGGGCGCTAGGCCTACCCTTTCCCACATCAATTTGGCATGTTGTGTCAAACTTTTTAAGTCAGGTCATCTTGGGTCAACGGGTTAGTCTAGGTCAAGTGAGGTCACCTCCAAAAAAGTTCAACCAATCATCACGCTTTAACGGATGCAGATATTTGAATGATACATTCAGCGTTTGCTTATCTTTCGGGATGCAACAAAATGTACGAGAGGAATTTCTGTTTTTTTTTTGTTTTTGGCTATTCATTTTGCATATATGTCTATTAGAGTTCAAATCGAAGATTCTGGCTAAAGTAAGCATGTTTTATGAGAGCAAGTTGACTTCAAACAACATTTTTCGGTCAGCTCTGTCCATTAGAATATTAAAGTTAAGGAAAATTTGAAAACTCAAAATTTTGAAATAAAAGATTTTTGGGTGGCCAAAGAAATTGTATGGTCCTGGTCAATTCCCTGTCCTTTTCTGATTCCAAATATGTTTTTTTACTTCCAAATATCCCTTAAGATGTACTCCCCAGAGGCAAAAACATAATGTAACTCGTGAAAGTCTAGGCCCCCTAATGACATCACTTTTGTGGGAATTGTCTTTGGGGTGGTGGTATCGGGTCCTACTCTTCGAGCGCTTTCCGATGACACCTCTTTCGTTTTCGTACGACGCTTAGTTTGGATATGAGAGGCGGTTCCTATCAGGCCCCACCCCTCCCCCGCCCGAGACGGGGTGTGAGCATCTGACCGGAGAGTTAACAGGCGAGGATGACCCCGAGGAATCCGCACCGGACGTCGCGTTCAGCAGTGGCGACATCGCATGGGCCGGGTCACCACGGGCCAACAGTGCGCTCGCGACAGGCCCCTTCTTCCAGCGTCGTTCCGGCTTGCCTCATCACCGGTCAGACTCGGCGTACGCTGCGTGCTGCCATCCGCACTGAGCCGGCGCACGCCCTGGCGACTGGATATGCCAACGTCCAGTCATCGGTGCCGAGGATGAACTGTGTTCTTCGCAAGCTGCAAGAACACAAACCAAACATGGTGTGGTTATCTGAAACATGGCTGTCTTTCGCAGTGTCCGACAGAATCCTGGTGTTCCCAGGCTATATACTATATAGACTATGCAGACTATGCACTATATAGACCCAGGCTATATACTATATAGACCCAGGCTATACACTGTATGGACTGCTTCGCGACCGCCCGGCCCAGCCAGGCCGCGGCTGTCCAGCTGCCACAGCTCGAGCCGGTGGCGTCGCCCCCCCCCCCCCTATCTAAGGAAAACCCAAATATAAAGATGCTGACCATCTTAAATACCGGTTCGTCCTGCGAGACGCTGTCGGTGCCAGTGAATGGCGGGGAAGCTGTGCTGTCACTGTGGGCGTGGTTTACCGCCCGCCATCCGAGCCTGTGTCTGACTGCCCGGACGAGCTACAAGGCCAGCTGCGTGCCGCCGTCAGTATCGGCAAGCCAACCTTTGCCTGGGCAGTATGAATACCTGCTGAACCTTCTTCGTGCCGACTGTCCTGGTGCTCGTCGCTACGGACAGGTGCTGCAGGATGCCGGCCTTTATCAGCTTGTCCGGCTGCCGACCCATCTGAGGCCGACACTTCTGCTGGACCATATCATCACCAATGTGCCGATCTGGAGTCGGCTATTCAGGGTGGCGGTCGCATGTCTCCCGGTGCTCCGCTCGTGCGACGGTGGCTGGAGCGCTGGAGCCACCGCCGTCCCACCTCAGCATGGCACGCAGAGCTTTCTCCCTCCGAGCAACCTCGTTTCGAACCTACTGCCGCCGGCCACTTCCGCTTCTGGAACACGGGGGGAGTTCGTCGCGATGCCTAACGACGGTGTCTTTTAGATCGACTGCACGTATCCGGTGTTTTATCTGTATGCTGTTCTTTTGCTGCGTCCAGTTTTACTCATGTTTCTGCAGTGTTATCTGTAGCTGACTGTTTTCTGACTCAAACCAAATATTAATCCATTTGATGGAATTGGTGTGTTAAATCTGCAAATACAAAAATACAACACAAAGTGCACACCTAGCTCCATGATAAGCCGTGCCCTCTAATGGTTCGCCGGTGCCTAACGCCGTGACAAACTGGGCCGCGCAATGACTCGCCGGTACCTGGCTCCGTGGTGAAATGGGCCACGCAAAGGTTCGGTAAAGTGGGTTCTGCAATGTTCATCCGGCGCTGTGTGCCATGATCGGACCATGGTCAAGCAGTGATCAGCTTGTGGATGCTGTCACGGTTGTTAGTGGTCGTGGGGCCATGATGAGTCCGTGGTCGCACCGTGGCCGTGGGCCGAGATCGGGTCATGGTCCGGTCGTGGCCATGGAGCTGTGGTCGGGCCGTGGTCGCACTATGGTTGGGCCGTGACCAGGCTGTGGTTGGACCGTGGTCGCACTATGGTTGGGTCGTGATCCTGCCGTGGTCGGTCTGTGGTAGGGCCGTGGGGTTGCACGATGGTCGGCCCGTGACCAGGCTGTGGTCGGGCCGTGACCAGGCTATGGTCGGGCCGTGACCAGGCTATGGTCGGGCCGTGACCAGGCCGTGGTCGGGCCGTGACCAGGCTGTGGTTGGGCCGTGACCGGGCTGTGGTCGGGCCGTGACCAGGCTGTGGTCGGGCCGTGACCAGGCCGTGGTCGGGCCGTGACCAGGCTGTGGTCGGCCTGTGACCAGGCTATGGTCGGGCCGTGACCAGGCTGTGGTCGGGCCGTGACCAGGCCGTGGTCGGGCCGGGATCCGGCTGTGGTCGGGCTGTGGTCGGGCCGTGGTCGGGCCGTGACCAGGCCGTGGTCGGGCCGGGATCCGGCTGTGGTCGGGCTGTGGTCGGGCCGTGGTCGGGCCGTGACCAGGCCGTGGTCGGGCCGGGATCCGGCTGTGGTCGGGCTGTGGTCGGGCCGTGACCAGGCTGTGGTCGGGCCGTGACCAGGCTGTGATCGGACCGTGACCGGGCTGTGGTCGGGCCGTGACCAGGCCGTGGTCGGGCCGTGACCAGGCTGTGGTCGGGCCGTGACCATGCCGTGGTCGGGCCGGGATCCGGCTGTGGTCGGGCCGTGACCAGGCTGTGGTCGGGCCGTGGTCGCACTATGGTCGGGCCGTGACCAGGCTGTGGTCGGGCCGTGACCAGGCTGTGGTCGGGCCGTGACCAGGCTGTGGTCGGGCCGTGGTCGCACTATGGTCGGGCCGTGACCAGGCTGTGGTCGGGCCGTGTGGTTGCACTATGGTCGGGCCGGGACCAGGCTGTGGTCGGGCCGGGATCCGGCTGTGGTCGGGCCGGGATCCGGCTGTAGTTGGGCCGTGAACATGCTGTGGTCGGGCCGTGGTCGCACTGTGGTCGCACTGTGGTCGGACCGTGACCAGGCTGTGGTCGGGCCGTGACCAGGCTGTGGTCGGGCCGGGATCCGGCTGTGGTCGCACTGTGGTCGGACCGTGACCAGGCTGTGGTCGGGCCGTGACCAGGCTGTGGTCGGGCGGTGACCAGCCTGTGGTTGGACCGTGGTCGCACTATGGTCGGGCCCTGACCAGGCTGTGGTCGGGCCGTGACCAGGCTGTGGTCGGGCTGTGGTCGGGCCCTGACCAGGCTGTGGTCGTGCCGTGACCAGGCTGTGTCGGGCTGTGGCTGGGCCGCTGTACCGGCAGCGCGGCGCGTCCGCGTGTGGCTGGCTGGCGGTGAAGTGGATCGGCATGTGTCGTGCCGTCGGCCGCATTCGGCACGTACGGCCGGTGCAGTATCGGCGCCTGCTGCCGACAGTGCTGACCGCCGAGCTGCGGTCAGTACCCGCCGGCCGCCAGATCTGCGTCGGCTGCACACTGCTCGAACAAAAGGCACTATTTCTCAGGGTGGCAGCCGGCAGTACCGATTATTATGAAACGCACTCCTAACTCCTAAGGTTGATGGATGGCTGGTCGAAACGGGTGCTGGAGCATGCCATGTGATCGCTTATTTTTTTTGGAATGCAATTCACTGAAGCCGAGATTGTTGTTGCGCCGGCGCTGCGTGCGTGCAGATATGGAAATGACAGCCGTATAAGGGCCATGGATTGTCAGGTTAAGTTGGTCGGTGCACGTGAATCGCAGCATAAACTATGGGTTTTATTAGTAATTGACAGCTTTTTGTGGAAAAACGTGGCTGTCGTGAAAGCTGATGACAGGATTGGGAGGTATCGCTCCACAGCCTGGCTGTCACCATGTCCAGGAGCATGACGAGCGTCAAAACACGGCCAGTATTGCACACCAGTATTTTGCAAGCCTTCGGTTGCTCATCTTGCACACCCTCATTCATTTTCTGGTAGCGTGGTCCTTCTTGAGACTACTGGCCTGCTATCGAGTCCTTGGTGCCTCACGAGTGTGGCGACATCTCCCCAACTCTGATTTCCGTACCAACACCTTGGTAGCTAATGGGTGTAGCAACATCTCCCATATTCCGATATCAGTGTAGACACCTTGGCATCTCACGAATCCAGCGAGATCTGACGAGCCCCATGATCGTCACGTGTCAGTCCCTCGCGATCCCTCTGATTTTTCACGGTCTCCATCGCTCCTCACAAACCTTACCATTCCTCGCCGAGCCACCTGATAAGCTCCCTGGATGTTTCGAATGTCACAGTGTCCTGAGAGCCCTCGCCCCACTGGGAGTCGCGTGAGCTGTCGAACCCAACGGCCGGCCGCCACCCAGTGTGCTGTCACGAGTCGGACTACCCATCACGCCGTCGGTGATTTCCGACGGCCCGGCGTTCCCCGTGACCGTCACGGGCGGCCGGGCGGGCGCATTGCAGTGGCAGTCGGCCGGCGTCTCCCCACCGACCGGCATCTCTCCACCGGCCGGCATCTCTCCACCGGCCGGCATCTCCCCACCGACCGGCATCTCCCCACCGACCGGCATCCCTCCACCGACCGGCATCTCCCCACCGACCGGCATCTCTCCACCGGCCGGCATCTCCCCACCGACCGGCATCTCCCCACCGGCCGGCATCTCCCCACCGAGGCCGGCATCTCCACCGGCCGGCATCTCCCCACCGACCGGCATCCCTCCACCGGTCGGCATCTCCCCACCGACCGGCATCTCCCCACCCGCCGGCATCTCCCCACCGACCGGCATCTTTCCACCGGTCGGCATCTCCCCACCGGCCGGCATCTCTCCACCGACCGGCATCTCCCCACCGACCGGCATCTCTCCACCGGACCGGCATCTCCCCGCCGACCGGCATCTCTCCACCGACCGGCATCTCTCCACCGACCGGCATCTCCCCACAGACCGGCATCTCCCCACCGACCGGCATCTTTCCACCGGTCGGCATCTCTCCACCGGTCGGCATCTCTCCACCGACCGGCATCTCCCCACCGGCCGGCTACTCTCCACCGGCCGGCTATTCTCCACTGACCGTGAATCTTGTCATCAGTCGAGATACATTGCAGTGGCAGTAGGCTAGTATCTCTCCACCGGTCGAGATACATTGCAGTGGCAGTAGGCTAGTATCTCTCCACCGGTCGAGATACATTGCAGTGGCTGTAGGCTAGTATCTCTCCACCGGTCGGGATACATCGCAGTGGCAGTAGGCTGCCAACTCTTCACCGGTCGTGTACTGGAGACTCGCAAGATCACATCGGCTTCACTTCAACACGGGCCGGGGCAGTCGGAGGCGGTTACGGCGCGGAGGAGCGCAGCAGGCGATGATCGCGACACGGAGGAGCGCAACAGGCGACGATCTCGGAGCGGTGGAGCGCAACAGGCGACGATCTCGGGGCTGTGGAGCGCAACAGGTGACGATCTCGGGCCGGTGGAGCGCAACAGGCGACGATCGCGGCGCGGTGGAGCGCAACAGGTGACGATCTCGGGGCTGTGGAGCGCAACAGGCGACGATCTCGGGGCTGTGGAGCGCAACAGGCGACGATCTCGGAGCGGTGGAGCGCAACAGGCGATGATCGCGGCGTGGTGGAGCGTAACAGGCGACGATCTCAGCGTGGTGGAGCGCAACAGGCGATGATCGCGGCGCGGTGGAGCGCAACAGGCGACGATCTCGGGGCGGAGGAGCGCAACAGGCGACGATCTCGGGCCGGTGGAGCGCGGCCTGCTGTCGGCGCCGACCGACACCGGTGTCCGTACCGCCCACAGAGCGTGTCATTAGCAGACATGTCGCCCAATCGCGTCGTACGTCACTCGTCTCCTCCTCGGCGCAGTGACGTCAGCACGCGATGACGCATCTTATCTCGGACGGTCAGACATGTGGTGCGACGGCACGCGCTAGTGGGACACACCGGGTATGGTTGTGACACACAGGATGGTTAATGCAATAGCGTTTACTCCAAAAGTATGAAGCCGGTTTCCGTGGCTACCACACATGTTGCTACTGTCACGGTTCTTCTATATAGCTACTGGCACCCTCTTCTCGCGGCAAGAACAAGCGCAAGTTCTTTCGATTCGCGGCTGCAGAATGGTGACGATGTGGCTATTTTAGGAGCGAACTAATAATTTAAACGTCTGCTTCGTCTGAATGTATAATTTGCCACCCACTTGCTAACTATTTAGGTGTATGTTGTAATTACCACATTGTCTTAGCTTTGTAATGGTGAAATGCTGCATTGTTTGTCGCTACACCATGCTCCCAATGTTCCATCACATGTTGCAGACTGTACCAGAAAACATGCGGGATAAATTGATAAAGCCTGCCCTAACTTCCTCAGCCTGTATCAATGCTTTGTCGACCGGTAATGAAATAAATTAACAACATAATTGCCTATTTGTACTCCGGTGTTTGCTAAAACTGCTTCAGAATGGGTTTATTCAATATCCCTACGGGAATTTCTCATCAGACGAAAATCACAGAACGAAGTAGGGTACAACTACGGAATGAACGTTTGCGCCTTTCATAAATGCCATTAACCCTGAGCTATGGTTAGCCAGGACTGAAACCGGTATTACTGTTGTAATCGTGAAATATGGGCCTTTCAGATGTCGTAGAGCAATGTCACCTAGAGATAATGTATTATATTTGTCTTACATTTCATCAACTTAACCCATCGTTAGTAATTGCTTCAGGACACCATTGGCAGTGCAACCTTAAGACAACTTCAGCTAATTTCGGAATGGCAATATGCGGGTAAGGTAAGGCTAATATTCTGGTGTTCGACAATTCATGCCTGCAGGACCGCGCACAGGAATGTCATGAAGGGAGGCCCGGAATGATTGAAACTCCTCAATTTGTTTGTTATGTGACGAAGTGGAGGCATAGATGGTCTTATTTTCACTATAAAAAAACTTGTTGAGCGACGGGGGAGACTGTCTGTTTACTCTCGAACATTTAACAGGACGCCAAAACCCAGGCTGGTCTTTATGTCACATTTTCAGGTGTAAAGAAAGATCATAAGGGGCCCGGGTGCTGATGCCTGCCCGTTTTGAGGCAGATCAGAACAGAGCCTGACAGCATCTATCGGAATTTTGGTTGAAAACTGAGTTTTACTGTTTTATAAAAAAAAAATTATAAAACAGTAAAACTCAGTACAAACAGCGATTCTGATGTGACAGGTGTAAAAAAATGTGCTCGCCCTTTTCTCTCACCCTGGTCGATTACCCTTCCCCCTGCCCTCCTCTCCCCATTCATTATTCCCACAGTATCACAAAATATAGCAATCCAATCGTAGCCGAAATTCACTGAACAGGACATATGCACCATAACAGGCCATAACAGCACCACGGTGCTGCTAGATAGCGCGGCGATGCAGTTCAAATTCAGAAGTAAGTAACTAAAGCTGTCGTCATAAAAGCGTCCCACCGAAGGCCTCTTGGCAAGCTCAGTGAAAGCGAATCTTGTCCCACCAAAGGCGCCAGATTTAGAGATTGCTGAAACTGGACCAGGTATGGCAGCCGGTGCGAGGCCTACTCGGTGCTTTCTGTAAATAAACGCCAGCTGCCCAGGCCTTTTTCTAGGCAGGTAGTTGATGTCCAACATCGGGATGTCAGACATGCTTCCCATGATGCTGCCACTCAGAAAGCAAATACAGCTGTCCTGCACCCTATTAAACATGTTCGAATAAAAGCGTCCTGAATAGCCTCATGAAAACTGAAAATAAAAAATAACGCGCCTTGATGCACGGGTGTTGATTTCTGAAAATTATTTGGGAGAAATATATGCAACCAATGGGTAGGCCGAAATTGTTTGGGGGTCCCACTCCATGGAATCCCATGTTAAAGGTTGAACTTATTGGGGAGGAGTAAAGCCAACATTGTGAGGACAATTCCCTACTCAAAATTATATAATCCCCTCATTGCCACCGTGGCCGACAACACCCCTACCTTGATGGCGTAACTTATTCGGCGGCTTCGAGGACCGATTCATTTGCGTAACATCGTTGCGAGGTAATTCACTGTTTTTCATTCCAACCATACTAGAAGTTTTGCTCACAATATCACAAAGGATTTCCATTTCCACTCCAAATATTTGCGCGCCCAGTTCCAATCCCGTGCGCTACCTCATCAAAGCTCGGGCCGTCGTGAATTATCTACGAAGCTACTGTAGCGACCTTATGTGGTCATTGCAAATGTAATGCTTCTTTGTCTATGTCGTATACGTGCTGCAAATTCCTGGGTGCACCCGTTCTTTAAGTCAGAATGTTCACCATACATGCCGCGTTGTTAATTATCGCCGGCCGTCGTTGGTTGTTTTGCTTCCGCGGAATGCCAGCGAGTCTTCCCTGCGCGCTGCTGTGGTGTTGGCCCTCCGAACCAGACGGCCTTCGGAAGCCTTCGGCAGCCTTGCCGAACGCTCCGAATGGCCGGCATTCCCATGCCGAGTTCTATCGGCGAGGCAAGTGACGGTGCAAGGCCGGGCTGCCGTGGCGGCTGTCGGCGCCAGACGCACAGATCAGCGCTTCTGGCGCACGTCAAGTGTGACCTCGGCTCAACATTCCGCGCCCGTCAGGCCAGCCGACCGGGCCGTGTGTGTGTGTGCGTGTGCGCGTGTGTGCGCGTGTGTGCATGTGCGTGTGCGTGTGCGTGCGTGTGTGCGTGTGACAGCCTCCGGCGCCGCGCCGGCTATCGGTGGCTCGGTGGTCGTGCCTGCTGGCGGTACGTTCTGACAGTGTTCGTGCTCGGTTGGCGGTAAGTTCTGACAGTGTTCGTGCTCGGTTGGCGGTACGTTCTGACAGTGTTCGTGCTCGGTTGGCGGTATGTTTTGGCAGTGTTCGTGTTCCGTTGGTGGTAAGTTCTGACGGTTTTGGTGCTCCGTTGGTGGTATGTTCTGACGGTTGTGGTGGTCCGTTGGTGGTATGTTCTGACGGTGTTGTTGCTTGGTTGGCGGTATGTCCTGATGGTGAGCGTCACAGGCAGTGGGTCGTGAAATGCTGCCGAGATAGTACGGCATGCTGCCACGCTTGACTTACTTGCCGGACGATACTCGCCTATCCGACTAGAGCCTTGACAGGCGCACGGCAGTCAACGCTTTTTACACCAACAAGTCCTGTTCTGTTTACGCGTTTTTTGGTCCATATTTCGATAACAGAGTGTATGAATCTATTAACTTTTTCCGCATCGCCGCCTGGATGAACAAAGCGTGATTACTTCCGACACGCCCTTACGGGTGAGGTGCAGAGCCAGCTGCGCCAAGCGCGCGCCGCCTTCGGCATCGATTGACAGGTGGCCGCCACGGCGGGATTGTTGGTCATCAGAGCACGGTCGCCGTCTCGCTGGACCACACTGAGCCGGTTCATAGGGTGTGAGGTCATGCAGCCTGCCACTGCCATCCTTGCGATGGGGGCATGGAGTCTACCACTGGTATCTTAGTGATGTGGTCATATAGTCTACCATTGGTATCCTAGTGCTGGGGTCATAGAGTCTACCAATGGTATCCGAGTGATGGGGTCATCACTCAGCATCGCTCGCGTTGCCGTGGTCGATGTGGGCCGCCCCGACAGCACGTGGCGGTGTCATGGAGACTGGGCGTGGGCTGCCCCGACAGTAGGAGGCGGTGTCATGGGGACTGGGCGTGGGGTGCCCCGACAGTAGGAGGCGGTGTCATGGGGACTGGGCGTGGGGTGCCCCGACAGTAGGAGGCGGTGTCATGGAGACTGGGCGTGAACTGCCCCGACAGTAGGAGGCGGTGTCATGGAGACTGGGCGTGGGCTGCCCCGACAGTAGGAGGCGGTATCATGGAGACTGGGCGTGGGCTGCCCCGACAGTAGGAGGCGGTATCATGGAGACTGGGCGTGGGCTGCCTCGACAGTAGAAGGCGGTGTCATGGAGACTGGGCGTGGGCTGCCCCAACAGTAGGAGGCGGTGTCATGGAGACTGGGCGTGGGCTGCCCCGACAGTAGGAGGCGGTGTCATGGGGACTGGGCGTGGGCTGCCCCGAAAGTAGGAGGCGGTGTCATGGGGACTGGGCGTGGGCTGCCCCGACAATAGGAGGCGGTGTCATGGAGACTAGGCGTAGGCTGCCCCGACAGTAGGAGGCGGTGTCATGGAGACTGGGCGTGGGCTGCCCTGACAGCACGTGGCGGTGTCATGGAGACTGGGCGTGGGCTGCCTCGACAGTAGAAGGCGGTGTCATGGAGACTGGGCGTGGGCTGCCCTGACAGCACGTGGCGGTGTCATGGAGACTGGGCGTGGGCTGCCCCGACAGTAGGAGGCGGTGTCATGGGGACTGGGCGTGGGCTGCCCCGACAGTAGGAGGCGGTGTCATGAGGACTGGGCGTGGGCTGCCCTGACAGTAGGAGGTGGTGTCATGGAGACTGGGCGTGGGCTGCCCTGACAGTAGGAGGCGGTGTCATGGGGACTGGGCGTGGGCTGCCCCGACAATAGGAGGCGGTGTCATGGAGACTAGGCGTAGGCTGCCCCGACAGTAGGAGGCGGTGTCATGGAGACTGGGCGTGGGCTGCCCTGACAGTAGGAGGCGGTGTCATGGAGACTGGGCGTGGGCTGCCCCGACAGTAGGAGGCGGTGTCATGAGGACTGGGCGTGGGCTGCCTCGACGGTAGAAGGCGGTGTCATGGAGACTGGGCGTGGGCTGCCCTGACAGCACGTGGCGGTGTCATGGAGACTGGGCGTGGGCTGCCCCGACAGTAGGAGGCGGTGTCATGGAGACTGGGCGTGGGCTGCCCTGACAGTAGGAGGCGGTGTCATGGAGACTGGGCGTGGGCTGCCCCGACAGTAGGAGGCGGTGTCATGGAGACTGGGCGTGGGCTGCCCCGACAGTAGGAGGCGGTGTCATGAGGACTGGGCGTGGGCTGCCCTGACAGTAGGAGGCGGTGTCATGGAGACTGGGCGTGGGCTGCCCTGACAGCACGTGGCGGTGTCATGGAGACTGGGCGTGGGCTGCCCTGACAGCACGTGGCGGTGTCATGGAGACTGGGCGTGGGCTGCCTCGACAGTAGAAGGCGGTGTCATGGAGACTGGGCGTGGGCTGCCCTGACAGCACGTGGCGGTGTCATGGAGACTGGGCGTGGGCTGCCCCGACAGTAGGAGGCGGTGTCATGGGGACTGGGCGTGGGCTGCCCCGACAGTAGGAGGCGGTGTCATGAGGACTGGGCGTGGGCTGCCCTGACAGTAGGAAGCGGTGTCATGGGGACTGGGCGTGGGCTGCCCCGACAGTAGGAGGCGGTGTCATGGGGACTGGGCGTGGGCTGCCCCGACAGCACGTGGCGATGTGGATGGGCGTGGGCTGCCCCGCATTGCTGTCGTCGCTGTCCTCCCAGCTACCTTCCGGTCGGGTCGTCCGTGTATTGGCGGCGGTGTCGAGCCGACCTATGCACGGCTCGACACCATGACACCATGTACCACCGACTGTCGGCCGTGCAAGGTGTCGGCCGCATCAAACACTATGCATTGTCACACAATGCATGCATATCTGGCATGCATGTCCATACGATTATCTGCAGGACCGCAATACGCGAGACCGGAACGCCGGCGATCCATGACCCGAGGAGTCGCGCGGATAGGATGCCCGGCTGAGGAGTCGACAGTGGTGACTATCCAGAGCTGTTGGGAGTGGTCGTCACAAGGTGGCCCGGCCGGTGTTCGCTGGGCAGCTGCGAGTCGATCGGTGTCTCCCGAGCCACGCCACGCCACGCCACGCCACGCCACGCCACGCCACGCCGTCGCCGTCGTCTTTGCCGTCGCCGTCGCCGGATCTCACACCGATGACCGTTAGGAGCACGCCGTCGACCGGCATTCAGCCAGCGTGGTCCATTGACGACTACCGGTCGTCAGTCGGTGTGGTCAATTGACGACTACCGGTCGTCAGTCGGTGTGGTCAATTGACGACTACCGGTCGTCAGTCGGTGTGGTCAATTGACGACTACCGGTCGTCAGCCGGTGTGGTCAGTTGACGACTACCGGCCGTCAGCCGGTGTGGTCAGTTGACGACTACCGGCCGTCAGCCGGTGTGGTCAGTTGACGACTACCGGTCGTCAGCCGGTGTGGTCAGTTGACGACTACCGGTCGTCAGCCGGTGTGGTCGGCTGACGACTACCGGTCGTCAGCCGGTGTGGTCAGTTGACGCCTATTGACCAGCGTGGTCCATTGACGGCGTTTCGGCGGCGGCCGGCGGTTGGACGGTGACGCACTTTCTCCGGTGGCCGCCGGGTGCGATGGCAGAGGTTGGCCTGGCCGCCTGGTGCGGCGTGCCGCGCCGCGCGTCTCCAGTCACACGGCCGGGCTGAGCTGAGCAGGCGGCGCCGGCGCAGCGGGCCCAGTCGGGGTCGCACCGCCACACGGACGGCCGCACCAGCGCCGCCTGGACAGACACGCCAGCCGGGCTGCAGCGTGCTGCTGGTGTGCCGCGACACACAGGCTGTCAGTGGTGAGGCCCTCGCCAGCTGCCTCCGCCACGGTGTGGCTGCCAGTCGGTACGGCGGTGAAGCCGACTGGCCGGGCTGTGGAGAGCGGCGGCCGCGCCCTCCGTCGTCGCCGACGGGCTCGGTGTCGACTGGGCCGCAGTGGCCACAGTGGGCGTAGTGGGTCGGCCGGCGTGCTTGTGCCGGTGCGGCGCGTCGGTTGCGGTTCTCGCGGCGCGTGCGGAGTCGACACGCGAGCCGACGTCGTCCCCGGGCACGCCCGACCCGACCCGACCTGACCCGACCCGACTCGACTCGACGGACGGCCAGTGACCGTGCGAGTGCCGGCGGCCGGGCTGGATGCGGCGACGGCCACACCATGCGGATACGGTTCGTGTCGCCGCCGACTCCGGAGCCGTGCAGTAAGCGGGCGCACCAGCTGCCGACTCGGCCAGGTACGTGGACGTGGGCTGGCGCCTGGCCACTGCTGCCTGCTGTCGCCGCCCACCACTGCCGTCCTGTACCATCCGGGGTCGGTGCAACGTCGGTGCGCCGTCCCACGGTGACCGGCTCCTCTGTGTTACCGGCTCTTCTCGCGTCGACGGCTTTTTTCCCCTGCGGTTAGGATCCAGCTGAGATGTTGCTCTTTCTCCCCTGGAGAGGATGAAGA
>JAOTOL010001574.1:750000-1172500 GCA_034440575.1 Imbricaverruca yamaguchii
GACACGGCACAGCCGGCACCTGGCGCCCAGCAGACAGGAATTCACTTTCCCTTCTGCGGCAAATACGCCGCCCCTGTTTATTCGGACGGACGGATCGCGTGTGATTAATGCCGACTTTTTGACGTGCCTCTGGCGGGAAAAGGCGATTAGATTAAACCTCCAACGGTATTGAGCTGGATCAAATCAGAATATGGGAACAAATGAAGCTGGCGGCATGGCCTTGGTACATACCTTTGGCACATACCTGCAGCGAAGGTATCCTATTCTGTCGAGCTCGAGCAGCCACCATGTTACCACACTGGCCGCTCTGTAGCCAATCTTTCAATTAAGCATATATCACAAGCAGACCATACCGGGATACGAAAAGGGCATCAGCTACAGGAAGGGGGCGTCCACGAGGTCGGAAGCATGCCTTCCAACGTGTCCGCCACTCGACGTTCCACGGTTGCATGCAGGGAACGGCGATGGCACCCTCGATAACCACCAGCCGTTGCTTACAGAGGTGGTGGGTGAGTCGCTCTGGGTGCCAGCTTACGCTGCCCACCGGCCGTGCCAGGCTCCGGCTGGGGTCTCGGCCGTCCGGTGTCCTTGCCCATCACAGATGGCGGCCAGCAGGCCACACCCGGCACGCCCCTCGTGCACGACTAGCGGTGCGGTCTGGACACCTCTCGTGCACGACTAGCGGTGCGGTCTGGACACCTCTCGTACACGACTAGCGGTGCGGTCTGGACGCCTCTCGTGCACGACTAGCGGTGCGGTCTGGACACCTCTCGTACACAACTAGCGGTGCCGTCTGGACGCCTCTCGTGCACGACTAGCGGTGCGGTCTGGACGCCTCTCGTGCACGACTAGCGGTGCCGTCTGGACGCCTCTCGTGCACGACTAGCGGTGCCGTCTGGACGCCCCTCGTGCACGACTAGCGGTGCGGTCTGGACACCTCTCGTGCACGACTAGCGGTGCGGTCTGGACGGCTCTCGTGCACGACTAGCGGTGCGGTTTGGACGTCTCTCGTGCACGATTAGCGGTGCTGCCTGGACTCCTCTCGTGCAGACGTGCGATACTTGTCGACACGCCGTTCAGTACGGTTTTCCAGGTTCCCGTCCACGTCCATCGAAACATATACCTTTGCAAACTTGAGCCATCCCAATCATTCTCATAACACGACACACCTGACCATGGACTCCTGTCCACCGGCAAGTGCCAATACGAATCTGAAGAGACAGCAAAAGGTGTCACTGGCTGACTGGCGACGATAGCGAACTGAACGGAGGGGGAAACAGATCAGGCGCTTGTAGTGATGACAAAACAGACTGGCATCTACAATGCCCGGGGACGAGTAGACTAGGGGTAAGTTGCTCGTCTCACAATCGAAAGGTTGTAGATTCGAGTCTCACCTGTCGCTTCTCATCGCCCGCGACCAATCGGCGTGACAGATTGGCGACGCTACATGACTCAACGGTCGATGTGTCGTAAAACCAATAATCAACCAATCTACAATGCCCGACCGACACAGGGCGGGGGGGGGGGATGATAGCGAGCGGCCGCGTTGAGCCCTCGTCGCTGTGATGCAGATACCGGCTTCCAATGGCCGTTGAGCAGACACGGGAGGGCGGAAGTGGCCGGTGTCGCCGCAGCGGCGCGTGCGCCGGCATTTCGGCAGTGACGCGGCGCCGGCGGCGAGTCACGGCAGCTAGAGCCGGAGCGTGCACTGTCACCGGAGCGGCAACGGCGAGTGGCTGGCGCCGCTGGTAACGGCCCAGCCCGCCCACCGTGCAGACTCGCTCGGCGGCTCGCTCTCGGTCGTCGCCACGGCTGCCCGCCGCCCAATACCGCAACGGAAGGGCCGGGTGAGCGAGAGGGCCGCTGACGGATCAGCGGAAACGGTGGCTGCATCACCAGCCGGACGACGGAGGAAGGCGAAGCCGAGGCGTGGCCAGCACAGACCGTGCCCACGTCGCGCTACAACTATGGTGCGGGCCACCCACCGCGACGTGGCAGCCGAGAGGTGTGACGTCGTCCCTTCAAGCGCGTCTCCGGGTGCTGTTCGGAAGCGCCGTGATCGTCCAGCCTAGACGGAACTGGACCGTCGTTGACTCGGACCGAGGTGCCAGTCGGCTCCGGCCTACTGGAGCTCACCTGCTTGGTGGCTTGGCCAGAACATCCGTTATCTGGCCGGTGCACGGACCCGCCGCCTGCCCCGGACACGAGTGGAGAAGCCTGACACTTGATGGGGTACTGGTGGGGCCCAATGCAACGAGTGCTGCCAATTTTGCTGGTGGGGGCCCACCTCGTAGGGTCCCATATCAAGAGAGCAAGAAGTTGGTGGGACCAAGGCAAATATGGTAGAGTCCAGGTCCCACCAAAAGCAAAGGCAGCTCCACACCTGGCCGTGGATTATGGAGCCATGTGTTCACTGAAGATGCCATGTCGTCATGGATAGTGGTGATTTGTTGAAACAATTTCGTCACGATGTATGTGGTCGTGAGCTTTTGTCGTCATGCAGGAACCTGACAGTCCTAGGCAGGAACCTCATAACCTAGGCAGGAACCTCTCAGTCCTAGGCAGGAACAGGAACTCAGTCCTGAATAGAAACTTAATAGTTTTTAGTCGAGGAACCGATCAAGTGTGCGAAACTGGACCCCTTCAATGTGCAAGACAGATATGATCCAACAAAGCACATCTCATGTGTCTCTGCACTGTTGGGCCGCGCCACGAGAGACAGATCGCCCGAGGTGTGCATACATACCACAGGCTGAGCATGTTATGGGCATTGTGCGGCGGATGTGCGAATGCCAACACTAGGCCCAGACAGAGTGCCAACACTCAAGACTGGGCAACGTCAGACGCGGGCGTCGGCATTCCTAAGCTTCCCCAACGTCCGACGTGGGTGGTGAGTGGTGACACATCGAAGCTCGCTGGCGCCAGGCGTTGCAGTTCCTGACTGTTGGATGTGGATCTGTGCCGAATCTGCCCTGCACTCACCTGTAGACCGCGTAGCAGCAGAGTGTCCACGCGATCAGGAGCAGCACGTAGCGCCGCATGAATTTGTGCGGCAACGGCATGCTGGACAGCATCCTGTGGCCGGCCGGTGCAAATGGCAGGGTCCAGACCTGTCGTGGTAAAGCAACGTGTCACCGCACGCAGTTACACCGTGTGAAAGGAACACACAAACAGTGCCAACCACAGTCGTGTATCGGGGCCCAACATCTGGGCGCAGGACCTGGGCGCAGCATCCAGGCGCAGCATCCGGGCGCAGCATCTGGCTGCAGCGTCTGGCTGCAGCGTCTGGGAGCAGCATCTGGGAGCAGCATCTGGGAGCAGCATCTGGGAAAAGCATCTGGGCGCAGCATCCGGACGCAACTAAGTTTCGAAACCCATACAACATTGATTTCACACCAGTCATGGGTTTGCGCAGGCAGTAAGGCGAAGTTACAAGACATTGCATAATGACTGGCCACACGAAAGCCTTGGGACCGACAAGAAGATGGGACTGCTAGTGGCACTAAATCTAACACCTTGGCGAGCATACCCCTTCAGTGTACTTGACGTCGTGATCAAATGTAGCACAAGGATGAGAGCACAATTATACACAGCAAAGTCGGCTACAGGTTTTCTGACTGCATTCCACCAAATTAACGTTTTACGAACAACTAAAAGGCAAGAAAAGATATTCAGGAGATTGGCTGCATAGCAATGGGTTGGTATTACAATACTAGGGTATGTAGAGGGTGGTATGTTAGATCGCAAGACGTTACATGATATCGGACCATTCAACATTTAGCATGTCGTGAATGGTCATTTTATTGGACTATCCGACGTTGAGTAAGCCAGCATTGCTTCGGGTTAGCTTGCATCGAGTCAAAACACGGCATCGAACAAGACGTGATTGGTTGATACACTATGTTCACCTTGTTTGCCTACTGCACCAAAGTCGAAGCATACGGGTGTGATGCCAAGAGGTGGGAAAACGCCGCTCCTTTGTTAGGGAAGCAAACAGAGCTACCATCTGTCCTTCTACACCACGCCCCGCTGGCGGGTACCGCCCAGCCCACTGGCGGGTACCGCCCAGCCGTCTGTGGGACTGCACCACGCCCCACTGGCGGGTACCGCCCAGCCGTCTGTGGGACTGCACCACGCCCCACTGGCGGGTGCCGCCCAGCCGTCTGTGGGACTGCACCACGCCCCACTGGCGGGTACCGCCCAGCCGTCTGTGGGACTGCACCACGCCCCACTGGCGGGTACCGCCCAGCCGTCTGTGGGACTGCACCACGCCCCGCTGGCGGGTACCGCCCAGCCGTCTGTGGGACTGCACCACGCCCTTCTGGCGGGTACCGCCCAGCCGTCTGTGGGACTGCACCACGCCCTTCTGGCGGGTACCGCCCAGCCGTCTGTGGGACTGCACCACGCCCCACTGGCGGGTACCGCCCAGGCGTCTGTGGGACTGCACCACGCCCTTCTGGCGGGTACCGCCCAGCCGTCTGAGGGACTGCACCACGCCCCACTGGCGGGTACCGCCCAGCCGTCTGTGGGACTGCACCACGCCCCGCTGGCGGGTACCGCCCAGCCGTCTGTGGGACTGCACCACGCCCCACTGGCGGGTACCGCCCAGCCGTCTGTGGGACTGCACCACGCCCCGCTGGCGGGTACCGCCCGGCCATCTGAGGGACTGCCGGTCGTCGTCGACAGTGGTGCAACGCAGCAGGCGGGCCGCTTGCTCTGGAAGCACGGGTAAATCACGCGCCTGATGAACGATAGCAGTTAGCCATCAGGCGCTCCGAAAGGCGGCGACGGGCGACGGCAGCGCCGGTGAAAAGGTGGCGTGTTTGTGTACCGGAGCGGAGGCGGCTCCGGAGGAGGCGGCCAAAGTGTCGCACAGCGTGCCGCCGGTCCGCTCGAGCCGGCGCCACAGCAAACGGCGTCGTTCTTCTGAGTTTTACGGCGGCGCCCCGACACATCAAGGGCGACACGTGCGCTCACAATCGGCTCTGTATCGGCTTTATCGGTATGGCTGCTGCTGGCTGCGGACTGCCGACGTCGACGTCGCTGCCGCCTTCAGCTCCAAGCCTGGCGTCTCTCGACTGCGTCATCAGCGCCCGACACGGCTGGAAGAAAACACACACCCGCGTCCCGAGCTGTTCGTGCCAACTGATCGGTGAGACGGTGGACAGACTGGCGCGAACCTGGCGGCAGAGAAGTGAACGGCGATGGGCACCCGCGCCCACTGACGTGCCCAGACCAACCAGTCGTCGGCCACTACCGGGCGCATTGAGAACCGAGATCACGTCCGCAAAAGTTCCGTGATGTTGTTTGACTTCGGCGCCAGTTTCCGAACTAATGCAGGCTAGTGGTCGTCGTTGAGTACGCGATCTGTCAGAAAACGACACGAATTCATCCATCAGCGCCTAACTACCACGCTGGCCACTGCCTCGCTCCGACTCCGCTCCGCCGCTATATCGACCACACAATAGGGGCCGAGTTGTGCGGCACTGCGGCTCCTCATTCATGAATCGAATCTCGGTGGGAGCTCAGTCGAGCAGCCACCCATAGCACGAAAAGGCGTCGGGCCGAAGCCAATGACGATGTCCTCTCCGTCCGTTGTTCGGCGGCGGCAGCAACAGCTGCGCATGTCCCTCACATTTCGACAACGAGCGAGCGTTCGGCGGCGAGATGTGGCTCCCAGGACCGCCGGGGGCATTCCTGCCGAGGGCCTGGATCTGTTCGTCTTGTGAGCGCAGGCTCAGATTCGGTCGCAGCAGTGCGAGACCAGAACAATTCAGCTAAATCGAGGTAGAGCTCACACGGTCCAACATTTGTTTTGTCGACGAAATGGCGGCGGCAACTACAGTTTGCAGTGCAGGAAAAAAACCGTCGTATTATTTATTGGATTGGCTGCGGCAGGCAGACAGATGTATTAGCTGCTTTATATCAATTTGCCTGCCACAGCATTTGATGTACCGCAGCAATCCATGCAGTATATAACCGCATATTCGAGCTGGACATATGGGATACAACTGTACATCAGAGCTGTACATACGGTATATAGCTGTATATCCGAGCTTGATATAAAGTATATAACTGCATATCTGAGCTGGACATACTGAATATAACTACATGTCTGTGCTGGATATACGGCATCATATTACTGTTTGTCCGGGCTGGACATACGGTATATTACTGTATGTTCGAGCCGAACATACATTTATATACTGTACGGTATGTTCCAGCTGGACATACGGTATATAACTGTATATCCGAGCCGGACAATTAGTGCATGACTGTATATCCGAGATGGACTTACAGCATATAACTGTATATCGGAGCTGGATATATAGCATATAGCTGTATCTCCGACTAGATATACAGTATATGACTGCATATCTGTGCTGTGCATGCAGTATATAACTGTATGTCCAGACTGGGCATACAGTATGTTACTGTATGATCTGGCTGGATATAAAGTATATCATTGCATGTCCGAGCTGGACATACACTATAACTGTATGTCCGGGCTGAACATACGGCATATTTCTGCATGTCCGGTCTGGACATACGGCATGTAAAAGTATGTCCGAGTTGGATATACAGTATATAACTATACATCCAGGCTAGACATACAGTACATAACCCTATACCCGAGCTGGACATATTGTATATAACTATTCATGCGGTATATGCGGTGTAACTATACCGAGCTATGCATACGGTATATACGGTATACATACATATATAACATCCATAGCTATACATACATATATAACTGTATTTCCGAGCTGGACATATGCTATATGTAAGTCCGAGCTGGACATTTAGCATGTCAATAAATACTTCCATCTTCTCATACAACTGAATCTCGAATTCCTGAAAGATTGGCCAGCGTCGTTTCACGACAACGTTAAATTTAGAGCACAAAATCGACAGTAGCATAACCAGGATTTCGACCAAGGGAGCGAACGTCTGAAGGGGGTCCGCCCTCTTACCTACCGACCCTTCCTCCCTTACCAAGACCGTCGTATTTCTGTCAGTTTACTTTAGAAGGACCCTATATTAACTACATATGTATATATATATATATATATATATATATATAAACACCGCGTTGGCGTGGTCCATGCACAACCAGCAATCGAAGTCCAACAGTCCGGTAAAGACCAGAAAGAAAAACAAGCCATCTAGATGCCGAAAACAACTAAGAAAAGAAAACGCGTCACGAAAAATAAAGGGGCATTAGCACATCCACAATGAAGGCATTCATTTGATTAGCTTGTGTAAAAATACGAGAGCTCACGTCCATGGACGCAATTACTTCTTCCCGTTATCCGTTACGATCAGAATAGTTGAACAGGGAGGGTTCATGACAAGAGTGAGGTCACATTGGCATCGTCCCAGATCACGTCATGGTGGCCAGGACACCGTCCCACGTTACATGGTGGCCAGGGCACCGTCCCACGTCACATGGTGGCCAGGGCACCGTCCCACGTCACGACATGGTGGCCGGGGCACCGTCCCACGTCACATGGTGGCCAGGGCACTGTCCCACGTCCTACATGGTGGCCAGGGCACCGTCCCACGTTACATGGTGGCCAGGGCACCGTCCCACGTCACGACATGGTGGCCAGGGCACCGTCCCACGTCACGACATGGTGGCCAGGGCACCGTCCCACGTCACATGGTGGCCAGGGCACTGTCCCACGTCACATGGTGGCCAGGGCACCGTCCCACGTCACGACATGGTGGCCGGGGCACTGTCCAACGTCACATGGTGGCCAGGGCACCGTCCCACGTCACGACATGGTGGCCGGGGCACCGTCCCACGTCACATGGTGGCCAGGGCACTGTCCCACGTCACGACATGGTGGCCAGGGCACCGTCCCACGTCACGACATGGTGGCCGGGGCACTGTCCAACGTCACATGGTGGCCAGGGCACCGTCCCACGTTACATGGTGGCCAGGGCACCGTCCCACGTCACGACATGGTGGCCGGGGCACTGTCCCACGTCACATGGTGGCCAGGGCACCGTCCCACGTTACATGGTGGCCAGGGCACCGTCCCACGTTACATGGTGGCCAGGGCACCGTCCCACGTTACATGGTGGCCAGGGCACCGTCCCACGTTACATGGTGGCCAGGGCACCGTCCCACGTCACATGGTGGCCAGGGCACCGTCCCACGTCACGACATGGTGGTCATACATGACAGTGACGACTGACCATCGCACAACTGGCCAGACAGGGGGCGGCTTGGGGACCCCGCGAGGGGGGTCGCTCGTTGCAGGTATTAATAGGGATTACTGGCTGGGTGTGTCGACCGGGTCGTTCAACTCATTGCCACCCGAGCTCATGTGGCTTCCCGTACCAATCTTCAGTCGTCACCCACAGCGACACTTGTCCAACGTGCCGCCTGTGGCAGATTGATTTGCTGCTCGCCCCGATGTATTTTATGTCATTCGTATTTTATGCTATCTTTATTTTTATCTTTACTATGACTTGTATGACTCCTGATTTAGCTGTATTGTGACCTTGACCTTCCCTGCTATGCTGTTTTATTTAATTGACGCGAGGTTATAGTAGTCATAAGTCCATTGTGGATTACCTCAATAAAAAGTATGTGTGTGTGTCTGTGTCTGCATCGTGCGGCAAGCTGGCTGGGTCATCGTCCTGGGCCGACCCTCACGCTCCGCATGACAGACCCGGACCACAAAAAGCCTCCCACCGCCGACCGTCTGCCTCCGACCGTCTGCCTCCGACCGTCTGCCTCCGACCGTCTGTATCTGACCTCCTGCTCCGACACGTAAATGTTAATGTTGGCCGTGCATCTGGACTTCAGCGACAGCCTCGTATCTGGTAATTGGGCTACAAGGCAGCTATGCCAGATCGCCGATCGGGAGATGATTATCCGGTGTTTATAAATACTTCACTGGCATGCAGTGGCGTACCGAAGGGGTAAGGGGAAAGCACCCTCCACCTGAAGTGTGGTGGGCCCAACATAATCGCACCGGGGCTCGGAAAAATCACGCTGGAGCCACAAAAAATCGCTCCGGGGTCTAAACACGGTACATGGACTCGACAACTCAGGTCCGGCCCTGAAAAATTAAGCAGGAATCCCAGGAAATATATCTGGACATGGAAGATATTTCTGGAGCCACATAAATCGCGCCAGAGGTCCACAAATATGGTGGTGGGCCAAAAGAAAACGTACGCCTCCACCCTCTACAAATATTTCACTAGTGACAAAAAATCGTACCTGGATAAATATCACACCAGAGCCCCAATAACATCGAGCCATGGCGTGGGAAGGTCACGCTCGAACCTCAAAAAGCGATCCTCGCTCCGAAAAAATCGAGGAGGTCCAGAAAACTAACGTTCGTCTCAGAAAATTAGCGTTCTGCCCAGAAAACTCGCAAACGGCTCAGAAAAATCGTATCTGGGCACCGACAACTCGGGCCGCAATCGTGCAGCAAACATCGCTGCCTTTCAGCCCGGCACTTCTGACAATGACAAGCTTTCTGGATGTCATTAGATGAATAAGGAGTAATTCTGGACACTACTCATACTGAGTTAATTGGAAACAGGAGAGCGGATCTACAAGAAAAATGAACAAGCTCCCCGACAAGTGGGCACGATTTTCATCTCTGCTACGTCAGTAGGTAAGTATGTACCTACTTCCCATGCTTGTAAAGTTTACCATGCTATTTCGAGAAAGACACCGTGAGTTGGTTCCGTTGTTTATGTCCACTTCGTCTCCAGTGCATAATTGTACAATGCCCTGATGCATATTCTTAACCTTAGCTAATCTTAGCTAATTTTGTAATCTTAACCATAGCTAAGCATGCGTTCCTTGTAAGCCTGGACGACAAAAATTTGCGCGTGGAAGAGAGATCTGGAGAGAATCTTTCCACCTTTCGTTCCGGCACGCTCCGCAAGAATATTCTTGATGGGCGCAGTCTGGTATACGTGTACCGCCAGTCTGAATAATAGTTCATCTTTATTTATTTGCATGCGGATCCTGAGCCTGAAGAGGGGTCTCGGGTCTCTTCCGGACCTGAAGAGAAGAC
The DNA here is from genome assembly GCA_034440575.1 of Imbricaverruca yamaguchii. Classification (NCBI taxonomy): domain Eukaryota; kingdom Metazoa; phylum Arthropoda; class Thecostraca; family Neoverrucidae; genus Imbricaverruca; species Imbricaverruca yamaguchii. The sequence goes on from JAOTOL010001574.1 coordinate 760,053, forward strand.
AAGAAGCGACCAGGTCTCTTTCCCAGGTATCCAGTCTCCAGCCGTGGTTTTAAGCGGTCTGTATCTCACCTTATGATGCATATGATGTAGCCAGTCTCCAGCCGTGGTTTTAAGCGGTATGTATCTCACCTTATGATGCATATGATGCAACAGGCAATCAACGCATTCTTCCAGGACAAGTGGCAACAAGTTTGGGACTCGACCGGCGAAAACAAACTAAGAACCATCAAGCCAACTCTGGGGTGTTGGAAATCCTCATCTAGAACTTCCCGGAGGGAAGAAGTGCTACTCGCCAGGATACGAATAGGCCACACTTATGCTACCACGGCTACCTGCTGCGAAACGAGGACAGACCGATGTGCACTCGCTGTGATATGCCACTGACAGTGAGGCACGTTCTTCTGGTGTGCCCCTATTATCAGCACAACGACGACGATTCTTTGGACGAGATGTATCCACGCTAACGATGGCGGGTCTTCTGGGTGATGGATCACGCATCGTTCATTCTGGACGGTTATTCGAGTTCCTCTCGCAAGTGCCTTTTGATGTTGTTTACTCGGGGAGATCTTAGCTCCGTCGTATTTCGTCTATATTTCTCCCAGTGACATGTCACTGGCTGGTCTTCGCTTGCTCTTGCTGCTTCACTGTTTTACTGATGTTTCTTCCATCTCACTGTTTCACTGATGGTGTTTCGTGAATTTCACTGTTCCGCTGATGATGTTTCGTGAATTTCACTGTTTCACTGATGTTTCGTGTATTTCCTGTTTCTCTGATGTTACTCCCATTTCACTGTTTGACTGATGTTTACTTTTCTCTGTCTGATTGACGATGTTGCGTGCATTTCACTGTTTCACTGACGATGTTGTGGGCGCTGCATGACCGATGTAGTCGATGCGCCCCTAAACTCCAATAACCAACCAACCAATCACCTTATGATGCCGGGCACTGAAAATGAAATGACTGGAAAGAATGTTCAAAGCCTGGCTAAAAACAAATGTTTCAGTCGACGAACCAACCAAGCAATAGACTGCAACAGACCGGGTTCATTACAGATTGTACCAAACTCTCTGGCTTCGGTACCGCAGCGATGAAATTGCCACAAATCGCCCTTGCCGCGAGACATTCCGCCGCGCCTGCTCTAATCTGCGCACGATTGAAGGGCGTCTCTGATATTCCCAAGCCCCGCCCTAACCGTCCAATGGGCAACCTTAGCACAGTAACACCAGCACAGAAGGGCACAGTGCGACATCAAAGGGGCATTCGAAGGCTTCGTTAGCTAGTTAGTTATTAGGGCTTTAGGGCGCATCGACTACATTGGTCATTCGAAGGCTTCGGAAGGATGCCACGATCAGGACGTTAGATGAGCTAATGGACCCGCAATGAGCCTTAGCTAGGTTCTAGCCTTGGTTCGGACCGCCCCCGGCATCCCCCACCATGGCAACAGAACACCATCACGGCTGGTGGTCGCCCGGCCGTCCGTCCGCGGGTACAGTCCGCGCGCGCTGCACCGGCCCAGATGGAGAGGGATCTCCTGGTCAGGAGAGACGACTCACGTTTTGAGTTGTGTGGCGCAGCGCTGACCGCCGCCTCGCCGCTGCCGACGGTCTACACGGCCGTGTTTTGGCCCATCGACTGCACCGGTCGCACTCGAAACCGCACCAGAGCCCGGGCGGCCGCGACTAAGCTGCGTGCTCCGCTGACGGTGCGCGGCGCTGGACTGGCCGCCCTGCCTGCCGCCGAGCCGCCACCGCGCCGCCGCCGCCGCTGCCGGGCCCGGCCGCCGCGACGCGCTGGCATCACATGTCGTGACGTCACACGTCGAGCCGCACCGCGCCGCGCCGTCAGGTTCAAGGTCTGGAACGTCCGAGTCATCGCGCGGTAGCGGCCTGAGGGGGGACCGCGCTTAAAACACGTCACGCGTCAGATATAATGCTAATGCGGACATTCCAAACAGGGGTAAAGTGCAGCGCCAAAAATTTGAAAAAGTATGGTAAAATGCCAGCTGCATGCTTTTATGCCCCCATCCTGATGGTGTGGACGACCAGCCCTATGATGGACAGGGAAATCGTTTGTTTGCATCAGATAATTCGCTGTCTGCCGTAAAAAAGCCGGATGCAAACCGTTAGTTCAGTCTATAATTAGGCATCCTGAACAGCATTGCACAATCGGATGGGTAATGAATCGCAGCAATTTTCATTGTAAAGGCTTGGCAATTATATTGCAGTTCGGTTCATGCTGAATCTTGCAGGCTGGAATTTAATCCTTCCGAAAAAAGGACATTCTGATTATATGTGCTCTAACGGAAACTGCAATGCCTGAAATGGCATTTCCTCCAGTAACTGCAATGCCTATGGTAACGAAAAGTGCGCATGGAGCCGTTGGTCAGGGATCCATATGCTTTGGGGGGGGGGGGGACTGGACGGAGGCCTTTGGCCTCCTGGATATACCTTGGCGGGGCCCGCATAGGCCTGGAGCCTATACAGGGCGGGGTCATGCGTGCCCCGGGCCCACCATCTTTTTGCTCTCCCAACATCGGACCCTATGGGGTGCGCCCGAACAACCAAATTGGCAGCACTCATTCCCTCGGTGTGCATTCGATCCCACCAAGCATTCTCATCCGTCTCCACCCATGCCGTTGGCCATGACGTTAGCCATGCCGTTGGCCATGCCGTTGACTATGTCGTTGGCCATGCCGTTGGCCATGCCGTTGGCCAAGGCCCAGAGCCGGGCTCGGCTCGTGACTGGACAACTTGTGTGCGTCGTTCAAACGCCACCACACGCGCCGGTCGTGACGCGCACCGCGTGCTGTGATATCAACGGAAGCTGACGGGCCGGCCGTCAACACATCGGCCACCTCCACCGCTTCCGCCTGCTGTTGTTGATTGGCGCGTTTATCAGCGCTGCGTAGACGCAGCCAGGCAGGCCGTGCCCGTGCCTATCGGACGTCTGCGGGAGACAGAGCACGTGACCCGACTACCGAGCCACTGCCCTGAGCCCGGCTCAAATCCAGGTGGTAGCCTTCTTGATACATCGGTAAGACCGGCGGGCAGAATTGACGGAGCAGACTTCATTCGCCAATATTCTTGTGCACGTGGAAGAAGCTACCTCGACGAAGCAAGTAGACTATGTAGGATCAAGGAAAACGATAACAAACATACGTACAAGTACTCAAGGTAAGATAGTTATGCAAGGCAACGCGAAGGCTATTGCAGATTGTGCAGGCATATCAAAGCACGGTACGTAAAAATTGAGAGCGTATGCTTGGCGATTCCCAACGTGAGAAAAGGATCATAATTTGATATTAGAAAGGTGGTGGTGGTGGATTTGCACCCTAGGGCGCGTCGACTGCATTGGTCATTTTGCACCCATGATGTTGGAGAGGACATTGACACAGAGAAAGTCCAAGGAGGGATGTTGTATTCCATGTCTAGGGTAAAAGTAGAAAGCCACATGAGCACCAGTGAAGGACAGCAGTTGTTGCAGACGTATACACTGCTACCTGGATGGTGCAATCAGAGTCAGGCAGACAGCATTGTCCCAACCGGGTGGATAATGCCATCAGATACAGATGGATGGTGCCATCAGATGTAGATGGATGGTGCCATCAGAGGCAGATGAATAGTGCCATCACAGGCAGGTGAATGCTGCCATCAGAGAGTGACGAATGATATCATTCGTGTCGAAGAAAAATAGCATGGTGGTGGCGGGCTGTGGTGCTGGTTGGAGGTTGCGTTAACGGGTTGTGGGGTTGATGGGCTGTGGTGCTGACGAGTTGTAGTGCTGGTTGAAAGTGGTATTGATTCGATGGGCTGTGTTGTTGATGGGCTGTGAGCCGGGGGGCTGTGGTGTTGATAGGCTGTGGTTGCGTGGGCTGTAGTGCTGATGGGCTGTGGGCCTGGTGAACTGTGGGCCTGGTGAACTGTGGGCCTGGTGAACTGTGTTGCTAGTGACTGTCGTGGTGCTGGCGAAGACACGTGTCGGTAGGCGGCAGTGGCGAATATGGCACGTGCTGGTGGGTTGTGGCGGCAGGTACTGGGAGCTGGTGCCGGCGACTACACGTGCTGTTTCCTGGCGGGAAGTTTGTCGGGCCGGCCACGAGAACGGCTCGGCCGATTCAGTAAGCGGCACGGGGGCGTGCGAAACCCGCCGGGTCGCCGAAACGGCGGCTGTGGTCGCTGCCGCCGACGTCTCTAGCAATCCGGGCACCGGCGACGATGACGGGGACCGCTCCCCTGACGCCAGACTGCCGGGGCTAGAGAGCTCTGCCGCCCCGGGCAGTGGAACGAGAAGTACTGCCCACGATGTGGGTGTCAGGAGCAGGCATACCGCAAGGATTTGACATTTTTTGACGGGATCCAAAACTCGTCAGGTCGGCGACAAGACTAAGACATCTGTGAAATTGAGATTAAGCTTAAGCTGAAGTCCTCGATGGCCTTCATTGGGAATGGCAAGAGTACTGGTTTCGCCAGTGGGGGATGACGACAGGAAGTTCTCACGGAGAGTTCACCTACGGTGGTGCAACATGGGAAGGAAAGTGTCGTCGATTGAGACAAACAAGGTCCGCACCAATTTCCGCAGATACTGAATTTGTGTTCTTCAAACATTCGCACCGGCAGTGATCAAATGCAAATAGTATATGGGTATATGCTGAAATAATGGTCCTCTAAACACTCCCACACCTGCTCATACACGAATAAAAATTGCACGCGCACATGTTTATATACGCATATGATCACAGAAAGAAAGCGTGGCGTACACGGATGCTGATGTTAACCCACGACCACCTGGCAATTGATGCCAGATGGTTGTATGTTAGCATTTAGGTTTCCAAGGTCTCCAAATTCTGCCGATAGTTTCCGAGCCACTTACCACAGCCCAATGGCAAAGCCGATACAATCAAATTCAACAGCTGGGGTTACATGATAAGCTATGATATTGTTGGAGGATCTCAACCAAACGACATGGGGCTCGAATTCGCCGAGTGAATCTTCGTTCAGCTGCCGAAAGACAGTAAGCACTAGCTAAGTGTACAAGAACGAAATGAAAAACCAACAATGAACTTTGCAATAGTTTTCGTTCAGCATAGCGACGGATAGGATATATACACGCGCGACTTGACTAAGACAAAATGGTAAAAATGGCAGAACTTGTTGTTTTCAACAGGGTGCATAAGCATGGCATATAGAAGAAAAAAAATTCCAATACTCTATAGCAATCGCTAAAAACCCACAAGCAAAAACCCCTCTCAGATGTTGGGGACTGGGCGAGACTGTGTCGACGTACGGGTTAGATTACATACACAGCTACTGCAATACTTATGACCCACACAGCTACTGTAACCCCACCAAAGGTAACGACTTCACACAATCGACAACACTATACATACAGGGTACCCTCACATGGCCTCACACGGCATTACTTGTACTTCATTTGCTTAACATCCTATAATTGCATTTCTGAATCTGGAGGCAGGCATTTGGTGTTTCTGTGAAAAGCCTACTACCACTATTAAAAATGCTACAGCAAATTTTCCCGAAAATATTGATTGTGGGTGCTTGGACGCCCGGCAGCATTACGCGTGCCCTAAGCCGGCGGGGTGTCACGATATCAGGGACCAGGGCTTATATGCTCCATCAGTGAGGTGTACGTGACTATGGAGGTCGTCTGCCGCTCCCACACATTTCACGGGTGTTTGGGACGATGACATACGGCCTGCGGTTGCGGTTTGGATTCCATTTTAACGGCGGCAACGGCATCGTAATGTTCTCTGCTGAGCGGGCTCATATTTAGCACAGCGATTTATTTCGGTGCAACAAATATAAACCATCTAATTGTAGAAGACGGACCAATTCAGTCTTCGTCGATCGTTGCTTGTATAATGGCCATGGCATAGCAACGTTTCCTAATGCACCCAATGCGGTTCGAAACTGTTCATTAACAACTAGAGATTAAAACTAAATCTCCAACGTAAGGTGCATGCCTCCCTTGCCCCTTCCCATTGCAACAAATGGTCACGTGTTGGTAATGAATAGCAATGAATCTCAGTCATGCAGCTGGTTGAATTTCGGATTTGTCTGTACATAAATCCACCTCCCCATTACCCACTACCACCACAACTCCTCTGCACTTTGTCCCTATTACCACGTACATTTTCAAGCTTAGTTAAGGACGCGGATCGGTCGCATGCACAATGCACAGGAGAACAAGCTGGCGTACGGCGCACCTCACATGATAATAACCAGATCTGTTCCCATCACCGGTGCATATTATCCAGCATGCCAACGTGAAGCGGCCTAATTGCTGTAGAAATGCCGCCCATTAGACCTACTTGCTGAAATATGTAGGGTCATATGAAAAAATGCAACAGCAAAAGTTACGCGGAAAACAAGTTGGCAATGTGGTTGTATATATTGACAGATCGCACAAAACCAAGGAAGAGCACGTTTCTAAACATTGACGTCAAGGTATGGGGATCAGATGGATCATAGTCTCATAGAGTCGAATTGACGTGATCCATACTAAATCGCATTGATCCTCCAGCATTTCAGTAGCGCATCTACGTCCATAACGAGAAGCATATCAATTTAAGCACGTTGGTAACTAACTGCGCTTATTTTGCATCACCTCAATCCCGAGTCCCTCCAATGCTTGAAAGGAAGCACTTCCGGAAGCATCAAGGAGAGTTTCATTGAAAACCGTTGTCGGAGACACGAGTGCCTTTCCCACTGGTTTTTACACGAGAGGGCACCTTTCAACATACAATCTAACATTAGCATTTGTAATCAATACACACCCACAGAGCACCGCATCCCGCTCTCAAGACTCGCCAGTTGATTCCGCCACACCCGGTGCCCCCCCCCCCCAGCCGAGACTCGCCAGTTGTTTCCGATACACCCGGCACCCCGCCGAGATTCGCCAGTTGTTGCCGCCACACCCCGTTCTCCAGGCCGGGCAGGGGTGCCTGCCAGGTACAGCTTTGTCACCAGACTGCCGGCGGCCGCCGTCGGAGTGAGGCGTTGCAGAGGTGCGCGTCGTGCATTAGCGGATGAAACGGTGGCGTGACCGGATTTTACGCCTGGCTGGCTGTCATATCACGTGACAATATCACGTGACCATCGGCGTGTCGCATTCCCTCCCCCATCCACATGCCCCTGGTGAAATCGATTCTGATAGCAGGGCGGCTGGGGATCAGGACGGATGGCAGCCGCCACTCGTGCACGAACTGCGAGACCATCGGTGGCAGTAGTCCCCAGGGGCGGTCCGCCCATGTAAGGCACTAAGGAAGTGCCTCACCTGAGTAGAATTGTAAAGTATTTTTGCACGATGTTTTCATAAAATGATGCTTTCATCCACTTGAGAATAGCAAACTTGGAAAACGGGAAACAAATATGCATTAGTGACTCATGATTATGGTGAAAATTGAAGTTCATTTGTATTTACGCGTTTTACATCTTAGCTTCCAAACAGCTCTATCACCGGTCGGCAGAGGCCAGCCTCTCGCGCATATCGCCATATAGTAAGTTTCAGTTTCACAACAAGCGCAAGGTGGCCGGGGCCCTCCAATATTATTTGTCAATCGGTGACGTCACAAGGGATGGACAATTGCTCAGTCTCGTAGGCGTTCCAGTGAAACTTCCATGTTTTCAACGATATTTCTGATCTAAATACCATCGAAATGGGACAAAATTGGGTTAATTTGAAAGCTAGAAGAATCTTCTCCACGAATATCAGCTGTATTTTCCCTAACACTTGGATTTTTCGCATGGACCCACGCTGACTGGATTCATCACAAGCGCCGCAGAAATCGCGTGGTGCCACGGGTAGTAGCAGTATGAGACAGGCCAACTGAAGATCATGGCCGGGTAGGAGGGGTAGGAGCAAGTAAGAGATACCTGTTGCAACATAATTCCTTTCCACTCGGTGCAGGGGCGTAAACAAGGGTGGGGGTACTGGGAGCATGTGCCCCCATGGGAAGGTGGCACACATCCGGCCAGGGAAAGGCGCCAACATTATATTTAGGCTACCGGCGAAGGTACCTGTACTGGTTGGAATAGCACGGCCTTATCACCCATGTGTAGATACGGAACCTGCAGCTTGTTTCCATGATTGTGTTCCATTTTTTCATTCATATACGTCTAGACCAGGCGTGTTCTTTTTGTATATCTTTGAAGGGCAGGTGTCCCTTCAATGTTGGCTCTGTCCACAAATAATTTAGACTTTTAACATGGGGTACCATGGAGCATGTACTCCATCGAAGTGGGTTTTCCATTAACTTAATGTATTTTGCACTGAAATAATCAATAATAAGAATTATAACAATAATAATAATTATATATATGTATATATATATATACACATATATGTATATATATATTTACATGTAGGTATATATATAAATGTATATATATATACATAGATATATAGATATACATATACACACATATATATGTATATATATGTACATGCATATATATATATATATACATATATACATATATGTATATGTATATTCATATATATAATATATAATACATAATATATATGACATGTTTGTGTGTGTATATCCCAGCCATTTCAGGTTATGAAATGGAAATATACGAAAACCTCAATGATATTTTATATATGAAAACTTCCCGGCAATTTCGGAAGCATTTGAACACGAGTGAGAGGGTTGAAATTCACTGACTTCGGAACGATGGTGATAGGTTTAGCACCTTGCGGCGCCAAATTAAGTTGTTCATACTCATCTTAACATAAAATAATACTGGGTACTAATAAAAAACACTGGTCGCAATCCGGCGAGTTTTTTCTGCCTCACCTCACATAGGTGCCACGGACTGCCCCTGGTAGTCTCGGTCACACACGTTCGCCGCCCCACCACTCACGGTGGACCGCTCACGGTCGTGTGTTACCCGTTCGTCACCCCACCACTCATGGTGGACCGCTCACGGTCACTTGCTGCGTTATAGGCCAAGGAACATATAAGTTTAGTTAATGGTCACATCGGTTTTCATTGCTATCAGCATTGTGTAGTGAAGTCTCCTTCGTTGGCTGCGTGAATAGTCTAGGACTTCGCGTTGCGATAACGCCCGTTTAAAGATGACGGTACGTTTTGCTTTATATTGTTTAGTTGTACTAGAGGGCCGAAATTGTGACAAGTGTCGACAGACAATTTTAAACTGCGTCTGCCGACACTACAAGCAACGGCAACAACGGCAGGTAGACCTGTGTGCGCCGGCCGCTATCTCGGTTCTCTCTCACAATCCCTTTCAAGGAGGTGGCTCCACCCTCGGTACCATGATTGGCGGTCAGACTAGTGACGGGGCATCATTGCCCACCGGCGATTGGTGATACACATTTTGACACACCTCCGGACAATATGGCCGCTAATGGTGATCCACAAGTACTCATATCTACAACGGATGCAAGTCGACACACATAGCCACAACATTTTGATTACAGTCATCGGGTGAGTCAGACAGCATTCCTTTCAGCGAGGGCCAGAAGCATGATGAATCCTGAACTAAGTTACAATTGCTCACATTATACAAATACATGTTTCCATCTCCTTTGCCTCAGGGGTTCTAGAATATTGAACCAGGTTATTAATTCAAAATATTCTGATATTGAGAAGTGTTACTGGGCGATCCAGGTAAAACATTTGCGTTTTTTTACATTAGCTCAATAGATCCTATCTATATAACATTACCAAATATTTACTGTGGTCCTCAATCGGACCGAAGGTTAACCATGGAGCCTACGGGTGCACCTTTCCAGAATGATTGAGTACACCCTCCCCCCTCCAACAAGTGCTTGCGTAGCCGGCGGCGTCTCATGCTGATAAAAATGCCATCAAAAACATTAAGTTCCTCTACCCTCACGCCAATTGGTTTCAGTGACACCCGTGCTGTACAGCAATGCAAGGATATGTAACATGCCGCGATAGGCAGCTTTAGTAGGTGGGCAACATTTCGTGACTGTGGGGGCAAAACTGCTCCTTGGGATAATTACACCCGCAGTAGGCAACTTGAAATAGGAATTGAAGGGGCCGCTCCAGCCTATGGCTAATACATTCGATGGGGCCAACATAGGCTATCGAAATCCAGTGACTGGTTACCTCTGTCTGCTCATGGGGTCACAGCTATATCCATGGACGTAACCATGGTTTCGAAATGGGGTGGGGGGGAGGGAGGACAAACCAGGGACGCTTTACGCATAGACAGGATAGAGGGAAGCCCCTTCCCCCAAAATGAAATTAATTCAGCCATTCTTTTTCAATGTATGGTTTTCAGATTTGCCAATCTTCAAAATGATGTTTTGTGGAGAAAAGGTTCGGCAAAATTAGCAAGTTTCACTCCTTACATTTAGCCTATGAACATTTAGCCTCATGTTGTATGTGATGGGCCCGATTTCACATCACCATAGAGCCGTGGTTTAAGCATGCCGTAAACATTGCCATATTGTAGCAGGACAAACATAAAATATTGGAGGATAGTTTCATTGTAGTAAACATGGCATGCTGCTTTCCTTGATTGCCTTCCCATGCTTTCCTATTCTACGGTGACACATTTCGATGCAATGACAAGCAGGGCGGATAAAGAACGTGGCACTGAGGGCATATGCCCCCTCGAAAAAAATTGGCGTCCCTCAGGCCGGGAAGAGGCGCCCCTCTGAAAAGGTTCCACTGTACCCGCTCGAATTTTTCGGCGAGAAACATCCCTATGAAAAAAGCGAGTGCATCCCGCCCCCTCGAATTTTGCAGCTAGAGACCATCCAGATGATTTCACGGTGGCGCCGCTCTAAAGAAAAGGCGCCCCTCCAGACAAGTGTCTCCATGACAATTCCTGGATCCACCCCTGATTACAACATTGCTCTATCATGGTTATGAACTCCGGCTGGTTACACAATTGTGCGCATTGACCTTTGGCTTCTCATACAAATTTAACAACTTCCGTTGAACCATTAAGAGGAAAGCCGACAATTTGACAGATGTCTACATTTTGCATGTCCGGAACAGGAATGTGGCAGTGTAAACTAAAAACCAGCGACGAGAGCGCCGGCCGAGCAGGTTATGACGGGATTTCTTGAGGGAGCTCCTAGTCATATAGGATATGAGTGCCTGCTATCATAACGGCTGCAAAAAAGAACTGATTTGATCCTCTTATTCCTGTTACACTCAATCGTTGTACACACAGCGTACCTTCGACACCTTTGCAATTGTTTCGATATCTCAATATTCCGATAACGTACGGCAGGCCACGTCGAATGACCCACATCATGCAAATTGAAGCCATAACGACGAAACGTGTCGTCTCGGTAGCATAGTTGGTTAGAGCGCTGGTCTGCACTGGTCTCCCCCGTCCTGGCAACACAGGGTTCGAGTCGCTTCACGGGCTCGCATTTAGCCTAAGGCTGGGAGGGTCAGTTGGAAGCCGGCCCGATAAGGCCGGGGACAAGCTACCGGGCGGCCGTGTCGTTGCATTTATGGCACGTTAAACTTTCGATCAAAATTATGCCGTTTAGTTGGAATTCATGGATCAGCAAGGCTCACGCAACAATCTCTGCATTGCAACAGATCCCTGGCTCATAAAGCCACCCCAACAAGAACCCGGATTATATTTATTTAAACCAAATATATAAAAACGTTGACTTTCAAAAAAATAAAACTAACCATGACCTGAGGCTTGACCTGACCTGCCTCGGATTGCAATGTTGCTCGAGGGTTGCCCACGGGCTATCTTGATGCCAGACATTGGTAGCCTTTGGAGAAAACGAAGAAACCCGGGCGACCGAAGAAATGAACCCCACCATTGACTTTGAGAATGTTCATGTGATTTCTCGACAGTTTGCTAGTACCTCACGGCTAGTCTCGACAGCACCTCACGGCTCGTCGAATGACTCCCACTTGATGACAATTGAAGACAAAGCGACGAGGCGGCAGGCCAGGACTTCCGGGCGAGCTAACCTTCAATCTTGTGGTTTAACATTGACATGCTCCGGTTTGAAATATTACCCCAGGTGCACCACGGGCAATTGCTCGATACCAGGTGTGGATAAGTTGGGGCGAAGAAGAAAATACGATGCGGCCAAAGAAATCGGTTTGACCTTTGACCTTAGAAATTAGTTATATTTGGTAACATTATAAGACGGCACAAGCCAATCGAATGGCACCCACATCGTGCAGATTAAAGTCACATCGACAAATCGAGACGACTTAGAAGGCTTAAAATTAGCCTTTGACCATAAGGTTTGACCTTGGTATCTCCCGGTTTCAAAAGGGTACTCGAGTGTCATCATGGGCTATCGCTAGAAAGTGGATCTGGGTTGGCTTGAGGGGAAAAAACAAACGTGAGGCGACGGAATAAATCGGCTTTAATTTTGACTATTCGAGATGATTTATAATTATTAACTTTCTGATACTGCATGACAAGCGACGTCGAATGACATCAATTTTCTGCAAATTGAGGCAATAACGACGAAGCGCGAAGTCATCGAATAACTCAAATAACACTTTGACCCTGACATGTCCCGGTTTGAAATGCTACTGGAGTGTTCACCACTGGTTATTGCTTGATGCCAGATTTTGATGGGTTTGAGCGAAAACTAAATTGAGCGGACAGGATGATGAACATGGCTTTTGTCCTTGAAAAAAAATCGATTGCTTAAATTTCTGATACCGCACAACTACTCACAACTACCAAGCTAACCTTTGACCTAGAAGGTTGACCTTCTAGGTCATGTACCGGTTTAAAATGTTGCACAATGATTCACCACAAGCTATTGCTTGATACCAGATTTGGATAGGTTTGGGTTAAAATAGGAAATGGGATGTGGACACAAAATTGGAGACAACCGAAGCAACCGACTTGCGTTGGACCTTGACCCTTATAGTGGTAATGAAATACCTATGCAGTTCCAATTAGCAAGGATAGAATAGTTAGTTATCTGGAAGGTAGCAGATTGATTCAAGATACTCAACATGGGTTTAGAAAAGAACGATCGTGTCTCACAAATCTCTTGGACTTTTTGAAATTCGCCAGAGAACAATTTGATCAGGGAAATCAGGTTGATGTAACATATCTTGACTTTAGGAAGGCCTTTGACAAGGTACCCCATAAACGGTTAATGATACAGCTTCAGTCCCATGGTATTGCAGGTAGCATCTTAAAATGGATAAAGTTGTGGCTTTCAGATAGACAGCAAAGAGTGATGCTAAATGGTACGAAGTCATCATGGCAAAATGTTCTTAGTGGAGTCCCCCAGGGGTCAGTACTGGGGCCACTACTGTTCATTATATTTGTAAATAACATTGAAAGTGGCCTAAGCAGTACAGTTTTGAAATTTGCGGATGATTTGAAGGTCTTTAGGTAAATAACAGGTCAAGATGAGCATATCTCGCTGCAAAAAGACTTAGACGAACTTGTGAAGTGGTCCGAAGAATGGCAAATGAAATTTAATTTTGATAAGTGCAAAATCATGCATGTAGGTTAGCAGCATATGAAGGCTCCATGCTTGATGGTTGGCCAAGTGCTATCAGTGACTCAACAGGAGAAGGATTTGGGTGTTATTCTAAACACAAAACTGGGGGCATCAGTGCAGACCAAGGAAGCCAGGAAGAAGGCATTGAGAATGCTCGGGGCAATAAATAGGAATGTATCATACAGAAGTGAGGAAGTGACCAGGAAGCTTTACTGTGCATATATCAGGCCACATTTGGAATACTGCATCCAAGCTTGGTCTCCTAGCTATGAAAAAGATTGTTGGCTTTTAGAGAGAGTACAAAAGAGGGCTACAAAAATGGTTAATGGCATAAGCAACCTGGCATATGAGGAAAGATTGAAGAAATTGAATATGTTTTCACTTAAATATAGAAGACTGAGAGGAGATCTCATCGAGGTCTTTAAATTTGTCCATGGTCTGGAGAGGGGATATCTTGGGGAAATGTTTGAATTGAACAGAAATGATGCAATTAGAGGTCATAAATTCAAAATTAAAGTTAACTACAGCAGAACAAGGTTAAGGCAGACTTTCTTCACCAACAGGGTAGTAGAACACTGGAACCAGCTGCCAGAAAACACTGTCAGTAGCAGCACATTGAACATCTTTAAAAACAGCATAGACAATCATTATAAGAATAGAGGGCTTGCTTTTCAGTGTTACAGGGAGGGCTGATTGACAGATTTGGTGGGCAACTGGTTCAGTGTACAGAGTGCATCCAAGAAGGGCCCCTGTGGCTCATAGTTGCACTAATCTTTTATGTCTTTATGTCTTTCTCGCCTGTTCACTGCAAGCAGGAGCATTTGTGGCAATTGATTCGAACCATAGTAAACCCTTCGCTGAATGCTGATGCCAATACTCCTCTCGCGAGCACGTCGCTCAATACGATTACGTTAACTTGACGTACTTGCTGAAGGCTGCCCCCATGACTCCCCTCCATGGTTTTCAAGACATCCGAGGACACCCAGTCACGTTTGTTCAAGATATATCACTGTATGTCCAAGGGAATGCAACCTAAGCCTTGCGGTAATGCAAATTTGTTGCGTCGCAATGCACAATTTTCTATGCAAGCGAAAAAGGCAAATGCGTCCTAAAACTCAAATAACCAACCAACCAGAAAATGACCAACTGTCAAGGTTCATACCATTCAAGAATTGCTTGGAAGCAGACTCTTCTAGCCCCCTAGATCGGCTTCTAGTATTTTCGGTGATTCCCTAGCATGTATATTTTCACTTTATAAATGATTACGTGCAATTTTCCGACGACCATACTCAGGTAGTTGAGGCTTGGAGGACATAAACAATTGAGGGGGACAAATTGCCACTTCATAGGAATTGGGGAACACCCCCTAGTCCCCAGTAGATACACCCGTGACTGTAGGAATGGTGGAAATGAAACTGGAACAGATGTCATGCACCAGATTCCGCAAACCAATGCTGGGTAATGCTAGGTGTCTGATAACTGATGTTAGGCTTGAAGCATCACATCCCGCTCCATTAAAAATGACGTAACTGTAGTATGGACTCTACTGACATCACTAGTGGCTATCGAATCAGTTATAGTCACTCTGCGCCGAAATAGCCTTGACTCTGCGTTTATTTTGTCTACGAAAGCTCTTTCTTTTGTCAGAAGTCGGCGTCCAGGGCACGAAGCTCGGGTAGCGTACTGGGTAGTTTTTCACCTTTCTGTGTAATTGTAGGGAATATTTTTCGCCCAGAGATATTGTTTGAAACAAGCATATCAACGCGGATCAACACTGAAGATTGCGGCTTCTACCTACCTAGGTAGGCTCGCATCACCCCGTCATAGAGAGTACTGGTTACTCACAACTCACACTTTAAATTAGGTACCAAATTGCATCCGGGAATAAATTGACCTCAGTACAGAATCAGTATCTCAAGATCGGATGACCATGGTCCAGAAATTAATTTTGTATGTAGGCTAGGAGGCTAGTTGTACGTACCAAGCTAATCCGTCACAACTGACTGTAGGCATGGCAAGAAGTTGCCAACATCAGTCTGTTTTACAGCGGCAATTTGCTCTCCTGTTTACTAGCTTTTGAGCCTTCCAAGTTATTCCTCCCTTCAACTAAATATTTTAGACATAAACTAAACGGTGCATCAATGAGCTTTTACTATTAATAAGAATTGGTTTAATTGAATTTTTCAGCTCTTTCCTAAGAAAAAAATTGTTCTTCATGGTGAGAATTTATTTTTTTAGATGGATCGCTTTAGTATAATTTTCCTTAAATCATTTTATACTCAGAAACCTATATCCCAATAGATGGCAAGTAACAAGTCTGTTGGTGCGAGTGTGTCTTACTCATGGGGTGTGTTATAAATATTTACTAGTTGTGTGGTGTGAGCATATCAGGAGTATCAGGTATGGATTGATAAACTTGGTTGACATTGATTAAGCATACTTTTATTGTTATTTTATTTGCTGTTTTTCGGAATGTCAGCTTACGACCACACCCTTAGGTAATTTAACAATAATGCAAATTTGCTGTCTGGCATTCATTCATCAGCTGCCATATACAGTAAAGCTGAGTTTATTCCATGGATCAGAATCAGAAAGCATATTACAATTTACTGATATTCATAAGATTAATTTTACTTATTTCAGCATCAGTGGTAGTAAAAACTACTTCATTATTAAAACTGATGTGATAATTATATTTTCTGGTCACTTTTAAAGTATGTGGATCATTATGCTAGGTCTTCTCCATCTATCTAATCCCAGGTCTCTTTCCTGAGACCTGGCACCTGCAAGGAAATTTCCACTATAAAACCAAGTATCAACATGGCAGGCACATTTCACTAGGTCAAGGTGGTTTTCATAATTGGTTTTACAGCAGAAATTTGCTCCTGGGTCATGTGGTCTCAGGAACAAGATAGAGGGAGAAGACCTGGCATAATTATCTACATAGACCACAAAGTATAAGGTGACCATCAAATCTAATTCTCACAGGAGTTTTAATAATTAATTGGGTTTTACTATTGATGCTGATGAAAGAAGTAGAATTAAGCTTACAAACATATGCAAATTACAATATGTTTTCTGATTTACATCAAGACTGCACCCAGCTCTACTGTGTCTGGCAGGCAACAAGTGACTGCCAGATGACAAATTGGCCCTATGGTTAAATTAGCAATGAATTAGGTTATAAGCAAACTTCCTAAACAATGGTAGTGAAAATGATAACAAAAGTATACTTAATCAATGCCAACCAAGTTTATCAACCCATACCTGACATGCTCACACAGCACAACTAATAAATATCCACAACACACCTCATGAGTAAGACACTTGTGCACAGACTGATTTGTTACTTGCTGATATTGGAATATGGGCTTCAAAATATAAAATGGTTGAAGGAAAATTATGCTAAAGCAATTCATCTAAAATCATTTTATTCTCACCACCAAGAAACAGTTTTTGTCGATGAAAATGCTAAGAAAATTGGCTTATACAATTTATTATTAATAATAAATGTTCTTTGATGTGCTTTTTTAGTTCATGTCTGGAATGCATAGTTGAAGCAAGGAATGATGTGGAAGGATCAAAGGCGACTAGTTGTGAGAGCAAATCCCTACAATTAAACTGACTAGTGGCTCTGCTCCCAGGTTATGTGAGCTCAGAAACAGGATGGAAATATACATTTGGAAGTGAAGGTAACTTCTGATTTTTGTGATTACAAAAAAAATGTTTTTTTTTGAGGTGATGCAGATGATGGAACCACTCATTTTCTCCACAAGTTATATTTTTCAGTCAACAACAGTCAATACAATTGATGGTGTCATAGGCACAGGTCTGCAGCTTCAATGCTTCAAGAATAAAATTTCAATCTTGTACTGGAATTCTTAAAAAGAACACTGGCAAACCCTACAACAATTTGAGCAAGTAACCCAGCTTGGAATGGCATTGTGTTGTCAGAAAATTATAAACTTGTGTGTTTGTCTTTTGTGTCCCCTAGGACTGACTGCATGTGGCTTGTCTACTGACAGCTGAATAAAAAGATAATATAATATATAAAATAACAACCTAACATAACCTAGACTATGCTAATGTAACATATATCTATATATATATATATAATATATCGCCATTATACACACTGTGCATATGTTGATGTCATGCATACCAATACATTTTGTACTCCAGGATTGTGACTAGACTGAATGAAATATTTTGTGCTCCAGAAGGGAAAAGGAAGTACATTATTTAGTTGAGTGCTACCCCTTCATACCTATCCATACCAAGTCCATACCTGAACACAACTAGCAGTTTCAGCAGTCCCTATGAGCAGACCTGTGAACTACAACAATACAGCTTCAAAAAGCCATGCATTTTTTGTAAGCCCACTGTCAGTGTTGTGCTAAAAACGTCTCTGAACAATGGAGGTGGTGATGTCATGCAAGAAGATGGTCTATTTGTGTTGATTTATTCAATATTTAATTGAATATTTATTCACTACTGATTCAATATTGATTCAATATTTATCAATTTTTTTGTGTGATATATTATATATTTATATTAATCAATATTTATTCAATATTTATTATTAGATATTTGTGCTTGAGTGCTCACCAAGAAGTACCAGAGATCCCTAGTTGGCAAATCTGGGGCATACTTCGTATCACTAGAGTAAATACTTGAAGCCTCGCTTTGCCATTAAGGTGCTTTGAATGTGCAATTGAAGGTCTTTTGTTAAAGATACAACTTTTTTTAGACACAATGATCCCATTCAATGCAAAAAAGTCACTTCAAATTTCCTAAAAGTGGCTCTGGAGCGAGCAAATTCTCCTGGGTGATGATACCAAGAAACCAGTGCCATTTGTGAACTTATGAATGACTCAATTTTTTTTTTTAATGTGATGATAAATCATGCACCTTGAAATATTACTGCATTTGGTGTTCACCAGTGTCAGTGAAGGATCCCTAATACCTCTTCCAATCTTACTCCGACCCATCTCCTGTTTGCTGGCCCAGTGATCGCAGTAGATCGTTGCTGGAGTAAGCAAATCCGACAAGCTCTATTTTTCAGCATTTGCGACGTTTGCAGGATTCATAGGATGGTGCGGGGTAAGATAACTAGGGACAACAGTGGTGGGTGTTGAGTGCATACTAGTGGTGTTGTGCTCCTTGCATGGGCGGTTTTCAGAGGTACGAAGTTTCGACTCCTTGCAGTGCCTGCCATCTCTGCCAGGGTAAGAAGCAGGTAAGAACATTGGTTTTACCCCACTAAGAGAAGGTTAATTGTTGGCAAGTGCATAGCTATTTTTTTGTACAGCTCAAAATTTTTATACTCTAATACCAAGAACAAATATGGAAATCCTACACTGAAATATATTATAGCATAATATATTATATCATAACCAAGCCTAACCTAACCAGAAAACCAGAATCCTCCCAAACAAACTTCCACCATAAGGTCATTAGCACTTCCAGACATTGATAGTTCTGCCATTAATATGAATAGTATCACCAGAAATTTCTGGCCATAATTGAAGGCTTCAGACATGTCTGGTTGGGAATATTCATTGTCAGGAATGAATATGGAATTAAGCCAGTAACATGATATTTTAAATGTAAATGAGTAGTGTATTATGTGCATGAAGTGTTGAATTTGTTCTTTATCATGTCTGTAACATCAGGTATGTATAATTATACACAATGGGTCATATTTGTACAGTGAAGATCATGATTATGTATTTATTTTCCAACTGAAAAGTAATCATTTGCTGAGAATATGAGTGGTTGAATTGTCATTTTTAGATTAAAATGCTCAGTATTTGAAAAATCCAAAGACAAAAAAATTTACCTTCATCTCCAATAATGCTGATGGAACAAGTGGTCTGCTTGTCATGATGACTAGCATAAATTAGAGAAGATCAGTAATTGTAATTATCAAACACTGGACGACAAAATTGTTCATCAGAGACTGCTGAGATTATAATCGAAGCTTGTGAATAGCGACAAATAATGACACATTTGAAAGTTCACATGGAGACTGCTTTCAGCTTTATATAGAGCTGAACACATGGTTGTCAGATTATAACAATTAGTGTTACAAATATATCAGTGCAAAGTGAGGCTAAAGCATTTTTCAGTAACAGTACATGAAACGATGACAAAAGTATACTTCATGTGTGCCAAGGAAGTTCATGCATTCATAGCTGGCAATCCTGACATGTTTACAACATCCAAACAATAAATATTCACACCATAACTAACAAGTAGGATGCTTTTATACCTGGTATGTTTGATTGGTGTGCACAAGAGTATGGGCTTGGGCATATGAAATTGTTTAACAGAAAGTATACCATAATACCTAACATTGTTTTTTCTCTGCTACCAAGCAACAAGTGGTGTTTGTTAAGCAGAGAAGCTTAATAATTGAGTTGCATTGATTGCTTATTAACATCAAATGTTGCATGGGAAACAGGTTAAAATTGAATATAAATGGAGGAAACTCTGGCCATCAAAAAGATCATTTGCTCCCCATATCAATTTCACAAAGTGGCACCCATGATGGTAGGTGTAAATTGTGTTTTCATGTAGAAGACTATGGAGTGGATCAGAAGTAAAACTTCATGACCTTAGCACTAATGTTGAGTTTTCTGAAATGGCTTTTGATTATTGTAGCTGAATATTATCTGGTTTCATAAAACTGGAATGCATTCAGAATATCAACACTGCATTCCATGACCATTGGAATTGTTTTCCACTTATGCCTTGCAACTCCAGGATTCTGTGCATTGTTCATGGAGTGTTTTATCTCTCCTGATTAGCATATAAAGTAAGCTGCTATGCAAATATAAAATTGGTTAGAACAACAGCAAGCAACCTTGAAGATGGAACAGGTCGCTTCAAAACATAGTGGAATCAGTATTTTTATATAGGGCACAAACATCAAGATTCACCAAGGAAGATACACAGTACTTGGGACATAATAGAGATTGGTTTGAAAGTGAATGGTTATGGGCACTAAATGATTATCAGAATGCTCTCAATCCAAAATAATCAAACACACTGTTGTCCACTAGGTTGTGCTTAATTAAGCTGAAGGCATTTCACATCATGTAATGAGATGGTCCTGGCTATCGGTCATTGATGTCCTCATTTCTGGAATTCCTAGATGGGATGTTAGTTCCAGAAAATGGGAAAAATTACTCTCAGCAACATTTAAGTTTTGAAATGAAAGTTATCTGTCTTCCTGCCAAATATAGGATACCACAACCTTCAGCTGTTCCAAGCAAACATAACTTCACTAAGTGCTGAAGATGGTAATACATACAAACAGTAAGTAAATTTAAAAACATAACCAAACCTAATCTATCATGGCAATGCCATAAATAGAGAACAATCAATCTTAACCTAACAAGCCATGCTGCCTTCTGCATTTATTCCAATGTCCACAAGATGGCACGGCCTGGGGAAACATGTCCAGTGGACATCCACAATGATATACAAGTGTTGCAGGACTGGATCTGCAATGTGAGCAGAAATAATATGGGATTGTACTGTAATGCAATCATTTGTGATGGGGAGGATTGTTGTATATTTTTCAACACTACATTGTGCGCAGTTCATGTGGGATTGTACTGGAATGTAATCATTTGTGATGGGCAGGAGTGTTGAATATCTTTCAGCACTCCTCCCCTGTGTGACATTCATGACGAGATACAAGTGTAGCAAAAGTGGATATGCAGTGTGTGCAGAATTAATGTGGGATTGTCCTGGAATGTAATCATCTGTGATGGGAAGGAGTGTTGAATTACTTTAGGTACTAAAATTAAAGACGAGGAAATATCTACGTTTCCTACCCCTTAATGAACCCCTGCACTGACACTAAAGTAAATAAGCTAAATCGTGTTGGATTACTTGCAGCATGCAAACCAAAGGAACTGAACTACACACTTGATAAATACACCAAGGTAAGTATGGAAATACCATAATTCAAAACGTTAGGAAATAACCTAAGAAACTGTGCAAGTACATTAGGTCACAATAGAGAACTAAGGTACACGTTAGATCCATTGAAAAAAGTACTTCGGTTTATCGGTCGATTGTCAACTTTGCATCCTTACATTTCATATATTTACGAACGAATTTCGGTTTATTGACAGACGTTGTGCTTTCCAATTTTTAAACAAAGCCACCAGATTTTATCACAATATTTCTACACATTTATGAGATATCGTCGAAAAAGAGGATTGGCGCGCGTTTAGCCATTCTTTCCTAATGGAAAAAATGGTTCAAATTACAGGAAATCATGTAATTTGGATGGATGAAATCAGCGTTATCAGTTTAAGGGAATATTTTCATTAAACAAATTTCCGTAAGTTTTCAGTATATCGATTCTTGTATTTGTTTAATTCGGTTATTTTTGTTGGGGGTGGCGGGGGGAGGGGGCTTCCATGCTGGACAGTATACAGCAAGTAGTTACTGGGCAAGTGCTGTGGACGATGTCGCCATTTCAGAAAAGATATCCCTGTACAAGAAATTAGGCCGCGCCTCCTCGAGGGAGGTAAGCCAGAATTCGAGAGGTCCACTAAAGAAGACTAGCGTGGGGATGAACATCGAACATTTGAGGTTCCCTGGCAACTCCAGATAAATATTGAAATCCGTCCATGGCGCCGACCCCTCCATTCACAAACCATATGTCAATACCACTGTAATGGTGCTACTAGAGGCGGCAGAATGCCGTGACTCAAGGGAAGAAGCCGTGGGTGGGGGACCTCCTTTGCTGGGAAATACTCGATGGTCCTCCCATCGGGGAGTTGCCCCCGCAGTGGCCAGGCCTGCTAGACTTAAATAAATACACAAAGTATCGGTACAATTCTTGCAACCTCCAGCCAGGTCCACTTAAAACGTGATTTTTATCAAACCAATCGTGTGGAAGGCGACCAGCAGGAACTACGTGGGTTCCATGTGGTTCCGGATGAGAGGGGAGGGGCATGGGGCACCCTGTACACTCAGTGGCGCCCCACATAGTTGTGAATTGGGAGAGGAGCGGGTCTCTTGTTTCAGTGAGGCCTCCCATAATCTCAGGAGGCCACTACCAATAAGGTCAGGGCCACCTGTAGTTGAAGGGGCCTCGTGTATTTCCAGTGGAGCCTGACGTAATCCCGGGGGGTCCTGCAATCTCAAGGGGCCTCTGTAATCCAGAATGGCTCTAGGCCCAGTGTGGCCTGTAGTTCCGAATGAGGAAGGGTCTAGCCCCCAGCTGCAATCCTATGGTTCTCCTGTAGTCCCAGGGGACTGTAATATAATAGCCTCTTGTAATCCCAGGACCATCTTGCAATTCCAAAGGGCCTCTGTAGTTCCAGGGACTCCTGAAATCCCAGGAGGCCTCCTGTAAGCTCCTGTAGGCCTTCCAAATGCCAGTTCCTTTGATAGTGATGCCAGACTCATCTTGCCATTTTAAGGGGGTCACTGTCCCCGCTCCCCGTCCCTTTGGCCCTGGGTAGAACAGGGAGTGGGGCTTATTTGTGCGGTCTGGCTCCTGCGTTTACCATGCTAAAACTCCCGGTTCTATTCCACTTTTCCGCCGCCAGGTCCCTGCAAATCTGCAAAAAGTCGCCAATCTGGCACCAGCTTCAAAGAAGTCACCAGATGATGCCACTGCGTTTGGAAGAGTCCATTATGCAGTTCGCTTTCTGTTACAGGGGAGGATACCTTCGGAACGATTTTGTGCGCCATATCTGCCTTTGAACTGGTGGAAGCGGTTTTGTGTTCTGCGGTCGCTGCAGGAGAAGTTTGTGCTTGGATATAGGAAACGGTTGTTGCGGTGCACGTTTGTCAGAAATTGTTATCTTTTAGTTTTCATAACATTCAGCTTCATTCGTTCCGAGGACGTTGCTTTATAATCTGATAAAATACTTACTAGGTGACGCTGCAGGCAAACGGAACTATTGCGAGCAGGTAGGTTCAGGTTTCCTAGTTTCCTAGGTAGGTAGATACTTTTCCAGGTCAAGAACATAATTTGAGTGAATCCGTGCACCATATTTTCCATCTATCTCATATGCCCCATGTGTGAAAGTATGCCAATTTCTTTTCATGTAAAAAAGGTCCATATACCTACTTGTGATTTGCTGTTCACAATTAAGTTGTATTCACAAAGCAGGTAATATAAGAGTCTGTGGTTGTAAAGAATATAGGTATATTGTGTGTAACACCAGAGTCTACACTGGTGTTGGGAAAACTGGCATTTGTTGATGTCATGCATACCAATACATTTTGTACTCCAGGATTGTGACTAGACTAAATGAAATATTTTGTATTCCAGAGGGGAAAAGGAAGAACAATATTGTTTGGTTCAGTGCTACCACTCAAAGTCCATACCTGAAAACAAATAGCAGTTGCAGCCAGGGTGGAAAACTTACTTTCCAGGTTTGGAGTTGGATTGCAAACAGATTTATTCTGGAGTACATTTTCATGGGCATATTATTTTGCATGCATGTAATCTATTTGCCAGTAACCAATGGGAAAATAATATGTACCTAGTCAGTGCCTACATAATATGCATAAGTAATACACATCATTTTTGGTCACATCAAAGCATAGAAAACATGCATAGAAACCAAAGTGAACAATGGATGGCACTGTAAGACAGGGAGTTGTGATGATAGGCTCAGCTTTGTCTCTCGTAACTCATAGGAGCAATGCACTTTCCTTTCACTGTTGGTCTCAGTACAAGGCTAGCCAAATTAAAAACAAACACTAATAATTCACGCTTCACCCTCAGCTCGTAACACACACCTACCTACATACTCAGCCAATTTCCCATGTGTGATACAGACCAGACACCACTACCTCACATGCAACAGTTGGAAGCAATGGCTGTGCACAAACAAGGTCTTGTGTTTGCAGTATGGCACTGTTCGACATGTGTTCAAAGTTGCTAATGGTTAGCATGTCATTTGAAAAATACCTTGCATTGATTGGTTGAAAGACAGTTTTCAGAACAGAAAATGCAAATGAAGCAAATTTTTCTTGGCAGCCTCTGGGACTCTGGAAGTTGTCTCCTAAAACAGCCAGTTTTTCCACTATAGGGTGGCTTCAAAGCAGGTTTTTGGAGATGCATCAGCAGAATTTGTAGGAACTGGAGGCCACTATTCAGTGTGCAGGGGAGAGGTTTGGTACATTGTGATCGGCATTTCTGCTGGTTGTGGTGTGGTGTGGTATGTGGTTGTCTGTGTGCTTGGTGGTACAAAAGTGCCTATTCAGAGGTGAAATATCCTAAGTGCCTTAATTCCCACCCTGGTTCCAGCAGTACCAAATCACTGACCTGTCAATGACCACAATAGAACTAGACAACATTCAGATCTGTTGGTTCAGTTTTAGCTCCATTTATATGCTAAAAATGTCTGCACTGCACAAATGGCAGAGTGGGACTTCATGTGAGAAGCTGCTATAGAGAAGGTGCCATTTGCAGTGTTGGAAACACTGACATTTGTTGGTGTCATGAATACCAATACATTATGTGCTCCAGGATTGTGACCAGACTAAATGAAATATTTTGTACTCCAGAAGGGAAAACGAAGAACAACATTGTTTGGTCGAGTGCTACCACTCAAAGTCCATACCTGACAACAACTAGCAGTTTCTGCTATCACAGAGCGGCAGTGTAAAGCGTACAGAGCATGGTCGTCGGTGTTGCGCTAAAACCCGTAAACAACCTTGCTAAAACAGACTACACACAACTTGCGGCACTTCACATGTGGAAAGATGCTATATTTGTGTGAATAAAGTCAATAATTAATTCAATATTTATTCAATATTGTTTCAATAGTTATATAAAATATTGATTCTATATTTATCAATATTTAATCTGATATATATTTTTAGATTAATGAATATCTATTTCGTGTTAATTTTTGGATACTTGTGCTGGAGTACTCTCCAAGAAGTACCAGAAATCCATAATGGGCAAATCTGGGGGGTACTTGGTATCACCGGAGTAAATATTTTAAGCCTGGTTTCACCAGTAAGTGCTTTGTATGTGCAATCTAAGGTCGTTTTGTTAAAGGGACAACTTTTTTTTAGACAC
Source organism: Imbricaverruca yamaguchii (assembly GCA_034440575.1). Taxonomy (NCBI): domain Eukaryota; kingdom Metazoa; phylum Arthropoda; class Thecostraca; family Neoverrucidae; genus Imbricaverruca; species Imbricaverruca yamaguchii. Next base: position 785,608 of record JAOTOL010001574.1, read on the forward strand.
AATGAGCCCATTCAATGCAAGAAAGTCACTTCAAATTTCCTAAAATCTGCCCCAGAGCAAGCAAGTTCTCCGCGGCGATTACACCAAGAAACCAATGCCATTTATGCACTTTTGCATGACAGTCGCATATTTTTTGTAAATGTGTGCGAAGATAAACATGCACCTTGAAATATAACTGCATTTTGGGTTCATCAGTGTCAGTGAAGGGTCCGTAATACATGTTCTGAAATTTACTCCGACCCATTCCCTGTTCCCCCCATGATAAGTTGTACTTCTAGGGCTGGGGTAGCGAATCTGACCAGCTCTATCTAAGAGGAAAAATAAAACTGCCTGTGAGCCGTTTTACAGGGACGATTTGTACTCCCATCTAGCAGCTCTAGATACTCCTAACTCAATCCTTGCTTGAAGTAAAAATTCCAGACATGAACTAAACAAGTACATAAAGGAATGTTTAATATTCATAAGAATCGTTTTCAATATTTTTCAGCTTTTCCATGCAAAATAGCTGTTTCTTGGTGGTGAGAATAAAACTATCTAAGACGGATTGTTTTAGTGTATTTTTTATTAAACCATCATGTATTCCAAGCAATATTCAATCCATATCCAATAGTCATGTGGTGTTTGCTGTGCCAGGTGTGCGTTAAGCCACTTCATGGTGTCTGGTGTGCATTTGTGAACTTTGTTGACATCGATTAAGTATACTTTTTTTAACCATTTTCTCTACCATTGCTCATGAAGTTGGCTTATAACCTCATCCTTCGCTAGTAATTTAACCACAGCCAATTTTGGGGTCTGAGGCAGAGCTGTGTGTTATGCGTCGGTGGCGAATCATACGCACAAACTCAGAATGGCTCAAAGGTTGACCGGGCCATGAAATGCATTTTGGGGGTGCTTGAGATTTTGGGCAATGGAAATTAGCAAAATAATTCAAATTAATCACAGGTGAACTCAGCTCATTAATTGTGGGACTAGTCCTTTGGAAAAGTGTTTGTTGTAGGATGATCCCGGTGGTGTGGTCCGCCCAAGATGTGTGAGTGCACTTCATCCTGGGCTCTGTGAGGAGAAATGTTATTGTTGTATTCACACCACATCATGCCTATTTATCATACATATTTGTTTGTGAACATTGGGAATAAAGACATAAAGACATAACAGATTAGTGCAACTATGAGCCACAAGGGCCCCTCTTGGTTGCACTCTGTACACTGAACCAGTTGCCCACCAAATCTGTCAATCAGCCCTCCCTGTAATAATGAAAAGCAAGCCCTCTATTCTTATAATGATTGTCTATGCTGTTTTTAAAGATGTTCAGTGTGCTGCTACTGACAATGTTTTCTGGCAGCTTGTTCCAGTGCTCTACTACCCTGTTGGTGAAGAAAGTCTGCCTTAACCTTGTTCTGCTGTGTTTAACTTTAATTTTGAATTTAATACATATACATACATCACCCACCTACACTCAGGCAATATCTATGCACATTGCAGATATGGGTATATTTTTTTGAGTACTTTGGCCACTGAGGGCATTTCCCACTAGGTTGCATTCCTTGGCACAATTACACCTATTCATGACTTAGCTTGCTGACATATTGCTGACTTAGCAGTTAGCTATATGTACATATATGTTTGTATGGCACATACAGCATGAAGTGCTAACATTTATTTTTAATCCCATTAAAGCAATACTACCTGGTTATGGACAACTCATTTTTTTAGTGCAGCAAAGTTTTTTACATGGCTTAGTTTGCCAAGATGTTTATGCATAGAAAACATGCTAACATTGGTTTTCAGTCCAACTAAAACAAGGTTAATTGTCAGCAAGTGCATGGCTATTTTTTTGGAATCCAGCTAAAAAATTCGTACTCCAGCGAAAAATTTTGTACTCCACTACCAAGAAAAAAATATGGAAATCCTACACAGCTATTTGTTGCAATAATCAATACTTAATTCAATATGTATTCAATATTTATTCAATGTTGGTTGAATATTCAACAATTTTTATTCTTACATACTATATATTTATATAAGTCAATATGTGTTCAATATTTATCATTAGATATTTGTGCTGGAGTGCTTGCCAAGAAGTACCAGAAATTCCTAGCTGGCAAATCTGGGGGTACCTGTTATCACCAGAGCAAATGATTCAAGCCTTTTTGGCCATTAAGGTGCTTTCAATGTGCAATCTAAGGTCATTTTGTTAAAGATAACTTCTTTAGACATAATGAGCCCATTTGATACAAAAAGTCGCTTTAAACTTCGTAAAAGTGGCCCTGGAGAAAGCAAGTTCTCTGAGGCAGTAACACCAAGAAACCAATGCCATTTATGAACATATGAATGACTCCTTTTTTTGCAAATGTGTGCAAAGAAATCATGTGCCTTGAAATATAACAGCATTTGGCATTCATCAGTGTCAGTGAAGGATCCATAATAGCTGTTCCATTTTTACTCTGACCCACCTCCTGCTTTCTGGCCTGGCAATCACAGTAGATCATTGATGGGGTAAGGGAATCGGACCCAGCTCTGTTTTCCAGAAATCACGACATGTTTGCCCAGTGCAGTGCTGTATGACCAGGTGCAGAGTATGGTGCTGGGTTTAAAGCATGTAAGTGGTGTTGTGCCTTGGTTTGGCAGTTTTCAGGGGTATGAGGTTTCAATTCCTCTCTGTGCCCACCATCTCTTCCAGAGTAAGAATTGGGTAAGAACATGGTTTTCAGCCCCACCAAAACAAGGTTAATTGTCAGCAAGTGCATAGCTATTTTTTGTACTCCAGCCCAAGCTTTTGTACTCTGCTACCAAGAAAAAATTGAAATCCTACACTGGTCTACACACCATGCATATGGAGTGTAACTCCATGGCTCATACACCATGCACACAAGACTGGGTCTTACAGTTGCATTTCAAGGGGCAGGGATGGTTAAGTGGTTAATGTGTTGAGCTATGGGTGCCAAAGGTTCTGGGTAAATCTGGAGATCATGATGAATGCCGATTTTGTAGATTACAAAGCTGCTTTTTGACATGGTTAAGATGATGTGACCACTTATTTTCTCTGCAAATGATGGAGTCAGTACAATTGATGATGTCATAGGCACATACCTTAATGGGATGGTTTCAAAAATAAATATCTTCTGAGATATTGCTGCAAGTACTTGCTCTTCATGCCCAGTTGTGGCAAATCTTCCTCTGGTTTTGGGGATCCAGAAAGTTGTGAAGCACCCCCACCTGCATCTGTTCTTGCAAAAATGGCAGGCCTTAGAACAATTTGGACAAATTACTTCACTTGGAAGGTCGCAGTGTTGTCTGAAAATTCTAAACTTTCAAAATTATCCTCAAAATATAGTTTAATGATTGTGTGGGATACTGGACTACAACCCTTGTGCAATGAAGCCATTCTCACACTGTGTGGGTGCTACATGACCAATGTAGTTGATGCACCCTTAAGCCCTAATAACTAACTCACACTGCCAGCATTACTGCATATATAATATATTATATAATATTATTACTAATATATAGTTATTAATAATATATAATTATTAATAGTATATATTATTAATAATATATATTATTACTAATATATAGTTATTAATAATATATAATTATTAATAATATATATTATTAATAATATATATTATTAATAATAATATATTATTAATAAAATATTATTACTACTATGTCTTATTCCATAATATGATCTAACATACCTAACCTGACTGGAAAACAAGAATTGTCTGAAATTTGTTTTCGGGTCATGATGGGATGACAAATATGAGACCATTGACACCACTGTCTATTGATAATGGGCAGTGATGGGTCAGTTGATAGAGCATCCAAACTCTTGATAAAAAGATTGTGTATTCAAATAATCTCACACCCAACAGCATTGCCAATTTCATCCATGACCAATCACAGTGAATGGTTGGCAATGCTGTATGGCCTAGTGGCTGAATGTGTCATAAAAGAACCCAAGGTTTTTCTTATTTATCAATAACTTCCTATCTTAAGCAAAGGGTGCTTGAACACATCTAGCTGTAAGTATTCCTTCTCAGGAGTAAACATTCAATTAAGACAGAAACATAAGGTGTTCTGTGACTAAGAGTATTAAATAGTGCACAAAGTGTTGAATTTCTTCTTTATTATGTCTGACACACCAAGTATGCATAATTATAAATCATGGGCTATATTTCATGGAGTGAAGATTATTATTGTGTATTTCTTTGCTGACTGAAAAACAATAATTTGCAGAGAAAATAAGTGGTTGCATCATCTTACTCATGTCAAAAAGCATTGTGTTAGAAAATTCACATTTTCCCTGATCTCCATATACACCAGGTTCTGGATTCAACACTCCTATCAATTGGGACATTTCCAAAGTTTGAGGAGGGGACGAGTGGCCTAGGGGTAAGTTTCTCGTCTTACAATCGAGAGGTTGTGGGTTCGGGTCTCACCTGTCGCTACTCTTCGCCCGCGACCAATCGGCGTGAGAGATTGGCGACGCTACATGACTTAGCGGTCGATGTGTCGTAAACCAATAACCAACCAAAGTTTGAGGTCCACTGACACAACAATGTGGGTGGTGCCTTTAGCAGAGTGGGAAACTTACTTTCCTGGTTTGGAGCAAGTGCATGCTAACTTCATCTGGGGCACGTTTTTATGCACATTTTGTATCCATTGAATCTGTTCACTGATAACCAATGAAAAATTCAATGTAGTCAGTACATAATATGCAAACTGTGGATTGCCATCTTGTCATCTAATGCCAAAGCAAAGGAACAAAGAAATGAACACTGGATGGCACCGCCTGGTAGCAAATCATGACCAGCACAGCTTCATCTCCCATAACTTCAGGAGCAATGCACTTCCCTTCCACTGTCGGTTTCAGTACAAGGCTAGCCATATTACAAACAAATATAAATACTTCATACTTCACCCTCAGCCAAAAGCAGGGTGGCAATTAAGGCACTTATTCAGATATTTTATCTCTGAAGACATTTTTGCACTCTGGATTCGTACTGGATAAGATGGGCCTCACATGTAGTCTTACACAAATATGGGAACAAAGATTTCAATAAAAACAAACAGAATGACAACCATAAAATGTTGGTTATTCCACTTGTGGTTACCACCTCAAACTAACCACCTTTCGTTGCAGTCAGCAGCCAGACCACAGCTTTACACAGCTCTCTCAATCTCAACCATTGTAAAGACTGACAATGTGCCAGCAGTGCTTGGAAGACAGCATTCCTGTACACTGAGTACAATGTTCTCTGATTACTCTGACTGGGGCTCAGTGTAAAATAATTCACCATGTGGCCTGGAAATTCACAGTTAATGGAGTTGTGCTATTTCATCCTCATCTTAGGTTTTCACTATTTTGCCACATGATGTATGGGCAGTCATCATGCACATGACTGCTAAATAATGTGAAATGCATATGACTGAAGTGAAAGGCATCCTGCTTTTTAATCCTTAAGTGACAATCCTTTATTTTCTTCTAATCTTTCACTATTCTCTAGCAACTTCTTCCTTCATCCACACAGTTAATTGTGAAGTAATTTTAGGACACTGCTGGAGGTGCATCTCCAAAAACCTGCACTCACACCACCCATATGGTGGGCAAATTTGACAGTTTTAATTTAAAAGATGCAAGACCTTTTTTTGTCATAACCATTAGCAACTTTGAACACATTGTTAACAGTGTCATGCCACACACACAAGACCTTGACTAATCCTTTGCTTTGCACACTTCTGTCACATTGGCGACTGTGGCATGTGCTGTAGCTGAGGTTGGTTTGTATTATGTAGGGAATTGGTTGTGTAGGTAGGTATGTGCTGAGCTGAGGGTGAAGTGTGAAGTATTTTTGTTTTTCATATGCCTTGCCTTGTACTGAAACCAGCAGTGAAAGGGAAGCATGTTGCTCCTGTGATTTACCAGATATGTGCTGTGCCCACTTCTTTGTTCCTATGCTTTTGACATTTAATTTGACCACAAATGTGCAAGTATTTCACATGCACTTGTATTTACTTAAGATGTGGTATTTCAAGAAAGAAAACTAAGAAAATGCTTCTCAAAATGACTTTAAAAAAAACAAGTTTTCCACACATTTACCTCCATGAAGCAGACAAAGTGGCTATTGTTGGTTAGGTGAAGTTAAGTCAGGCCTTTTTAGTTAAAACATTTACCAAATAGGTTAGGCTAGGCTAGGCTAGGTTAGGTTAGATTATGTTGCATTTTTTCTCTTATTTTCCTGAATACGTTTTTATGTTTTTCATAATTAGAAACTCCTTCAGTGCTATTTTGTCAAGTATGCATATCCACAGAAAATGTGAATACTCCAAACATTTATAGAACGCTTCAAAGTATAAATTTACCTTTTTAAAATTTCAGCTAACCTAGCATTTGCCAGAAATAATGCCAGAAAATATTATTTTTGAACAATTCACCAACATTTTTAACTTCTGAAAATTAAAATAGAAGTAAGCCTAGCATAACTTTTGCTTTATGGGGGAAAGCATGTGCTCTGTTTATCTTCAATTCAAGCTAAACTTCATGAATTACATATGTCAGATTATCTTAACTGTCATTGAATTGGTTCATTTGAATTGACCAGCTCCTTTTTATTTGGTGCCATCAATTTAACACCATTAATTTGATCACTAATGAATAATTTGATCAATAACTTAGGATTTGGCACAAACAGATCTGTGAATGTGGTGCTCAATCAGATATTTGCAACATTAATAATTCTGCAAGGTTTCCACATTTGTATGATGTGGTAGAAGATATAAATTATATGTGTGGCATAGATGTGGCATAGATAGAAATTCTGAGGTGGCAGGGGGTCAGAACCTCATCTCGTTTTTGTCCTGCTAATGTTAATGTTAATGTTAGTTTCTCATTTACATCTTAAATCTGTGCACAGTTCAATCTGTGCCAGTCACAGCAATCACTCAGCCCTTCCCTTCCCTCATCTGCTTAAGCATAGTAGCAGAGCAATGCAGTGTCTGCAGCTTTCTGAAAGGCTATCCTTGCATGAGCCCTGAAGCCAGCATCTCTCACACCCCACCACAGCATGCAGTCCAGGCAGCTTGTTCTGTAGGTGGCTGAATTTTATGTAGATGCACCTCCACTATAACCTTGCCTGGTTCTTTCCTGGTCACACGACAAGAAATGTGTCCTGCATGTAGTACAGCTTCACCCTTGATGGTATGAAAATTTTTCGCTGATATATTCTGAGATTAGCACAACTGATACCTTCGGCATGCTAGCATGTGTGCTACTCTGAAGCAAGATAGGAGAGTATCATGCGATGCGCTACATGTGTTGTTTTCCCGAACAAGTCCACCATCTTTAAATTTTGTACTGCCATCTGGTGGCGGGTCGGACGATGAGTAGTGCCATCAGATAATCAGAAAGCCCCCAATAGCTTACCAAAGCAACACGTTTTAGGATAGTTGAAGGTGGTCCTGATGAGTAGCGAAGTGGCAGCAATCTGGGGACAAAGAGTAGAAGGGGTTCCCAAGAACAGTACATTGGGTTCTTTAGACCCTCCGTGATGATTTTCGCCACTTGACTTTGTCTTGCCTCCAATTATCATACTTTAAACCACTGGCCTTTTGACTATGCAAGTTTTTCAGGGAAAGTTTTGCAAGTTCATCACTAAGTTATCTAAAAGATCGGTGGGAGATAATTCAGTATAACAGTCGATGATGTGCAAACACGCCACATATAGTCAGGGTGCCCAGTTCTCTAGGGTTCAGACCGTGCATTAAGCTTCGTGGTCTAAATGATGTCATGCAACTAGAAGTGCATGGTTGGATGGTGTCATGACTTCCTATTACATCCAACCTACCCACCCCGAATCCTCCTCTAGCACCGCTGGAAGTACCAGACCATTCGGGTTCCGAGCTCATCAGAAGGCTGTGTAAACACAAGCAGTGAACAGAACAGAAACAGTGAACGCGATGTAATCTGATCGGCCGAGTTACTGACTTGCCGCCATACGGCTCCCTGGTCTTGTGGGACAGCAGGCTGGTCGAATAGCAGTGTGGAAGAAGAGATTATCTGTCTGCTCGTGTTCTCCAGAGCACGCATCCAGCAATGGCCAATATTTCAAACCATACTCTCAGCCTGTTTCAGTAGCTGAATCAGGCTCCGTAACTAAAACAGGTCCATGTAAGTATTGCCTGAAGCCATCAATAGCTACATTTTATGTGGGTTTTTCTCCAGAGTTTGATCATGTGTTGTGTTGTGGAATACATATATCGTTGGGTGTGCCTCAGCAGTTTTGGCCTTTAGTTCTTACCTCTCTGTTGGAAATAACTATTTGGGGGATTTTTTCTTTCATAATTTTGCCATTCCATTGTACCATTTTAAGCCTAGTATATTTTACAAGCTTTCTACACTCCAACATAGGTAAGAGGGCTGGATTGTTTATTTATAACGTGCATTTGTTTATTTATTATTATATGCACCTTTGCTCATCCACATAATGTTTGCAACCATGGCATAGCTGCTTTTTTTTACTCCGTTTCTATGGATCTATTATTCCTTTTTCTTCTATATGCCAACAGTACTATATCCACCCTTCAGACGTCATTTCCTATAGAGGAGGCCAGTGATGACGCGAGTTGGTGCAGGAAGCTCAGGATAATGTGGGATGTGATGCGGTGTAGTTTGTGTGGCAGGCCAGCTCCGATGTGAAGTGCCAGGAGCTGGGAAAACGTGTGTGGTAATGTGTTGTGCGGTCTGTGTGGCAGGTGGGTGGCGATGTGATGAAGCACCAGGAGTCGTCACTCAACCGTGAGCCCGCTTCGTCGGTGAACAATCAGCCAGCAGTAGTGTGTGTGGTGCCGCCGGCCCGCCGATCCCCGGCAGAGCCACCTATTTTCTCTTCGGCCGCCATGTCGCAGCCGCCGCCCATCCGTCAGGCGCCGCCTCCGCCCGCCGACCGCCGCCGCGCCCAGCCCGCAGCCGGAACACCTGCTGCCCACGCAGCACCAGCCGCTGACCGCCGGCACTCAACAGCAGCCGCAACAGCAGCAACAGCAGCCGCAACAGCAGCAACAGCAGCAGCAACAGCAGCAACAGCAAGCGCAACCGCAACAACAGCAGCAGCAACAGCCACAGCAGCCACAGCAGCCACAGCAGCCACAACAGCCACAACAGCAGCAGGCACCGTCTTCGCATGTCGTGCATGGTATCATGACATACCAACACGTGCCCATGGCTAGCGCTTACGGCGAAAACCTGTCTGTGAAGCCGGATGGCACGACCGCAGCTGCCGCCGCTGTTGCTGCTGCCGCTGCTGCCTACCCGGTGTCCGGGTCCGGTCGAGAGTCTCCCACTCAGGTCAGTGGCCGGTCGTACTCCGACGGACGTTTGGCTGTGCCAACATCGATAGTCTGGTGGGGGGCTGGCGTTCAAGATCAGGGGAAAGGCGGTTAAATATGCAAAGGTAGCCGAGTGTGAAGTGGATACTTAATTTGGCTCTGTTCTGGGAGCTTGAACCAGCTGTGTGATATGTTGGTGTACAATGAACAATGTCACTTCACGCCGAGCGTCCCAAAGCCCAAATGACTAACTGACGCCGATGTTATGTTTTCTGATGGTGTACATTACCGTTTTAGAGCACTCACGTGGGCTCGAGCGCGACGGCGTCTCCGTCGCTGTTGCAGAGCGCTCACGTGGGCTCGAGCAGCGTCACGTTATCCGTCACCAGCTCTCTGCACACACTGTCCAACGCCAGCAGCGCCAGTGCTCACCTGCCGCAGACACATCCGCTGCCCACCAGAAGGGTGAGCTCGGAGTCTCAGACACACCCGCTGCCGGTTAGAAGGGTGACCTCGGAACTCGCAGACATTATTTGACGCACGCTCCGGAGAGGAAAAGTAGCCAGATAATTCCTTATGTGATGCGATTCCTTGTGACAATCAACCATCCCCCATTGCTAACCGTGCTCTCAATGGACTTGTTTCACGTCGGGACAAACCGTTTTTTCTTCAAGTTTCACTGGTAATTTTTAATTATAAACACGATGGTGGCATTCATTTATTTAAAAAGCACTTAAAGCACTTAGATAATTCAAAAATAACTTCATAATGCCTCGTTTTGTGATTGGTCAAAATATGTGTGACGTAGCGTTTGTTGTCGGTAGCGAAGGTTGACTGCCGGGCGTTCAATTTTGCGTATAGGACTCCGCCAACTTTGAACTGATCGTGACTGTTTTAACTTAGATGGCATCCCACCGTCAGGTGACAATGGGCCACAGAAAACGCAGGAAACCTTATCATTGCTTTGTGCCAAAGCTTAAAAAGTACAATTTTTAGTAAGCCGGACACGATATTCATCGGCCCTCCGAGTCCAGACGAGATGGAGCTGGGGAGCGATGTTGCGTGGCAAAATGATCATCTGATCGACTTGGTAATGTAGAAAAGGAACTTGCCTAAAGCCTCTTTATTTTCTTAACTCAAGTTATATTCCATTAGGTGCATGTATTTCATCTCCCTGATGACAATATTTGATCTGGTGCATTTGGGTGTGGATTTTTCTGAGACCGGTGTGCTTCGTCGAGCGGTTTGTCATGCTTTGCAGACTGGCTCTACATCCAGGTATGATTTATCACAAATCCTACACCTGTGGAGTGTCATGTCTCCCTACACCTATTGATAATTTACTGCATTAACAGCTACACCAGCACAACTGACATATTGCAATAAAGCCCATTAAAATTCAGCAACATGCCTGGCATTCCATGCACAAATAGAATAAACCTGAAAACACGTGCCATATCTAAATTTCCGTGTAGGGGAAGACTGGGAGGGGTACCAAACACCTAAGACATACAACAAATAGCTCCACTACCGCTCCGGAGCGTCGGTAGCTCAGTGGTTAAGCTGAGCGTCTGGCAAGTCAGAGGTATGGGGTTCGATTCCCCGCGATGCCCGCCCTTCCTGCCAGGGTGAGAGCCAGGCGACGCTGTATGGCCTCAGCTGCTGAGGGCGTCGTAAAGCCACAATCCAATCCAGTCCACTGCTGCTCCTGTATGACCGAACCAGTACTTGTAATGTTTACTGAAAACACAAATGAACAAGCTATCCATATTCAAATAGTTCCTTTGAATAAGAATCCTCAAAATATTTGCAAAGCGGAACTTTAAAACAATTATTATTTTGTAGTGGTGTGTCATATCCTGAACATGAAGATGTGGTGCAGGATTGCTTCACTGCAGCGGCTGTAGTGCAAGCTGTTAGTGGCCAATACAAAATACCAATTGAAATAAAATATTGAAGGTCACTTCCTTATGGCTTTCCTAAGCTAACCACTCTTCTAAGCCTAAAAATGGCACCTGCAGACTTCAAAAGCTCTGTATGCAAAGAATTGGTAGGACAATGCAATGACACCTTCATATTTCAGTAGAGAAAGGTCCATGGTGTATGAGTATTGACCTTTTTTTTTGTTATTTATGCATTGGACATGACTTGTGAGATGTCCAAATGTAGGTGTTGGGGAAACGAAACATGTTTAGATCACCTCATCCTATTTCCTCATGTAGGTATCTGAACTAGCATGTAATAAGAAATGATAATACTGCTCAATGAATGAACTAGGCTTGTCATGATTCATCAATCAGTTATCAAGGTATTATAACATTGGGGTACAGCTTACAGTGTACCATTACCTATCATGGAATGTCAGGTATCCCACTGCGGAGTAAAAATATATTTTAAAAAATTGAATGTATGAAAAGCTTCTCTTTCACTGGAGGGGAAGCCATGATGTCCACTTAAAGCATATATGATCTATGCCATGACCCTTCCCATTATTTCACACATTTTACGCAAAAAACGTCGTACAAGCGTTTGTTGTTTGTTTACAAGACACTAAAATGCCCTGGACTTGAAAGGAAAAGGTTAGCTGTTGCATTACCACCATAATAGATTATTTAACCCTTTCGAGTTTCATATTTTCTTGAAAATCTTCTAGCTTAATGCTACAACTACTCACCTTGTTCTTCATGACGCTACTCGGTTGATAAACGTCGCTAAGGAATACCCGATACAGACGTCACTGCGCGTCTCTGGCTTGGCCGCGCGAATAACCCTGTATGTGACATCACCACGAGGAGGTTTTTTAATCGAAGACAACATTTAACTGAAATCATTCATCATTAATGATCATCATTCATCTGAAATCATTTAATTAGGTAGGAAATATACCTCTTATGAGCAAAATACTTCAGTTTTGTATATGAACTATTACATACGTTTTTTTTAAAACTAAAAACCCATTACGTGAAACTTGTCCATTGCGGCGCACGTCTGCGATGGTGGCGACGGTGACTCCAGCAGGCTGTGTGATAGGCTCTGACGGTGGGGCACTGTTTTCGACATGCATCCGCGATAGCGGCTGTCTGCGACATACTCTGATCGTGGCGCCGGTTGCAGCCGGCGTCCGCGTTGGCGGCCATGGTGATCGGCACGGTGAACTCGGCCAAGCCGACAGCGCCGACGAGCGCCGTCACGTCGGGACAGACTGTGACCACGGAGCCGGGACCGACGGGCGCCGCCGCCGACGCGGCAGCCAACCAACCCAGCTATCAGCGGCTCAAGGTCGAGGATGCCCTCTCCTACCTGGATCAGGTCAAGTCCAAGTTCCAGAACAATCCGGAGGTCTACAACGACTTCCTAGACATCATGAAGGAGTTTAAAGCGCAAAAGTAAGTGGCGGCAGGACGACATCTGGACTCCAAGTCGGATGATATGTTAGTTGGCTACTCAGTTGATCAGGCGCTTCGCTGATGGCACATAACTATGCCACACCCGAACGGATGCTCACCATCAGAAAATAACAAGAGCAGGTGGTGAGACTCCTGATAATCTTTCGTCGTTATTTTATCGGTGGCGACTTTGGACTCCGGCATACCTTTCAGCATCCGTGTGTTTGTCGTCTTGATTTCGTGTTAGTCAGCGCTGAAGTCTGGTCCAGTCATGTTGGCTTTACTGGTTTGAGTCCTGCCGGCGTTCGTGTCCCTCTGCGAGCAGAGACTGAGCCGTGGTGTGTGCATCTCCTCAGTATCGACACTCCGGGTGTCATTACGCGCGTGTCCAGTCTGTTCCGCGGACATCCGGCGCTCATCGTCGGCTTCAATACCTTCCTACCGCCCGGATACAAGATCGAGGTTCAGTCAGGAAACGACGTGAGTATGACAGGTCTGGTCACACCGGGTCTGTGGGGCGTCCCTCCCGCACTGTTGTTCCTTCCCGTTCATATTAATACGTGATCGAGTTCAGAAGCCAATAAAGCGTTGGTACAGATTTTGATTAATATGTGATTTTTCACACCTTGCCTACTGTTTCGTTCCGCGCTATGTGGCGATTTTGCACTTGGGGTACCGTTACAGACAAATTTGCATAATAACTACCAAAATTATTATGTGCATTTCGTGCATTATCGGATGTGTTCGCCTGCCCATTTTCCAGACCGGCCGGGTGTGATGCAACTGCGATTTTCTTTATCGATCGTCATCGTAGTGTACTGTCCAACACTGTAGTGCACTGTCGTAGTGTACATCGTAGTGTCTGTGCGCCCACAACACTCGTATATATCGAGTAGTCTCAGTTCGGCGGTAGATTGGCCAAAGACTGGACAGCTGAAGCTCAATCCGATTCTTTGGCTTTGCCTGGAATCCGAGAAACTCGTGGCTTGCAATTAGTGCTCGTGGCTCGTAACTGAGGTCCACGGCTGAAATATCGCCGCCCGCTTGAAATTGCGGTCGTGCGCAGCCACTGCAGTCTTGAGAACAGCGGCATTCTCTGCTTAGTGGTGGGGCAGTCAATTCATGTGTTGTCTAGGCAGCCCGTGTTTTGTTTTGATGTTGTCAGCATGGGAAATCGTCTTGCGATAATGCATCGGTAACACCCCAGCTAACAAGCTTCAATTTTGGCCCACTAACACCTAACAAGATTGGCAATTCTGTATCATTTGAATGCATTTAAGCTGTTACTTGCAACTGGTTTAAGTCAAGGTTGGGAAACTGATCGCTCTTTGCAGTTATAATTTGCATAAGCTGTGGCTGAAAGAGATTGATTGAAGCTAATCTTGGATACAACATATTTTTAACCAGCTAGAACTATTCAAGGTTTACATTACCCACAGAATGCCATGGGATTGTAAGAGTATCCAATTGCAATGCAAAACCAACAAAAAAAACTCGCTCGTACTTCATCTTGAATTTCTATGGGTCTAAGCTTCGGTCTGTATACTATAGCCAATTCATAGGTGCGATTCACAGTTTATAGTCGTTTGAGATGGAGGTTAGGTTTGTTTAAGATGGTTTCTTACTTCAGAAATAGTATAACTTGTGCACTTACAACGTGACTCAGCCAACAGTGCTGGAGACTAATATGAATGATCCAAGGTACCAATCCACCATCACCACCATCCACCTAATCCCTACGCCAGCGGTGTGAAACCAATTCATACATGCATGGGTCCAAAATCTCCTAAGAATAGATATTCCCATACCCCCTCCCCATCCTGAAGACCACTTTTAGCCATCAGAGGGTAGCCTCGCAAATAGCTAAGTCTACTCTCTAGGGACGAAAAGGTTGTTTATCGTGTATCACTGCCGAGAAGCCAAGATATAAAGATCAACCATCAATTGATACTCAATCAATAACTTGGGTACTCGTGGTAGTTGGGACCTAATTGAATGCCGTGACATGCATTGTATGAACTTGCTGGCTAGTAACATACTCCTACCACATCGCTATTTTTATTTACATGAAATAATCATAGAAATGCACCTTTTCGTCCTTCCGGTGATGTCATCATGTTAAGTTGACCATTTTGCAGCTGTATCAGCAAAATTTACTATATTTGGAACCTTTGTTGTTTGTTGATTGTTTCACCGCGTATGTTCCAGTACCTGCACGTGTCGATGACGGCGCCGGGCCAGGTGACGACGGTAGTGCACACGCCCACTGGCGGCTTCCAGACGTTCTCCGAGACGGTGGTGCACCCGCCTCTGCCGCCGCTGGTGCCCGCCCCCGGGGCCGCCGGGACCGCCGGGACCGCCCCGCCAAAACCCAGCCACCCGCCGGCACCTCCACTGCCCAGGTAACCGCCAAAACCAGACCACGCACCTCAGTTGACCGCCAAAACCGGGCCACACATCTCGGCTAACTGCCAAAACCGGGCCACACATCTCAGCTGACCGCCAAAACCGGGCCACACATCTCAGCTGACCGCCAAAACCGGGCTACGCACAGTGTTGGATTTTCACTTCTCGGTCTTGGATTCGGAGTGTATAATTTTTTGGCTTGCCAAAGTATGGAGTGTATAATCTTGAGAAGCACTATGTTATGGGGTGTATATTGAAGCACCAAGTAATGGAGTATATACATTTGATAAATAACGAAGTGTATACATTTGTAAAAATGCAGTGCTGTTTCCTGGAATGAAGAATAAAAAACCGGGGGCTTCGGTAGCTTAGATGGTGGAGCGTGGGACTCGAATCTCGCGGCCGGCGGCATTTGCAGAGTCCACCCACGACTAATCGGTGTGATAGGATGGCGACGCTAAGGCGATAGGATGGCGACCTTGCGGTTGAATGGGTCGTAAAATAACCCGACAATTCTTCTTCAAGAATGAAACGCCTTCAAGTCATTTGTTCGGTTCCTATCCTAGTGTCTCACACACAACCAGATGGGGTCCACCACACATCGTCGTCTGAAGTCATCCACGTTACGTGAATTACTTATAAGGCAACTTCCTGAGCAATGGTAGAGAAAATGATAACAAAATATACTTACTCGATGTCAACCAAGTTTATATATCAATACCTGTCACTCCTGATATACCAACACCGCACAACTAATACTAATACTAATAAACATACCTCGAAAGCAGGACGTTCGTGCACCGGCTAATCTATGGGAGGGTCTATAATGTTACTTCGGGATATGGGTTTCTGAATATATAATGGTTTAAGGAAAGTTATACTAAAACAATCCGTCTAAAATCTTTTATTCTTTCGACCATGCAATTTTCTTTTTTTCGAATGAGAAAGCTGAAAAGAATTATTGAAGTCAATTCTTACTAATATTAAATGTATTTCGATTCACTTTTTAGTTCATGTCTGGAATGTTGAAGCAAGGAATGACTTGGAAGGATGAAAAGCGACTAGACGGGCGGGTAAATTGCCGCTGTAAAACAGACTATCGTCACGGAAGAGCGGAAATTAGCGTCTCATTTCCCACCATGATTGCTATGAAATACCAAAAAATAAAAATAAGTTAGAGAAAACTGCCAAGAGAATTACAGCGAACTTTTTTCTCAATTAATAATAATCAGGATTATGGGAAAAAATTAATCATTGGATCAAAATGAGGCTTATAAGAGTGTACAGGATTAGGTCAACACACGTAAATCTGAATTTGTCCGGAGTGGGGAAACCTCGCGGTCGGAGTGGCATGAATACAACTATTCCCGCTTGTTGATGACATTCGGAAACAATACAAGTCATGAAATCGAAAGAAGGTGAAATTCCTGGTTCTATGGATCTTCATTTTGGAGCAAAGTGTTAGCAGGTTTTAGGAACGTTTTGGTACCATTCAGGCAATTTTCATGGGGAAAATCCTTCCGATATCTTTTATGTATATCTCTCCTGACTGCTTAATAATATAAATATTAACGGTTTTATCCATCCCATTTGATGCAGAACATATCATTCTCCAAGGAAGCAAAAGGAAATGCACATTCCATGGCTTTTCGTGGCAATGGTTTAAATAGCTCCGGCCGGAGTGGCAAATGGAGAGCGGTGAATCCAGTGAATCCAAGAACGGACCGTTGTACGCTGTCGGGCTGGTAAAGCTGAATTCCTTTATTTGGTTAGCGGAGCGTAGTTATTTTTTTATTCAACGAAGGATTTTCTTTCAAGCTCTTCGCTGCTATCTGGATGGAATTGACTGCGTGTTTGGCTCGAGGTATGAGAGTTGGTATTGCGTGACTGTAGGTACATACCTACTTACCTATATCAAATATCTTCGCGGTTATTCGAGTTATTGATTTGGATAAACCAAAGCTGTAAGGTTGTATTGTGTGACGGGATATCTTCAGATAATACAAGGAGCAGGACATGATAATATTAATTGCTGCGATGTTTTGCCGACAAGCGTAGTAATGAACAAAACTGATTGCTTTGCTTTTGTCTGGGAAGTCCTGTTTTCACTTACCACATTTTGAAGCGTGAATGTTTTTCTTTCAAAATGGGGGCTGGGCCTCTTCAGTGCACATTGACTGCAGATATTACAGATATGCATGCATTCAAGCATTATTTGTGCGTTCATGAAATGTTCAGGGAATTGTTGGGTGCACCCTGTCCCCATTCTCCATTGAATACCATTATACTTTTAACATTTCTGGTCTCTGACTTTCTGAATGGACAAATTTGCAGTTTAAGGTGATTTGATTTCTTTAAATTTATTTTTCATGCAATGATTGTGAATGTGTTCATAATGTAGGTACTTACGTGATGTGACCATACATTTTTTTGGCAAGTGCAGTTGGGTAGCAAAATGACACGAAAAAAGTGGATCGGGTTTTGTTGGGAAATATACCATGAAATGTAAGGTTAAAAATGAAGAAAAAGCTGCAGCCTAACTGGGTGCAAGAAAGGATTTTTAATGCAGATTTTCTAAGCAATTTTTCCTTTAAAAAATTAAAACTAAATGGCCTGTTCGAACCAAACAGCCTATGCTAGCCTGAGTGTTTTTTTTAAATAAAAAAAAACTTTTATAATCCTGAATGATCCCCAAAGGAATTTGATAAATGGCTAACTTAGAAAAAAAAACTAATCTAGCATAACTTAGCCAAACCTAATACCTTTGTATGCTTCATGGAGGTAAAATGTGTGTAAAATGTGTGTGGAAAAGTAATAATGCCCATGAAAATTCCTATGCTGTGGCAAAACATGGCTCATCCCCCAGTATTTTTGGGATTTGGGGGAAGCACTACACTTTGTGGCTTACCAGTTGTGTGGATGCCACTCTAGCTCTTGGTGTTCATCCATGCATTCTTCTGGGCACATCTGGACTCTGCTTTGAGGTTTTTACACAAATGGAGAACATACACATGAATGCATTGGTGGCCGTTTATTAATTCACCTGCACTTCACCAGAAATCACACATGCACAAATGTTATGGAATGATATGGAAGATGGAATGGTCAGTGGCAGTACAATCATATTCAGACTGCAGTGATCCATATTTTGCCACCTGTTGACATCTGTTGTATTTGTGCATGCTAGCAAGCTGATATTCTTCAAATCTTGCCGGCATCTCATTTTCGGTTCCACTCCTGCCTCCTCTTGGAATGTGCCTACAGATGACCTGAAATAACAAATGTGTATTATCCTCAATTACACTGGAAACTTTATGTGGTAGGAGACCCAATATGACTGAATCTTCCTTTCCACCCAAGTTATCACTATTGCCTAATGACATCTAGCTGTCTTGCTAGTTAAGCATGCCTTCATCCAGCAATGCAAGGAGTGTATTTTTTCCGGAGTGTATAATTCTTTGGATGGCAAAAGTTCCAAAATGGGCCACTTTTCCAACGCTGGCCACGCATCTCGGCTAACTGCCAAAACTGGGCCACACATCTCAGCTAACTGCCCAAACCGGGTCACCCACTTCATCGAACCGCCAAAACCAGGCCTCGCACCTCAGCTAGCCGCCAAAACCGGTCCACATATCTCGGCTAACTGCCAAAACCGGGTCACCCACTTTAGCTAACCGCCAAAACCGGGCCACGCATCTCGGCTAACTGACAAAACTGGGCTACACATTGGCTAACTGCGAAAACCGGGTCACCCACTTCAGCTAACCGCCAAAACCGGGCCACACATCTTGGCTAACTGCCAAAACTGGGCCACGCACCTCGGCTAGCTTAAAAAAACGGGTCACACCAACCGCCAATACCGCTCACACACGCTCGTACAGCCGCATAGATAACCGTCTAAGCCTGGTCTGGCAGCCAACTGCCCAGGTTGGCGCCCAAACCTGGCCGCTGGCAGGCCGCATAGCTGGTCAGGTAGCCGACCAGCTGGGATGAACAACTACCCAGGTAACTGCTCAAACTTAATCGAACGATTGCACAGGACACCCTTCAAAGCCTAGCCGCGTCTCATCCTCAATTGTCGAGATAATCGTCCGAAACATAGCCACCCGCGAGTCGCACGACTGCCACGTAGTTTCTCGAACCCGGCCCTAGTAACCACTGAACTGCGAGAAAACCAGGCCAACTATCCTCCAAAGGTGGATGTTATGCAAAATCACACCAAAGTGGGAGTATGACACCTGTGTAGTATGACGCAGATTTTCCCAGAGTGCTTCGCGACCTTAAACCCAGGTCAGAGGTATCGAAATCCCTTGCCATTATCGTTGTCACGCGATGCTCATGTGCTAAGACACCGGGCTGCTCATTGGTACCATGTAGGCTAAAGGTCAGCCCAACAGCACTCAGTGGTTTAATGGAGTTTTAGTGTGCTGTAGCTAAGGTAACATTGTCCTCGTTTTCTGGCATGAGCCGACGTCTGACTTGGCGTCTGTCGCCAGGAGCAGCTACGGCACCAACAACATCGTGTCGGGTCTGGGCGGGCCGTCTGGCGGCGGCGCCGGCCACCACGTGACGTCGCACCACTCGTACAACCAGCCGCCGCCGGCGTCCGCGGCCACGCCAACGCCGCCGCCGGCCACGGCTGGCCTGGCCGGCCAGACGGGCGGCGCCCAGCAGAGCCAGCCGGTCGAGTTCAACCACGCCATCAACTATGTGAACAAGATCAAGGTACCCGGGGTGGGCGGTGCGGCTACGGCCCACCGACGGCCGGTGGGGCTGTGTTGCGGGCAACAGAGCGGGCACGTCGCTGTGCGCCCTACCGTGTGTGGACGCATTGCAGTGCCGTGGCTTGTCTGGCACACTTGACAACGCACGGTATTTCCTGGCTGCAGTTGAAGTGTAAGGGTGGGGTATTATTCTACAACCTGTTTCTTTCACCTTAAGTGTGTCCGTCGGGGGAGATGACGCCTCGGAAAGTTAAAGATATCGCGGAGGTTTTGCATCCTGACGATTATTGGCCTCTTGAAATGTGACTCCATGCCTTTCAGCCGCACAGGTTGACTGATCGTTCATGAACGTCGCCTGTCGCCTGTTTTGTGGCTAGCTACACTCACGCTAATCTGCTACTGTTGCCTGCCTCCAGAATCGATTCCAAGGACAGCCGGACGTGTACAAGCAGTTCCTGGAGATCTTGCACACGTATCAAAAGGACCAGCGCAGCCTGAAGGACGGCCTGCCGCCCAGCGGACCGTCGCTGACCGAGACCGAGGTGTACGCCAAGGTGGCAACCCTCTTCCAGAGTCACGAGGACCTCATGGACGAATTCGGACAGTTCTTGCCCGATGCAACCAATGGAAACGCCATCAGCGCCGTCAACGTGAGTCGGCTGGCTGTTTTGTCGGACGAGTCGGAGTCCTCGGAGGCCTGCGACTGTTCTGGCTAGCTGGGCGGTCAACGGGTCGCCATTGCTTCGCTTTGCTTGGCTTATTGCATCGCTCGGCCAATCTCTCTTGTCTCGCTCTCTTGCGCTCCGTACTGTCTGTCCAGTAGATTAGCCGCTCCCCGTCTCCGTCCCTCGGGAATCACTTCCGGATGCGTGCCGCCGTGCACACCGCTTGTTGGGGACGGCGGCCCCAGGCTACAGCTGTGTTTGTGTCGTGTGTGAGTGTGTCGGTGTTCAACCAGCTGGCCGATCGCACGCTCCGTACCAGCTGGATAATCGGACGGCATCGAGTCGTGGCTTTGCGAATGGGTGCGACATCATCGAGCATGCTCGCTGGCGAACGGGTGCTTAACGAACTGCGCACAAACAGCTTGGCTTCCGGGCCGGATATCAAAGCGCTGGTTGATCCTTTGATATCCGGTTAGTGAATGGTGTTGGTGATCTTGTTTGAAAATGCATTCTTCCAAAACGTGACGAGTTGATCGCGACATTTGTGAAAACAGTTGCCCGGCGACGGCAACAAGGAGAACAGTGGCTGGTGACGTTCATGTCACGCTCTGTGTGGCGACGCGGAGCACTGTGTCGTCTCGCGTCAGCAAGGTGCGAATAAAGGGCGCGATTTCAAAGCGCAGAGCCGAGCCAGGCAGGCTTGACGAACACCTGCCGGGGTGCGCAACTGGAAGGAAGCGTCTCGAACGTTATGTCGACGCTAAGACGGAAAGCTGGAAGGAAAACTGGACTGCAACTCTGCTCCGGCCCGCCTCTGCTGCTGGGCAATCGACCAACATACCCAAGACGGACACACCAGAAAATGTTCACCGACTGAGCTCGCAGTGCACCACTATCTGGAGTGCTAGCCGTCCTGCCACGCAGTAGCCAGCCTTCGCAGTGCAGCGCTATCTGGAGTGGTGGCTGTCCTACCACACAGATGCCTCCAAGAGCGCCAGTTTCCGCTGGTGACGTGCTTGACGCTCACGCAAGCTATGCATCCTTCCCCTTCCAATCCCATTGTCCATTCACTGTCAACATCCCTAGTTGTGACCTTGCACACCAACCCTGCACAACTCCCATGTCAGAAGTAGGTGGGCCAGCCTCCCCTGGCCTGCCCGTCTCCTCCAGTTGTATCAGGGTAGCCGCACCCCCTCGGCCCGTCCCCCAGGGTTGTCGGAGTCTTGTAGGCTGAGGTTCCTCGTCGCACTTTGCTAGTTGTGACGAGGGAGCAACACTCCTCTTTGGTCCCGATGTCCCGGAGGGGCGGGCGGTCCCGTAGGGTCCATATGGGTTAAGTAGCAAGTTGCTTCTGGCTGGGGGCCTGGGCTCTGCCCTGGTGCCAGCCGGCTGGGGTATAGGGTGAGCGGCGCTACTAGTGTGGTCGGGTGGTGAGTCTCTCCCGGCTGTACGAATGCGCCGCCTGCCTCGTATAGCCCCGCGAACGTCTGACGTCCTCCCGTTCAGGAGGCACAGCCCCCCCCCAGTAGGGCCGAATGTGGTAACGTCCGCGGGGGCAAAAACAATGCATACAACAATAACCAAAAACGCCCTGGTCCCTCTCGCAGGGACCAAACTGGTCTCTCATCCGTCGCAGACGGGAGCTTCCCTAACATGATCAGCGGCAGAAAAGACGTTCCCCCTACACATCGTGCCCATATATTCCGAGGACTAACGAGGAGTCTCGCTTCCCTGTCTCCGTCTCCCTCGATTGAGTGTTCAGATAGTGGTGTATTTAACGAATAATTTAACACTGCTCTGGAGGTAACGTTTTCGATTTCTAAGGATGCGCAGAGTGCCCTGAAGATGTTCTGCTGCCCTGAAGAGTTTGTATACAGTGTGCTGGGAGGTGACACGATGGTGGATGGAAGTATTCAAATGGAAGTAGAACCCCATCAAACAAATGGCACATCAAGAGAAGAAATTAGTTGTTATGACTTCAGTGACGTGCCAGAGGACGAGATAGTTCACGTATTATCAGCGTTTGGAGTCACTGGAGCGAGATGGATGAGGGTGAGGGGAGGCGCGGAAATAGTCCCGACAAATAATATAATTTTGACTCAACGGAGCGAACATACCGTCAGAAGTACGTGTGGTTTACGTGCGGTTTACGTGCGTGTGAAGGTGCGTGTTTTCTCCCCATCCCGATGCGATATTTAGGTGCCAGAGGTAGCTAAATATCGCATTGGGATATTTAGCTACCTCTGGCATACCTCTGGGGCATACGAATCCGTTCTGTCGAAATCGCCCAACCAGTGGTAAGTGTGCTTCCAATGATAATGCTTTTGAGCAGTGTACTTCTACGACTCCCCCGCCCATATCGTGTGAATTGTGGGAGAGAATAGAATGACCACACTTCTTTCGATCGCAATTGTCCGCCCTAATTGAGGGAAAAAGAAGTCATTGGAATTAAACATGGACAAAAAGTAACTTTCCGGGAGGCCAAAGACATATGTGGCCAAACTAACCTTAAAACGTCTTGAGATTCCAAACATTGGCCTATATATAACTAGATAACTCGACTTTTAAAAATTGTTCCGACGGCAGCGCCGAATATGCGCAAAACGGCGACACTGGTGGGCGCTGCGCAGTGTGTTTGCTGTGGATGTAAAGCGGCGATGCTGGGCCGTTCATTTTTATAAAAAAAATATAATAAAATGACTATCATTTTCAAATGATGTAGTCATTTTCAAATGATATAGCCATATACGAATCAAAAACTTTTGTTTGATATTTACATATATATATATACACATATATACAACACCTAAAACCACACATTTTCCCTATTAAGCCTTCACTCCGACCTGCTGCGTCCCTGCCGTTCATCCCCTTGCAGAAACATGCAAAAGACACATGGGACATGTCCGCTTATGGTAAGGTGGCGCCCATCTTACCAGAGAAGGTGGTCCTATAGTGAAGTTGGAGTGCAACCCTTTCTAATTTTGTTTGTGGGCGCTAAATGACCAACCATGGTCGATGCGCCCTAAAACCACAATCACACACTTTCTAATTTTGTATTACTAAAGCGCTCATCCAGATGAAAATGTGCCTCTTAGAATCATGAGTGCGCCCCTTTAATTTTCAGCCGAAGTAACCTTTCCAAGACCCTCGAGTGCGCCCCAGAAAATGTTTAGCTGAATGCAGACCTGGGGGCTCATCCAGTGGCTCCAGACATGCCCCTTCCATACAAAATCCTGGGTCCGCGCCTGTCCTCTTGACTACGCTCTTGGAAGAGTCCCAGGCTGATATAACTCCAATTAGAGAAAGTACTGAGCGCACGGATGTTGATTTCTGACAATTATTGGGGCGGGGACAAAATACATGATGACAATGGGCAGGCCCAAATTGATTGTGATCCCCAATCTTCCCAAATTGGATGCAGACTGGTGATCACACTCCATATAGTCTTGTTACAACGTGAAATTGTTGGCGTGGGCGGGGGGTGGGGCAAAGCCAACACTGATGGGCACTTGCCCCATCAAAAGTATATAAAGCACTGCCTGAGCGTCAACCCGTGTCTTGCAGGATGATTGCACGGATTCATGGACATGTCCCGATGAAATTTTGAACCAACGCCCCTCCAGGATGACTCGAATGCTCCCCCTCATATTTTTCAGCTTGTAGCACCACTCCAGTGTGCTCAAATGTACGCCCCCTCTCCCGCTAAGCCGATTTTCGGCCGAAGGCGCCCTTTCAGGTATTTTTGCAGGGTGCACCTCTTAAGAAATGGTGCCCCCACACAAATTCCCCTCCACATGACAGTTCCTGTATCCGACACTGGTTAGGATATAGGATGCAGACACGGTACACATGCTGTGAACTACAAGCATTCCCAGCGTTACTTTGCAAGCGTTTGTCGGGTATCCGGGTCTTAATTCCATGGGGTACACACGGCGAATACCGCACAAAGCTTGCAAAACGATGGTACAAGACGCCTCAAAAGCATAATTACAATATTTTGTCATGTGTTTCAATATTTCTATCTTTTCGTTATGTACCCAGCATCATTTTCACTGCTTTTATAAAAATCTACTCACGAAATCAACATCTACGCACACGGCCTGCCAGGGCCTCAGACTTCATCCAGCAGCTGACAGCCCTCCTTCGAGCCTTCGATGTTACTCTTATGTCTCCAGCGATGCAAGGGTGATGATAAATCGGCATACAAAGCGATGCCGAGGAGACCGAAGCCCCACCCATCACCGTTGGATGCACTGATGATCCATCCGATGCTTCGCCCCGAACAACGTCTGGGGGTGGGGAGTGTATCCAAACCCAATGATCCAAGATACCTGTTCTGTCCCCTCTACCCGTAACTAGCCCCTCCATCCACCACGAAGCCCCAACTTCCATTTCCCATCTGTCCCCAACCTCACCCACAGTCCCTCCATGGGGCGGGAATAGCGGAGTTGTTAAGGTATTGAGCTCTGAGTGTCAAAGGTCCAGGTCAACACTCGCACCACTCAGGACATTCCAAATCCCGCGTCCCACCGGCGAAGCAGCGTGGGCGGCGCCATTAGCCGTGCTCGTGCATGAGGTGCGTCGTGAAACACGCAGTAAACAATAAAACAAACCAGTCCCTCCGCGCACCAACGCCACCACCTCTAAATCCCTCATATACACCTCTTCCTTCCCTGAGGAAAACCCCTCTCCCGTGAAGCAGGCCTCTTTCTCACCATCAACATCTGCTTCCACACCTCCATTGCCGTCACGTAGCACCCACCGACCAATACATCTACGACGCGAGCTTTCATTATGAGGAAGTCCAAAGACGTGCTCGGGAGGCCAAGCGAACACGTCTCGCTCAGATGGAGAGGGCCCGGACGAGGGGCTGCCAAGAGACCTCTAAGGCCAAACACCAAATCGCTACGACGGCCAGTGGGAGGACCGGCTCCGCCAAACAACGAGATGGACCCTCCTCCACCTCGGTCCCGGTTGTGGGCCCAGAAAAAGGCATGCCACTGTCGGGCTCTCCACCGGCGGAGGGGGTCACCGCGTTCTCGCGCAGTCACTTGGACCGAGTCGAGGTGAACCCTCGTGGGCAACTGACTTTTCCTGTGCGATGTACTCGGCTTTAATCCCCTTCGTCGCTACCTAGTCAGCGACATTTTTATTAAAACGGAATAATCGGTTATTTTGTTATTCGTTATTGAATTATTGTTAGTATGGCTTTATGAACCAGGGTTCTATTGCTAAGCAGAGCTTGCTCCGTGAACCCTACCCCCACCACCCAATCTATGAATTCCAGTTCAACAGCAAAATTTTAACCGAACGTTTAACGCGCCGTCAGTGCACCGACACGACCGCCCGGTAGCTCGTCCCTGGCCTTACTGGGCCAGCTGCAAACTGACCATCCCAGCCGGGGGCTAAATGCGAGCGCGTGAGGCGACTCGAACCCTGTGTTGCCAGGACGGGAGACCAGTGCAGGCCAGCGTTATAACCAACTGCGCTACCGGGGCGACTTGTTATTTGGTCGTCCCGATAACCAGAACTGACCGTATCTGTGATGCTTTTCTATATCTGCACTGGGGCAGGGCAAGTTTGTGCATTTAAGCAGGACCACCACTTTTAACTCGGACAACTATATGACATTCACACAAACTGTTTTACAATGGAACTGTAGATGTTTCAGAACAAGTACCCACGACCTCCAAATGTTTTAAAATAGGCATGCCCCTGCGGCGGTGTGCCTTCAAGAAACAATGCTTCCACGTGCATAAATGCATCGTAAAAAGGCTACCCAGTAGTTCGGGAAAACGTGGTGACTGATGGCGTAACACTCGGTGGAGCATTAATTGCAGTGCACCCCACAAGGGAGCTGACACTGCGTGCGTCCCTCCAGGCGGTGGCTGTGCATGTGCATTTTGACCGGCGGCCTTTTGCGGTGTGCGCCATACACAGTGATAAATTTCTCGTGAAATAGGGTGGAAAATGTCACTTGCTGAACTCTCAATTGACATCCTTCACCAAGAAATATAGACATCGTACCACTTGATGCGCGCCTATGAAGTCTTTGTGTCTCCTTTCTAACAGTACCTCCATTATAAATAAATCATGCCATATAAATAAAATATTATATAAATCATGTGAATGCTCTCAATAAGGAATGGTGGTACACGAACATTTCACAACCCAATTTCAGGTAAAGTGATTAACTATAATGTGATACGGCGTACAATAACAGTTCATTGCATACGCATATATATCCCTGTCCCGAATATAGGTCTTATTAAATTACGAATCTCAAAGCAAATGATAAAGGCATAATCGTAATTACTTACACCTTTCGCTCAAATTTGAGTCTGAAAGACATCAAAACATTTTAAACGACGCCAATTCCACG
Source organism: Imbricaverruca yamaguchii (assembly GCA_034440575.1). Classification (NCBI taxonomy): domain Eukaryota; kingdom Metazoa; phylum Arthropoda; class Thecostraca; family Neoverrucidae; genus Imbricaverruca; species Imbricaverruca yamaguchii. The sequence continues at coordinate 812,501 of JAOTOL010001574.1, forward strand.
ACAAATTTCGACATCCTACCGTGCTCGTTTCGACATCTCACACCTAACGCAAAACCATTGTTTTAACCCTGGCCATACATCTCCCTCTTACGAATTGTTACCCACCACTGAACTCCGTCGCTTGCCCCACTGATTTTGCTTATGGGATATTTTAAACGCCCACCACACGTGGAGATGCCATGGTATGAACACCCGTGGTCGATGCCTGCAGTCTTTTATTCTTCACGAAGCGCTATACGTATTAAACGCAGGGACCCATGCACACTTCTCCATGACTTCAGGCAACACCACCACCACGCTGGATCTCAGCCTGGTTATTTCGCAGCTGACCCAGAGTTTCAATTGGACGTTGGACTCCAACCCACTGGGGAGTGATCAATTTCTTTTCTGGCTGAGGTAGGTACTGTGACGGTCCAATTTTGAGCTCCCGTCCGCAGAGGTGGAATTTTGGGAAAGCGAACTCGTGTAAGTTCCAGGAGAGGGCCGAAGCAGTATTTTCTCCGAATCAAGAAATCTGCCACATTCAGTGGCGGAATTCACATCACTTCTGGAATGTGCAGCGTCATGTATCATCAGAAATTCTGGACTTCCCCACCGCACCCCTGTACCGTGGTGGTCGTTGGAGTGCCGCGACGGCACCCGAGCTCGAAGACGGGCGTTCCGAGCGTTTCATCGGAACAGCACCACCACCAACGTAATGCATTTCAATGAAGGGCCAGCGCTTTGGCCGGTGCAATATGTGAGATGCTAAGCGTTCACCATGACGTGAATATGTTTGCTCACTAAATCCTACTTTCGCCGGCTTCCTGGGTTTGGTCCCGCACTAAGAGTATCTCGGGTTGGTTCAAGCTCGGTTCACACTTGGTAATTCGGAGCGTCAAACATTCGTAAAACGAACGGATATCAAGCGTCAAACAGAAGATAGACGTCGCAATACGAGCGGAAATACACCGGGAATAATACACTCCGTTTCTCCTAATGAAAACATTCATTTTACGCTTACCTGCGAATCAATTATGACGACAATGAGACCATTCTGACGCGTCTGCCGCCGATTCAAGTTGTGCGGAAATCCTGAATACTTGTACCAGTGCAAGTTGAGATATATTGCGCGATATATTCTAAAACTTTTCCTCCAAGTTACCGACAACTGATTTTCCTGTCAGAGAACCGTAAGATGGGGACGACTAGCCTAGGGGTAAGTTGCTAGTCTCACAATCGAAATGTTGTGGGTTCGAGCCTCACCTGTCGCTACTCTTCGCCCGCGACCAATCGGCGTGAAAGATTGGCGACGCTACATGACTGAACGGTCGATGTGTCGTAAAACCAATAACCAACCAACCGAGAACCATAAGATAAAGATTTCCTCATTCTTCTGCTCATGGTGTCTAACCCTGACCCACCGAGCCTTGCACTTGAGGAATGTGCGGGGGAACATGCAATATTCATGCGAGTCAAGAGATGACAAATGAAAATTCCACTGAATTGACATTTATAGCACTGGAAATTATAAATATGCTTTTCACCATCATACATAACTAGTCAGTGCCAAGTTGTGTTTAGAATATCAGGAATTGTCGGGGGGGGGGTTGTTGCTTGCAATATGCACTTATAACTCACTGGGCCAATGATTTCGTACATGTCTATGTTCTTCAGAGATACTTGCAAGATTTTGTCAGGGCTGCATGCACAACCACAAAATATTATTTCCCACCTTTGCATCTTGGGTGAATAAGCATGCTTTTGCCAATAAAACAAACAACACAATGTGAGGACGAGTAGCCTAGGGGTGAGTTGCTTGTATCACAATCGAAAGGTTGTGGGCTCGAATCTCACCTGTCGCTACTCTTCGCCCGCGACCAATCGGCGTGAGAGATTGGCGACTCTACATGACTCAACGGTCACAGTGTCGTAAAACCAATAACGAACCAAACAACACAATGTCGCATAAAATTCCGCCCGTGAATATTTTCCAGGACTACCTCTCTACCACGTGGCCAAAAGAGGTGTGCTAGGAAATGCGATGTTCTAGCCACGGGCAAATCAATGCTTGAAACCTGGTTATAGACAGCCGACAAAACTTCGAATATCTCGCCACCGCTCAGTCACACCAACAGAACGTTAAACGCCGAATTGGCGTTGAAAATATAAACTAAATCTATCTTTTGGACGTCAGATAGACGTTCACTACGCGGTCGTGACATTCCCCGGTGTACACTGTGCGACGCTCCGATCGCGTTAAACGTTCGTAAAATGCAGTTTTGACGGGCGTCTGAAATACGCGCGATTGCTGTTTGTTTGACAAAACGGCCTAAAGACGATGAATAGACGCTCGGAAAGCGTCAAAAGGCCACAATGTGAACCGAGCTTCAGTGCGGTCCCATTCCCCACGCTACCAATTGGCGACCGTGATGTGGCTCACTCCGTTGATACAGTCAACGAGATGGGCTCTGCCCTGGCCGACTTAAGTCGTGCCTGCCCCATGCGTTTCACGTTAAATTCGCTGTGGAAAATCAGAAATTTTCCGGGAGCTTAGAGAGAGGCCACTGTTATTCCACTCCTGAAACCCGGGGAAGGATGGAAAGGATCCACTTCACTATCGTCCGATCACGATATCTAGAAGACATAAATATTTTTGCAAACTCTTAATGTTTTTAGGAAAAATCGCGGTACAATCGATCATCTTATTATCCTTGACACCTAAGTACGTGTTGCTTTTATATGGACACGACATGTTGGAGCTGCGTTTTTCGACATTGAGGGTGCATTCGACACGGCATGGCGTCATGGGATGCTGTAAAGAAAAAATTCATTCGACACGGCATGGCGTCATGGCATGCTGTAAAAAAAAATCCATGACTCCGGCGTCCGTGGCACGCTAGCTCACTTCCTCCAAAACTAGTTTAAAAATCGTCCGTTCAGAGTCCGCATTGGCAAGCAGTTTTCCTACTGATTACGGCAGGTGAATGGGGTGCCGCATAGCGGCGTGCTAAGCGTGCTTCTGTTTGCCCTCCTTATTAATGGCATCGGCAGTACGTTGCGACAATCTGTACCTCGCTTTTTGCCGACGATTTCGCTGTTTGGATGTCGAGCACCTCAGCACCGGCACCGCAAAGGCAGTAAAAGCTTGCTGTCTCCCGCCTGGAGCGGTGGGCAAACGTAAGTGGTTTCCGCTTTTCAACAGGGAAGACGGTAGCCACGCATTTCCGTCGGTGTGAAGGCTGTCGAAACATGGGAAGCAGGCTGTATAAGTCACAAATTCCTATGAGACCGGTGGTTAGGTTTCTTGGTGTTTTTTCTTGACTCGCCTAACATATCTGGACCATTTTAAAATGATCCATAGCAAGTGTTACCCTGAATATTCTTAAGGTGGTTTTGCGTACATCATATGGTGCCGACAGACCAGTGCTAAATTATTCGTGAAATAGGGTGGAATATACCACTTTCTGAACACTGGGTCGACATCCTTCACGAAGAAGTATTGGCATCCTGCCCCTTAATATGAAGTATTCATGTCTCCTTTCTAGCAGTATCTCGTTTATATATAGCATGTGCGTGCTCTCAATAAGGAATGGTGATGCACGATAATTTTGCAATGCAATTTCAGGTAAAAGGATGACCTATGATGTGATATGGCATACAATACGAGTTTATAGCATAGCTATTATTTTCCCTTCTTAAATTATGAATCTCAAAACAAATGATACAGGTCCAGTCATAAGTATTTGCTCCATGGGCTCAAATTTGAGTCTGAAAGACAGCAAAGGCATTTTAAATTACACTAATTCCATGGCAGATTTCGACATGCTCATTTCGACTGCTATGCTCGTTTCGACATCTCACACCTAAAGAAAAAAATACATCATTTGAACCCTGCGACAGACGCACATTGCTGTTTCTATATCGATCTTTAATCCGGTCTAAGCTTGACTATGTGTGCTTTGTGTATGACTGCGTATGTGCAACAGCGAAGCGAACATTGGACACCATTCACCACACTTCGCTACGTATTGTTAACGGTGCGTTTCGCACCTCACCGACGGTGAGTCTTGGTGGAAGCCAACGAGCCAAGCCCTGCTATACGTCGCGCACTACTTGGTGTGCGTTAGGCGTGCAAGCTGCGTCAGTTCCCCGAACACCTCGCATATCGGTCCGTGTTTTCCCGACGTATCCTCGCTCAGTTCAGAGGGAGACGACTGGATACATCTGTTCCTTTCTGTGTGCGGATCCGCGCCCTTTTCGAGAACAGTGGCATACGAATGAGTGGAGTCATGCGTGTGAATTCTTTAAAAACTCCTCCATGTGGGCTGGTCTCCAAATATTGATACATCACTGGCATGTCTGAGAAAAGGTCACGTCGTTACTGCAGAACTCAAGCTCAGAACATTGAAATTTATTTCTTCATACCGGAACTACACGTCGACGTATACGGATGGTTCAAAAACGGGCACCGGTATTAGCAATTCCTTCGTGAAAGACGCTGCAACCCGAACGTTTTCTCTTCCGGCAAATGCATCGGTGTGCACATCAGACCTGGTTGCAATCAACAAAGATCTGTGTCTTATTGAGGTTGGACATGATGCACTGCATGTAATATATAGCGACTCGCTCAGCAGCATATTGACGCTAAGAAGGGGTTTTCCACAAAACCCAGCAGTACAAGACGTTTTATCTAGGTTTACGTTGCTCAACACGATAGGCAACAAGTAGTAGCTGTTGGCTCCCAAGCCACGTGGGAATCGGCGGAAATGAGGCTGCGGATGCTGCAGCGAAACACGCGCCGCTCACGGTCCGCGCACCCGACGTCTTCCTCTCCCTGCGAGGGACCTTTTCCCAGACGTTAGGAGTGCCGTTGAAAAGAAATGGCAGGTCAGCTGGGAGTCCATGACTGATATTAAGTTCAAGAGAGTTAAGCATCATCGTCTTTGGTGATCCCGACGTGATCACCGGATAACGGCCTGTCATCAAGCATGGACAGAGGCATCGGCGAGGCTTCATCTGCGGCAGCGGAGCAGTCTGAGTCCCGATCACCATCCGGCCGACAGTTGCGGCGTTCAGATTGCCGTCACTCTCCGCCGAAGAGACCGACCTGTGGCTAGCCCAGGTCGACTGTGTCGACGGTCTACGCGGCACTTCACAAGTTCCGCCACGCCGTGGAAGGTCGGTGACTTATCGTGTTCACCGGTCACAAACCGTTAGTGCACGCCGTTGGGACAGTTACGGCCCGCCACTCACCGAGGGAGACTCGTCACCTGGATTTCATCGCCCAGTTCACAACCGATGTGCGCCATGTTCCCGGCCGTCACAACACGGCGACCGACGCGCTGTCGCGAACGGTGGCGATCGTCTCGCTCCCACAGCCACCGCTGGATGACTTCAACGCCATGGCTGACGCCCAGCGAGAGGACCCAGACCTGCCAGCATTGCGCAAGTCCGACCACTCTCTCCAGCTGCGAGACGTCCGTCTCGCCACGGGGCGGACCGTACTGGTCGATGACTCGACTGGAGTGACCCGGCCATGGGTGACGACAGCTCTGCGCCGCCGCATGCTCCGGCTGCTGCGCAACCTGGCGCACCCTGGTGTTCGCGCCACACTACAACTAGTCACCCGTCGGTTCGTGTGGCCCAACATGCGCAAGGACATCCGCGCATGGACGCAAGCCTGCATCCGCTGCCAGCGCACCAAGGTGCACCAGCACTCTGAGGCCCCGGTAGCCGCGTTTAGGACACCCAACGAACGGATCAGCGCCGTTCACGTGGACCTGGTGTGACCGCTCCCGCCGTCGGATGGATACACGCATCTACTCACCTACGTGGACCGCTTCACCTGCTGGGTGGAAGCGATACCTCTGCGCGACACCCACACGCCCGCTGTTGCCCGTGCCTTCGTCAACGGGTGGATCGCTCGGTTCGGCGTGCCCAGCCACATCACGACGTACTGTGGTCAGTTCGAGTCTGGCCTGTGGGCCGAGCTGTCAAGCCTTCTGGGTTGTGTGCACCATCGCACGACCAGTTACCACCCTCAAGGTAACGGCATCGTGGAACGGATGCACCGTCAACTGAAGGCTGCGTTGACTGCCAGGGGATAGACCACGTGGATCGATGCACTGCCAATCGTCCTGCTGGGTATGCGGTCCGCCCTAACGGGTGATCTCGGCTGCACGGCCGCGGATCTGGTGTACGGCGCGTCCCTCCGCCTGCCGGGGAATTTGTCACGAGGTCGCCTGGGGCTACGGACATCACACCAATGTCCTATGCCTCGGAATTGCGTCGCGCCATGCGGCAACTACGCGCCACTCCGCCCCGCGTCACCGCCTCGCGGTCGTACATGCCGCGCACGCTTGAACACGCCACAGACGTCTTTCTCCGCCATGACGCCGCAAGGTCGCCACTCTCCTGCCGGTGTGACGGACCGTACAAGGTTCTCACCCGTACGGACAAGACGATGACCCTGGACCGTGGTCACCGCCGGGACGTGGTCTCCATCGACCGCGTCAAGCCAGCGCATCTAGAGCCGGAGCCGGATGCGTCGACGGCGACCGCTGTGCCTCCGCACACCTCCCGGTATCGGCCGGTGCCGCTGCTGGGCCCCCAGCCACTGCTGCCTGGGCTATCGTCTCACATTCTACGCGAACCAGCCCACCGGGCCGGTGGCGTCCCCAGCCGCTCCCACGACACCATTCCGGTCTTGTTTACGGACCCGCTCTGGTCGCGCCGTGCGCCTGCCTTTTCGATGCGGTGTCCAGTTTGTAGTGTAATCATCTTCACCTGTAAACGTGCACTCTGCGTTTCGGGGCATGCTGCTTCTATCTTTTTTTTTTTACTCTGCTTCACGCGCCGGTCTGGAGGGAGGTATGTAGTACCTCGTTCTCTGGCAGCACATGTGAGTCACCCGACGAACATTGTTATGCGCCTGCGCCGAGACGCCGCTTGCCAGTGTCGCCCGTGACCTCGCCCAGATCATTGCGCGTGCGTGCGGGCCGCTGCTGCGGAACGGAACGGCACGGACACGTCATCAGTTACTGTGTATAACGTGCTATGCAAACTGTACTCGCTCTCTCGCACCCTCACACTGTGGTTCTCGCTATCGCCGCCCGATATACGTGCTGACAAGTTACGGATCTTTGGAGCTCGCCAACGGACACGTCATAAGAAACGTAGCCACTCAAGCCGCTACGAGTGGCCATCATCATCACATAACATTAGACGCAGGGAGGTGGTGTTGTCGCTTGCCAGTCGCAGTCGCATGTCGCTTGCCAATGGGTCATCCACACGGCACCCACCAGAACCTTCTGAGCGGCGACGGAAAGCCGCTGTGTCAAAGGTGCCGTGCTCTCCCATCAGTACAACACATATTGGTTGCGTGCCCAATACTTGATCATAAGTGGATACGTCACTTCAGGCACGGTATACTCTTGCCACGGGAAGTATTAGGAGATGAATCCCTTTTGATGCAATTCGGGAAAGCTATTTCGCTCCATTGCACATATTAAGTTTGCTGTGATGTATACGCCCCATTAATACGACAGGTATGTGGTAGAGCCAATATGATTATGCTGCACTTCGTGACAATGGATTTGATAATGTGTCATCTTGAGTAGTTTTGATCGGCTTCGGTTTTACAACTTCATATGGTTGACGATTGCACATTACGAATGTGCAAATGCCACATTCGTAAACGCGCAATGTGGCTTTTGCAAAAAAATGAGCTCATGAGACCATATTTTAACTTTGGCCAGCGAAGTACCTTCAAAATATCTTCGGAGCCTTTCGGAGGTAGAGACAAGGGTGCGGTATCTTTTGATATTGAAAAAGCTTGTGACACCACGTGGCGTGGAGGCATTCTTTTGAAGATTAATACACGTGAGGTCAGAGAACACATGGACACTTTTAACAAAACCTTCAGCCTATCGAAGCTTTTGTGTGCGAATTGGCAACTGCCTCTCCGATCGGTTTTTTGCGAGAGAACGGAATCTCACAAGGAAGTGCTTTGAGTGTAGTCTTTTGTTTGTGTCGTGATCTTTTTTTTGTATCTGTATCTGATATCATGATGCTAATCCAGAGTTTTTGCGCCATAAAGCCATATCGGAGTCGACGCAAATTGATTTTACCACATTAGTGCACCACTCATACAATCGACGTTGTATGATGGTAGAATTAACCTACGCAATCGGATCACTCAGGACTATATCAGAGGGGCCAGATGGCATCCACAATGCCACGTTGAAGCGCCTTCCACCCTGCGCTCTTGTCTCCTTGTTTTCCTTTTTTTAAATTCATTGTAGCTAGATGGTCATTTTCCCTAATGGCGGGGCCATTTTCGGCAGACTGGCAGTGGCGGGAAGCCATTGAAAACCCCAAAATAAGGCATCCCAAGCTCTCGATGTGAATTCAGGAAGAATCGTAGCGCGCTAGATTACGTTTTACGACTAGACACAGTAATAAGAAAAAAACTTAATGCAAAATAGTCACGTGGGAGCATTTTTTAACATAGGCCGCCTATGATACAGTATGGCGTTACGGAATACGCCCGAAAGTGTGGTACCACGGGATACGCGGGCCGATGGGAACTTTTCTAAAGAACTTCCTATGTGACCGCATGTTCCATGTCCGCGTGGGAAACCATTTGTCCCCACATTTTGTCCGGTGGAACGGCATCCCACAGGGGAGCGTACTCGAGCGTTGCGCTGTGTACAATTTTAATCAATGACAAAACAAACGGACTGTCGCCGAGTATTGGAAGGTCACTCTTTGTTGATGATTTAGCTATCTGGTCATGCGCGGCGCGATCATCGTCCATGGAGAGACGGCGACAGCTGGCCGTGGCCCGTCTAGAAAGGTGGACAATCCTAAACGGCGTTCGATTTTCTACTTCCAAAACGATGGCTGTACACGTCTGCCGACTTCGCTACCACTGACCAGAAATGGTTGTTTAGTTGTATGACCAGGAAATACCTGTGAAGTCAGCGGCTCGCTTTCTCGGCGTCCTTCTGGACAACCGGCTATCCTAGCGCGACCATCTGCACATATTGCGAGATAGGTGCTTCCGAAGTAATGAATATCATGAAGTGTGTTTCACGAACTGATTACGGAGCTGACAGAGCAACACTTTTAATGATATATCGCTCTCTAATCCGCTCGAAGCTTGATTATGCTTCTCTTTTATATCAGGCGGTGCCAGTAGCTCCGTGAATCGGAAGGTAGACACCGTGCACCACACAGCATTGCGGATTGCTACGGGAGCATTTCGGACCTCGCCAACTCAGGGAATTTTGGGACAGGCCCATGAGCCATCGTTGGCAAACAGACGGGAGAAGCTGGGACTCCGATACGCCATAAAACTGAGGCAGTTTCCAGCGCATCCTACATACAAGTCCGTTTTCTCACGTTTTCTCACGCTGTCAAATTTCCGTTGGAATAGGGGTGAGGAGAGGCTACGACCATTCTGTGTTAGAATCCGCCAACTACTTCAAGAGGCACAAATCCCACTATGAGGTGTTGTGAGGTTGAAACACATGCAAATTCCGCCATGAGAACTCACCTCACCAGAAATTGACATCTCCCTTGCAAAAACCAAGGAAGGGCAGTCTCAGAGCTTTTCAAAGCAGAAGCACTGGAGCTATCAGAAGTGTATCGTTGCTGCCTTCGACTGTTCGCCACCTACTGGTTTCTTGCCCCAACGTCACGGTGGAAGGAAAGCGTCGCTTCGGATCCACTTTCAATAACTCGTCGTACTGTAATGTTTTAGACGACAACTCTGAGATCGTCTAAACAGGTCAATTATATCGATATATATCGACTGCTCAACTACACGTAATATGTCCATCCAAAAATAGACCCATGCCGCTAAGTGGAATGCTGTGAAAAGTGAGATATGGGCGCTACTTAACCAGTAGCAGTTGATGAGCCCCGAAGCCCAAATAATCGATCAATCAATTGTATCATGATCAGTGATGATATCGGGGAATCCCTTTCTCAGAGAACTGAAGTATTAAGAACGGTTTCCCTTCTCCACGGCAGATATTTCTGCCCTTCACTTCTGCCGCAGCCGCCTGTCTCAGTATGGAAATTTTGTTGCACGGAGAGAAGATTCCGGTGCAGCCGGTGGTCCGATTTATTGGGTGCAGTTCGACTCGCGTTTGATCTACGTTCATCATCTCAAAACGCTGCTAGATAAGTGTGTTAAAATTTTAAATAGTCTAACATGTGTGGCTCGTTTGTCTTATGGAGCAGACCGGGCAACGCTCCTAATGCTATGTCGAACTCTCGTTCGTTCAAAATTTGACGATGATTGTGTTATTTACGATGGAGCCGGTTTAACCAGTTAACGTACCCTGGACTCAGTTCATCAGTCGGCGCTTCGCATTATTACTGGAGCTTTCTGCGCATACCCAACGTATCCGCGCATACTCAACGTACGCATGGTAGCTGTCATACCACGCAGTAACCGGTTTTCGCAGTGGAAGCCGTCAGCATCAGGCATATGTTGCCATTCGTGTCGCTGAAATCGAGTATGCGTCCTACAATAACTCGTGGATGGAGTGCCGGTTGTATAAAACCGAGTGATACGTGCTTACCCGGCTGCCACCTACCTGCCTGACCTCGCGGACGCCAGCTGGCTGTATGCTCGGTGGACCGGCCGAGAAGTGAACATGCTTACACGTCAGCTAATGACAGCGAGGTCTGCGACGACTCGACTGAAATGTGTCAATCTGACAACGCAAGTAGGTACTCCGCAAAACATAGGGCTCTCACCGGGAATATTCTCCGCCTGGACCCGGCTGATGCGAGTCACAGCAAGGGCCGAAGATCAATCAAATTTGCCACCTTCTCCGACGCCGACGTTACCGCACGAAAACGCTGGCGACTCGGACAATGGCTCGCGTTTGTGTTCTGGCGCACGGAGTACTTGCTCAGCCCAAACTTTCGTCAAGCGTGCACTAAGACTAACGTGAACGTAGATGGTGGCCTAGTCTTCATTGTCGAGGAGAGCGTCCGGCGTGGCCAACGTCTGTTCGGCTAAATGACACACATGTAGTCGTACTGCGATTACGATTCGATTACGATGCGGTTACGACAATGCCGATACGGCAACGCTGACATTTGATCACGAATATCTTGCCGGTACGTCGTGAGACCATTGAAGTAATGCCACCAGTACAAGTGTTTAAATTTAGCTCACTTCGCTTGTAAATCGGGCCGGCTGTGGCGACTGTGACATTTCAAGATTCACTTTGCCGCTCCTCATGTCAGTACTCCTAACCAATCTCCTATCTTGTCCCCTCGTGCTCTGTTGCTCAGTGGATTAGCCGCTCCCCGCCCGTCCCATCCCCTGGGAATGAGTTGCAGATGTATCTGTCGCAATGTGCACCGCTCGTCAGCGGCGGAAGGCCCTGCCAGTATTTTTGTATGCGTCATAACGATGGCACATTCTGTGCGAGCGGACGAATGGAACAAAATCGAGTCGTGCCTTCGCGAATGGGTGCGGCATCATTGAATACACACCCTTGTGGGCGGGTGCTTACGAATTACGCACGGACAACCTATATTTAGGGAGAACGTGCTAGTCATTGGGTGCTTGTATTGATTGGCTGTTGTGTGCCACACGCACACATGTACTTTGTATGTGGGATTGTCTGTGGTATTTGAGAGCCGACTTAACGTAAGATTATATCTGTTCCGACGCCTGTACACTCAATCCATCAGCCTCACCACGGCGTCCTTATCGTCCGGCAGAACTCGCGCTCAGTGAACCAGGACCACGTGCTGACCGCCAAGAAGCCGATGAAGCCTAGCTTCCAACCGACGCCGAAGCAGCCGCTGAAGCGACCGCTGCCTACGGCACCGCCGGCGCCCATCCCCAGCAAGAAGCCCCGCGTCGGGGTCGTCAAGGATGTCACCCTGGCCGAAGCTGGCAAGTTCGCCTCACTCAACGAGTACGCCTTCTTCGACCAGGTAGGAATCGGTCGGACCCACTGCTCTCCTGGGTGATGTCCGGGGCTCAGTGCACCCGGGGCGTCGATACGACACAAAGTCCAAGCACCCAAGGTGATGCCAACCGTTACTGCCTTGCGGGAATATGGGAAGAGGCTCTCAGACTTGCCGACTGATGTGTGCTCTCCATGTGCGGAGGGGTCAGCGGGGAGGGGTGCCTTCAGCACTATTTTCGCGGTGATAGCGAAGAGGCCTACATAGCGGTGTTAGGAGCGAACCGGCTGGTCGTTTTCCCGCCACCTTGCTTGTGCACACCTCCATAACCGCGATCACCATCTCGGCCGACAAAATTTATGTCTGCCACTTGCTGGTTTTCACCGGTCCTAACTGACATAGGATCATAGAGAACCAAGTCGTAGAGACAATTAACATTTATTTTAATGTGCCGATGTTACTGTAAATATATTAAAGCGTATAAACAAGGACTGTGTGACATGCATATAATTGTGGGAAATATCCATATCAATGAGTTCCATTGAAACGTTTTCTGCCATGCACTATAATTTCTGCCACCCTACTTTCAGCCAGGCGGTTTTAATCGGTTAAAACCGGAGTCAGAACAGTTAGATTTGTCTGCTGCTACCTTGAACGTCAGTTATATGCACCATGTAAATAATGGAATCTAGCAGGCCCATGCACTGTAATTTGTATTGCATTGTTCTGTATGGGTTGGGATCTGCATGATACTGAACACAATGTTACTAGCAATGCTAACGTAACTGTGTTCGCAGGTGAGGAAAATTCTGAAGAATCAGGACGCGTACAATAACTTCCTGCGGGTGCTCTCGCTGTACAACACCGAAATTATCTCCAGACTCGACGTCATACAACTGCTGGCGCCATTCTTGGGAAAAGTAAGATATAGACTGACCAAGAACAAACTTTGGCATTTGTTTTCTTCATAGTGAGTTTTCGAACAGTAGGCGGTTTGCTTTACAAGCTACATGTGCGTAGTGCATGCGAGATATGTGTGCAAGTAATATGGACATTGCGATGAGTCGGCTGAGCACAGAGGAGACACCAGAGGTGGTTGCTTCCTTTTCTCCAAACCAGTTGCATTGTTCTTACACAGAAGAAGTTTAGACGCCACTTCCCCAGCTGTCCTGCTCCTGATAGGAATGCAGTTCACAGCATTGTTTTGTTTTGCATGTGGAAGAGCCCAGGATGTAGTTGCTGGCAAAGTCGGAGCAAAAATTGTTCGTGGCACCAGTTGGAGGGGAAAAAATGAGCACGTGTGTCAGAAGGAAGCCGCCAAAAATAGTGGACAAGTGGCAAAGACGGCTGATGGCTATTCGCTGGCAAAGAAGGCTTAACCTTATGGCTACTCGCGCTAATTTTGACCGAAGACCCGCAGCTCACCCCATACGAGGTTTGTGCACGTCAAGCTCTCAGTAAGCGACAAAATGTGGATAATTGGTGACTGCAACTAGCTCAAGTCAAAGTGCTCTCGTTTCCAACACGTGATCGACAATATGTAGTTGTCAGACGAGGCCCACTTCCATCAGTTTCCGCTGGTCATTCGCTCGAACACGACATTTTGGAGATGAGACGGGCCCGAAGAAGTGCTCGAGGTATCACTGCAATCGCCGGAACGTATTGTTTCATGTGCTGATGGCAGTCGAGGCATTGTTGGCTCGTTGTTTTTCGAAGAGTGACAAGGTCACGTCCTGACCGTCGACAAAGCCCTCTATGTTGCCGTGCTGGAGAGGTTTCGACGAGGTCCGCAGAAGTACCCGGACATGCTGCACATGCAATGGCAACAGCGAGAATGCGATGCCCCACATTTCGACTGGGACGCTATAATGGCTCAACAACACTTCGAAGGTCGTGTCTATGGCGAGGAAGTTTGAAGGTATGTGTCATCCCAAGGAAGTTGCTCACCTAATTCGACACTACCTGACTCGTGTGTGAGTATCTGAAAGCCATTGTGTACCAAGCACTCTGGAGAGCCTGTGGAAATCAATTGACGTGGTGATCCAGCGGATGCCGGCGGACGTGCGGCAGAGTGGCACAAGCAGCTTTGAGACGCAGTAAGCCCTGTCTGACTCAAAGGGGTGACATCTTGACCAACTTCTGTGCAATGGAAGCAGCACGTGTAAGGTGGCTGCTCATTGCAGTTGGAAGTGTTTTATATTATTTTCCTGTAATGCACCGGGCGTTATAATTAAGTTATATTTTTCTTTAAGTAATATACTGGCAAAACACATGCAGGAGTGCATTTTGGGTCTCCCCATATGCTTCACTTATGGGTATGGATCTGCTTCCCGAAAAAATCCAATATCTTGTCCAGACAAGATCCAGTTTACGCATACGTTATTGATTGCGGTTATTTAATCTTTGCAGTTGTTGCCTCTGACATATATCCCCCTTAGCGATGCTATATGACCCAACAATCGAATGCATTATAAAATATATTAGAGTTCATTTATACCCTCCTTATTCAATCCGAGCATCTTGGGTCGAAACATTATGCCTGCAAATGATGTCCAGTTGTGAAAAGTATTTCTTAAAGTACATCCAAGTCGACAGTTCCGAGAAGTACTCGACAAAGCGACGATATTTCCGAGAAGTACTTGATAAAGCGTTAATATGACGTGCCCCATCGAGCACGTCACTAGTGGTGTCACCGCTACCATTCACGGCGGAGTGCGTCACTAATTACGTCACTGCTGCTGTTCCCGGCGGAGTGCGTCACTAATTACGTCACTGCTGCTGTTCCCGGCGGGAGGTGCCTAATTAAGTCACTGGTGCCGTTCCCGGCGGGACGTCACTAATTAATTACGTCACTGTTGCCGTTCACAGCAGCCGGGCATGCTGAAGTGGCTGAAGGACTTCATGGGCGTGAAGGAAGGACGCGACACGGTAGAGGCCATCCCGTCGGCCATGGCCAAGCAGGAGCGCGTCTCTGGCGACCAGGCGATCGAGATCGGTAAGTTGTGTTCGTCGGTCGGTCAGTTGTGGCAATAGCTGTGCGGCACGCGTCTGGTGCTGAGGGTGGTCAATTGTAGCGGTGTCCAGCGCGGACACTGGCCACTTGTGTTGGGGAGTACAGCAATGAGCAATGCGAAGAAAGGGAGACTTGTGCGGAAGGCACGGACTGGCATGCATGCACCCACAAGGGTGTATCTGTCTGCCAGTCTTTCATGCACAGGTACCATGGGAGTTGTTGTTGAGTAGGCGATATGTAGTTGAGAGGGCGATTGCCTCTAAATGTGGGCTTTGCTCCCCAACAATTTGGACTTTTTACGTGGGGGCATGCGATGGAGTGCGCTGTGTTATGCCCCCCAAATTATTTGGAAAATGCACGCCCTGCTAGGTAGGCAAGCGCCTACCTACCTACCTACGTCCTACCCGCTGATGGTTCTGAAATAGCGTTGATGGTACTGAATGGTGGTGTGGTGGGCATTGGCTGTTCTGCAGAACTTGCAGATTGCTCTGCATGGAAAATAATTTGATGTTTGTTAGAGTGGTATTAATGTGTCTTTAAGGTGGCAACAGGCAAGCTAGTAAATTTGGGAAGTTTTTACATATTTGCCTCCATGAAGCAAACAAATGGGCTAGGTTTAGTTAGCCTAGGTTAGTTTAGGTTCATTAAGTTTGAATTTTTAGATGTCTGAAATAAATCATTTTTTTTCTTCAAAGGTGGCTTATGCTAGGTCCGGTTAGGTTTTTCTTCAATTTTGAACATTTTCTGAAGATAGATCGCTTGAAATTTGTGATAAAAAATTGGATTATTTTTATCAAAGGGAGGCTAGCCTAGGTTGTGATGATGTTTTTATTTTATTTTTAAACATTGCTTTTTACTCTATGCTACCTACCTAGCTCAAAACATGTCTGGTATTATTTTGCTCACAGCCTGTAAAATAAGCATTTACACAGAAAATGAGTGGTCAATCATCTTTGTCACCTTCAAAAACATTGCATTGAAATGATAAATTTCCAAGAATTCATAAAACACCTTAAAGAAAACATTTATAATTCAAAGCAGGTAGGTGGGGGTGGGGTGGCCAAGTGATTAAGTTGTTAAGCTCTGGGAACCAAAGATCCCAGGTTCAACACTAGTGCCGTTCAGGACATTTCCCAAACCTGTGGCCCACCTGCAAAACAGTGGGAGGTGCCATTAGCTGTGATTGTGCATAAAGTGCACTGGGAACCAACCACTCAGCAAATAAACAAGAAGCAGGTAAACATGGGTGTTGTTTTATCTTTGTTTTGAAATCTGGGTTAGCACAGGCTAGTGACCTGTGCTAACATGTGACCTGTGCTGCAATGTGCCATTTCTTTTGGGAAGTTGTTGCAATGCTGATAATACATGGATGGATCTATAGGTACCAAATGCATTTTCTCATCGCCAAGGTTGACCTCCAGGTGCTCACATTGGGTGCACATCTGCTGATTAAAGTTCATTTTGCCAATTAGCTATGTAGGAGGTTGGCACTAGGTAGGTAGACTTGCGCCTAAATACTTTCCTATTTAGGCATGTCCTACCTACTAAGGAACCTACTAGCTGTGGGGTTTTACATAAATTGATGAAGGGCCTAGCAATATGAAAGTTGCTTTTAAAAAAATTGTAGGTTGACTGGTTATTTGGGTTTGGGGCACATCACCATGTATATCGGTTATATGCTGATGATGTATACTTATGTGATCATGTGATGATTGCAGATGATTGCTTGGTAATTTCAATCATTCATTCAATCATGGTAGTCGAAGCACCCCAAAACCCAAATAACTAACTAACATTCAATCATGGTAATTTCAATCATCAATAAATAATTTGCAAAGTTATGGTTCATGAGAGAAATAGGAACATAGATATGTTTCAATTTATGAGGTTGACCTTTATAACTGATACACCAAGATATTTGAAAGAAATCACATTCCTTTGTAAGCACCTGAAATAGAAAATGAGCACAATTGTACACTGTTAAAAAATGGGCACAAGACATAGGGATGCTATAATTATTGAAGTCCATTCGAAAGTGGGAGGAGCAGAACAGTACTGATTGGACAGGGAGGTTGGGAGTTGACAAAATTGACATGTTTTGTGCATGTGTGTGTGTGTGTGTGTGTGTCACTAGACACCAAACATCTGCCAATTCAGACACTACTCTGTAGGCCCATCCTCTTCCTTTATCTACCTGCCCTGTGTAGCCATGACTGAGTGTTTCGTATATGTGTGCAAAAATGTGATGCAGATTCAAGAGATGAAGAGCGAAAAAGCGATGCTGCTACGCTATGCCATGCTATGACAGTTCCCAGGTCTGGAAACTATAACAAAACAATGAGCTGGTCATCTAATGTTTTGCCTGAGTGGAATGGTATAGTTGATCAAGGGGTTTGGAAAACAACATAATTTTTCAGGGATATCATCCCCTAAGTATTTTTTATGTAGCTATGCTAATCTCATTCAAAGGGTCTCAGACCTCAGACTCTTAGTCAAATGGGGGGGGGGGGCTGATCATTGGAATAGACTGCCTGCTAAGTCTGTGGTTAGTCCCTAATTTAATTTTTTTAATGGGGTGGACAAGTTTTTAAAGTTGAAAAACCTTGTTTTTTTGTGTAATTCGAGGCTCCTGTGCACTGGACTTTGGTGTTTGTGCCTTCCCTTGCATTCAATGCGTGTGATGATCAAAGGTCGGAAGCTGTGGTAAATGATTTAGTAATTTTCATACGATGGGAGTGGGAGGTCCAGCCTAACAAACATTGAAATGATGAACGAATTGGCAGACATTCCAGCCAGCAGGTGATAACTGTAAGTGGTTGCCTTTATCAGACCGATGCACAGCGAGCGAGTACAACCATAGCGGGTTATGCCTGCCCGTAGAAGCCAGCGTCGGACGCCTGTCAATCCGAATCAGTTAATGACGGGACACCCCGACACCTTCTAGATTTTAGCGTGTGTATACATGCTGGTGCGGGTGGTCATTCGGTGGAGGTCACGGTGGTAAACCCGGCGTTGTGTGGCTGATGGCGGTAAACTGAGAAACAAGTAACCAGCCGGCGTCGATCAGCGACTGGCGCACCTGCGACCTGCTCTGATCATGGCTTGGGCCCAGGAGATTGCCCGAGCTGCCGCTGGCGGCCGGCAGCTGAAGCGGCTGCACCGCTCCCAGACTCGATTCGACTCACATTGCGCCCATATCACATGGTGGCCGGCGAAGGCGAAGGCGAAGTACTGTGAAGAGAAGTCGGCGCGCTGCGACAATACGTTAGCATGCTCGCCGCCGCAGTCACCAAGTGCCGCGCGTGGCATATTCAACAAAAGCCGATGGCTGCTGCATGACCATTGAAGTCGATGCGCCATAAAGCCCTAATAACTAACCAACCACTTATTTGGTATACATGTGGTGTGTTAGTGTATGCAGGATGTTGTGGACGTCGCCGAATGTTGAATGTTTGGTTCATGCATCTGCACACGCCACGCCGTGCTGAAAAGTATTGCCGTCTCATTATCATTGCTGTGTTGCAGACTACTCCACCTGCAAGCGTTTAGGCGCTTCCTACTGTGCCCTGCCCAAGTCGTACCCGCAGCCTCGCTGCTCGGGCCGCTCGCCGCTCTGTCGCGAGGTGCTAAACGACACGTGGGTGTCGTTCCCCTCCTACTCGGAGGACTCGACATTTGTCACATCTCGCAAAACCCAGTACGAGGAGTACATCTACCGTTGCGAGGACGAGCGCTTCGAGGTGAGTGGGAAGTGTGACAGCTCTGTTTGGCTGTCGGTGCGGTGGTTCGGATGTGCTGTGTCTGGGTTGTTCGGATGTGTGGATGTCTAATGTCGACTACTAAAATGTGACTAAAAACACACCCATGCTGACTGATGTCGCTGCCAACACCTATACTGATCCACCTGTATACGATCTGGTATGATATGATACAAGATCTGACCTTGATTTGATCCGATCCGACTTGTCCTTATCGTGACGTTCCGGCTGTTGTGGCATGATCTGAGCTGGTTTCTGTCGCTGTCGTCACACCCAGGTTTTCTTAGTCAAGCGTGACATGTGACGCCACCGGAACACGTCGACTCTCCTCACCTGACATTTGACGCTGCCAGAACACTTAGGCTTTCCCGGTCAGGCCAGGACGCTCCGGATCTCCTCGCGTATCCCCGCCTTGTGTACCAACCGGCCCGTCAACCATGGCTGGCGCACAAGTTCATCTCTGCCTCCTCTCCGTTCCAGCTGGACATGGTGCTGGAGACGAACCTGTCCACCATCCGGATCCTGGAGGGTGTGCAGAAGAAGCTGTCGCGGATGGCGCCCGAGGACGCGGCCCGGTACCGGCTGGACGACTGTCTGGGCGGCACCTCGCCCACCATCCACCAGCGCGCCGTGCGCCGCATCTACGGCGACAAGGCGCCCGACATCATCGACGGACTCAAGAAAAACCCGATCGTCGCCGTTCCCGTGGTGCTGCGCCGGCTCAAGGCCAAGCAAGATGAGTGGCGGGAGGCGCAGAAGGTGAACATTCTGTTTGTTGGCGACAACATTCTGGTGAACATTCTGTTGATTGGCTCGTGTTCGTGTTGAGCATCCATGTGTTGTGTTTGTGTGGTTTACTTTTATATTCATTTCTAACGTAATTTTATAATAATTTGGACTGTTTGCTGCAGTAGGATGGCTACGAATGACATGCCCTCGGCATCTGCAGCTCGCAGCCTGTTGCCCCCTCCACATTACACTTTCCTTAGTAATTACGAAGCTAAAAGTTAGCTCATGTGTAAGTAGATGTTAAAGGTTCAAGTTGCTTTCCAGGTGGCTGATGCACAACCAAAGTTGAAATGTGGGAAGAACCATATATCCGCTCCTTCCAATCAAAACTCTGCAGATAAATCCGTGGGAATGGATCTCTGTTCCCCAGGCCATGCAAATGTTTTCTTCGAATACCAGACTGGATGGCATTGCTGTTTCGCGCTGTGACATTGCTTTTCACGTAGCCAATTGAATCACTAACAACTGGCCTTTCGTTGCCGACAGGGCTACAACAAGATTTGGCGCGAGCAAAATGAAAAGTACTACTTGAAGTCGCTAGATCCGCAGGGTGTCAATTTCAAGCAGAACGACGTGAAAATGCTGCGCTCCAAGTCGCTGCTGAACGAGCTGTACACCCTGTTTGACGAGCGACACGAGCAGCTGGAGGAGACGGGTGACACGACCGTGACCAGTGGGCCACACACCGAGTTCATCTACACCAACAAAAACCTACTCAACGACGCCGCCAACCTGATTATTCACCATGTGAAGCGGCAGACAGGTATCCAGAAGGAAGACAAGGCCAAGATGAAGCACCTGCTGCGACAAACACTGCCTGCCATGTTCTACCATCCCAAGCAGGAGCTGAGCGATGACGAACGGGACGACGATGACGAAGGTGGGCGTGACTCGGGACTGACACGTGATGGTCAGAGAGGTATCTGGCTAGGGATATCGTGGTGGTGATCAATACGGGTAGTGGTATAAACATGCGGGACTTACTTTTTTTTTGGTCGTATCCAGTTGCGTGTGCCGTTCACTGCGTCACGCAGTCGTCACTGCAGTGCTATATCATTGTGGTGTTTTCTCCAAAGCTGGCTGTCAATAATGGACAATGTGATTCGTTTGAATCGTTGCTGAATCAAATGGCATCGCATGACTTCAAATTCCGCTAAGAGCTCCGTCAGGCAGACTTAGATTCCGGTTTATTTTAGTCATATCCGAGACTTTCGGCGAGAATGTTTTTATCACCGCCTATCTGAAGTACCCAGTTCACCTCGATATCTCCGTCATCTTGCTTGTCTCCCGCCGATCGGCCCGCGTCTCCTGTGGATAGACTAGTGTCTCCCGTTCGCTGACGTGTCCCAGCGGCTGACCTGAGTCCTCCTATGGACTTACTAGTGTCTCTCCCGTCCGTTGACTTGTCTGCCGGCGTCTGACCTGTGCCAGCGGCGGAAGCCGTCTCTCACTGCCGTCGGTCGGCCTGGTGGAACATACCAACCAGGCCGCATACAGAGCTCTAGACAGCCGCCCGACGCCGTGCACCAATAAGCGACCGCCCGCGTCTGGCGCGGTCGACGCTGTGTACCAATGAGTGACTGTCCACATCTGCCGCAGCCGATGCTGACGACGAATCTGACGATGAGGACGAGGCGCGGCCGGCCGAGCGGCGCACGCGCAGTCAGAAGCTGCGCCGCACTGAGGCGCGCCGCGGTGTCGACCGCAAGCAGAACGGCACACCACCGGGCGCCGACCCGATCTCGGCGCCCGCCGACGACGACCAGGGCGAGTGGTACACGCTGTTCATGGCCAGCAGCAACTGGTACCTGTTCCTGCGGCTGCACCACATCCTGTGCGAGCGGCTCGGCAAGATCTACCAGCGCTCCGTCATCATGGCGCGCGAGGAGGAGCAGCACAAGAAGCTGCGCACCGAGAGCGCCGCCATCGCACTCCGACTCAAACCCAAGAGTGAGTGGCGGCGCGTGATGTGCTGCTGGCCGGGCTGGCGGATGTTGGATGGTGTGGCACTGGTCGGGCTGGCCGGGATAGTGTGGCGCTGATCGGCATGGTGTGGCCTCTCCAGCGAGCAACCCACCGTCAATGGAGCGGGACGTTGTGTGGCCTACTGTGACCTGTGCCGTAGCATGTGTATAGCCCTTGGAATATGCCACGCCGGTGTGGAAGGGCACTGCTGCCCTTTGCTCAGAGGTGACTACAGAAATCGCTAGGTCGGATCTTTTGAACTTTTCCAAGTTTTCCTAAATTACCGCTGTCGTTAGCGGGCGCCAAATGATCATTATGTTCGGTGAGTCATGGAGCCGAGATAGCCAGCCAACAGTTGGCCGCACCTGTAGCACTTAGCACGATCTGCTCCATCGACAAGCATGAACCGGCTTATACACGAGTCTCCTTGTGGAACAAGAATATAAATCAACCACAGGTGTGAGCTCGTATGATGAATGCTTTTTCCTGGGCTATGGGTTTTGTCAGTACCCTGATCGGTTTATGCTGTTCATATTCATTACAAGTTTCTTTCACCGTGCTTATTAGATGATTATAACTTCGATGTCATGTTGGAAGGTCCAGTATTTGCATGTTCCTTTGCACATGCTGATGTACCGAGTTTCTTATGCAATCGCGTGTGTCTTCAGACGAGATCGACATCGAGGACTACTACCCTGCGTTCCTGGACATGGTGAAAAGTGTGCTGGACAACAATATGGACTCATCGCAGTTTGAGGACACGCTGCGTGAAATGTTCGGAATTCATGCCTACAACGCCTTCACCACGGACAAGATTGTGTCGGGCGCCGTTCGTCAACTACAGCACATTGTCACAGAAAACGTCAGTCCCCTCCCTCTCCATACACGCACTTTATATACAGTCAGTACTCGCCGTCAAGAAGTGGTGCCGTCTCGGTTAGAATCCATACGTTATATGCTTCGGGCTCATTGGTGGCGTGGTTTTTCCGGGAGCATTGCCTGTGCTTACATGCGGGTAAGGGTAACGACCAATGACTCCAGAATCTATCTGGAAATGAACGTAAAGAAAACGGTTTATGTTCATAGGGCATTTCATTTTTATGGCTAGGTCGTTCCCTGCCCACGATGGTTCTTAATTTATATTGTCTCATTCCTTTTTCACGCATCGATTATATCGCTATTCCCCCTCATCTATAACGTGCAGCATGGGCGCTGTATGACCGAAGCAGCCGATGTGCCACTAAGCCCAAATAGCCAACCTATAACGTGCAAACACATCTCACCCTGCCATATGTTCCTTTGCATTTGTTCCCCTGGAGTTCCCAAAACGTGTCGAATCGATAAATAGCCCTAAATCGATAATAGCAGATGCGCCCCAAAGCCCTAATAACTAACGAATCGATGAATAGCCCATGATGTAACCGTTTGGTTGCTAACTGAGTGAATGTCATCACCAGGTGGCTCAGATGACGCTGAGGGAGTACCTGCTGGAGGCTGCTAACGGAGGTGCCGGCGGACCCTGTTTCAATGCCGACCAGCGAGACTCACGCGAGACGGCCTACACCAAACGGGTGGAGCAGCTGCTCACCGAGGAGAACGAACACTGCATGAAAATCTACCTGGTCAGTAGCCAGCGGCTGGCACGGTCCGGCGCTCGCTTCAGTGCCGGCGGCTCTGTTTACGTACGGATCGATAGCTGTCGGTGCTCATTGTCATTCGTGAGCAGTGATAACTCGTTTTTGTTGGCTAGTATTTCACTGATGCATTATGATTGCATGCATCCATTGTTTGATGCGTTCAGACATTTTATTCGTTTCTTCCTCCGAAATGTTTGGGTCTTACGATTTGCATGTAATAAATGGCATCCCGATCGTTTTGGCATTGGTAGATGGTCTCGCTGGCCCAACCGCACCTTAATCACGAGAGAAGTGTTGTCAAGCTGACTGGGGACACAGTTCGTTCCGACCACGCCACGCCGAGTAACCCCGTGCCGACCCGTTCCAGTTCAAGAATGCCGGCCGCATGACTGTTGAGCTGCTGGACACCACCGACTCTGAGGACTCAGAGGACGGCTTCAACGAGGAGAAGCGCCGCTCCAACTACCAGGAGAAGTACGCCTCGCCCAGTCACCACACGGATGACGAGCTCAAATCGCACATGCAGCTGCCGCACTTCCTGCCGCGCTGCGTGCGCCGCAGCCGCCGCTTCCTGTGTGCGTCGGTCGCCGTCAAGCGCGAGCGGGACAACAACACACCTACGTCGTCCGCCGACAGGTGGGCAATGGCTGGACACCGACTGGAGGGGGAGAGGGGCTGGGCGGGTGGGGCGACACGTCAGTCATCTGTCGACAGGTGGAGAGGGGCGGGGCGATAAATCAGTCATTTGTCGACGGGTAGGCAGGGATGGTGCGACGCATCAGTCGTCTGTCGGCAGGTAGGCAGGGGCAGGGAAACACATCGGTTGTCTGTTGACAAGTAGGCAAGGGGCGACACATCAGTCGTCCGTCGACGGGTAGGCAGGGGCAACACATCAGTAGTCGGTCGACAGGTAGGCAGGGGCGGGGCAACACGTCAGTCGTCTGTCAACAGGATGGCAGGGGCGTGGCGACACATCAGTCGGCAGGAGGACAGGGGTGGGGTGACATCAGTTGTCTGTCAACAGGTGGACAGGGGCGGGGTGACATCATTCGTCTGTCAACAGGTGGGCAGGGGCGGGCGCCAACTGGATAGGGAGGAGAGGGGCGGGGCGATACATGGGTCGGTCGGCTGTCGATAGCGGCTCGATGAACTGTCCGTGTCGACTCAGTAGCTGCCCATACTGCGGCGGCGGCAGACGATCGATGTCATCGCTGCTGTAGTCTGTCCGACTGGGGAGGGGGCAGACAGAGGCGCAGCTGCCACCTGAATGTCGCCGTGGCCTGTCTTTTGTGTGGGAGGGGAGGGGTGCAGGTTTGTGCATCGATCGCGGTTCCAGTCCGATGTGGACACAGCGCCGTCCTTTAGCAAGATGGTGCCGCTCTTGATATGCTGTATTTGCTGGAAGACGCATTAGTTAATGGGTGTCGAACATCCGGCTGCCGGTGTTGGAAAGTTGTAGTTACCCAAGATAGAGCGAAGACTGTCGACGGGTGTTTAGGCTTTTGGTAGGGATCTGCTGTCTTAGTTATGAAAAAGTCATCCACAATCCAGGATCAATGGCTTCTTTTTAGATGACTTAAGTCTACAGCATCTATGTTTCGGCAGGTCTATTTTAAAGGCACGCATTATTCTTAGATTGATTTGTATTTGACATCGGTAACTCCATTTGGTACCTTCCAGTGAATTTTGGAAGTTTTTACTAAAGATCAATAAATTAAATCATTGAAAACAGCACAATTTATATTTGCAGGGATAAAAAGAGGATACCTTCTTGTGAAGGATAATGTTCCGGGGGACATGAATCCATGGTCTGGCTCTTTTTTGTGCCTTTCCCAGGGACGTGTATGTCTGTGTCTTACGTGCTGTGGTATGTGTGATGCCGGCGCGTGGCCGCACGCTGTCCGAGCCGCCGTGGCCGGCTCGCGTGACGCCGGTGCTCGGCTGCCGCAGGGACAACGACGACGAGTCGAGTATGGACGTGGACGCAGGCGACACGTCGCCACCGACCGGCCGCTCCCCGAAGCTGAAGCAGGAGCCGCTAGACATGGACGGCGCCGAACACTTCAAGCTGGCGTCCAACTACCGCATGATGCACGTGGCCAACAGCGAGACGTTCCTGCACCGGCGCGACGCCCTGCCCAAGGCCAGACGGGTGAGCGGAGACCGGAGCAGCGCTGCTGGCAGCTGTCGTCGAGGCCTGTCCAGACCAGACGTGTGCTTAGCACACTGGGCGGGACATTGCTGCGGTGGTCCCGGGTAGGATATTGTCTTGGTGTCCGGGGTGGGACATTCCTGCGGTGTCCTGAGCAGAACATTGTTGTGGTGTTAGGGGTGAGACATTGCTCTGACATCCGGAATGGGACATTGCGGTGTCCGGAGTGGTACGTTGTTGTGGTGTCCATTGTGGGACATTCCTGCGGTGTTCTGAGTGGAATATTGCTGTGGTGTGCGGGGTGGGACATTGCTGTGGTGAACGAGGTGGAACATTCCTGTGGTGTCGTGAGTGTAATATTGTTCCGGTGTCCTGGGTGGGACATTCCTGTAGTGCCCTAAGTGGGGTATTGCTGTGGTGTCCGTGGTGGGACATTGCTGTGATGTTCGGAGTGCTACATTGTCGTGGTGTCCGGGGTGTGATGCTGCCCTATTGCCCGGAGTGTGACTGCTCTGGTGTCCGGCAGACACACGGACTCGTATCGCGTCACCTGAACGTCCGGTTCCGGGAGTGGCACGCGCGCTGGGCCGAGGACCACGTGTCGGCGCGTCAGCAGCAGCTGTGCACCGACTGGCTGCTGGGCCGGCTGGACGGCATCAAGCCCAGCCGCACCACCGTGCTGCGCAACAACGACCTGCGCCGGCCGCCCTACTCGCCCTACAGCCGCTACCGGGTCGAGTGGCTGGAGCCGGCGCCGGTGTCACCGAGCGGTGGCAGCGGCGGCAGCGGCGCCAGCGGCGCCAGCGACACGGACAAGTGAGACGGCGCCGCGGCGCGCCTGTTACGTCGTCACGCCAGTGTGCTGCTCTGCTGTTGACCCTGTGCAGTGTGTGTGTGTGTGTGTGCCACCGCCGGCGGCGGTCACGGCGGCGTCGGTGGGCAACAGCATGTGTCGTTGCTTCACCGTAGAATTAGCGTTTGTTGTTCGGAGGAATACTTGAACTGTGGTCGACGCAATCGGCTGGCTCTGGAGGCGGGGCGACGTCGGCTCGGCGGGCTGTGATTGGTGCCTGCCAGATATTCCACGTCAGCCGACAGGCACTAATTGCACCCGCCGGCCGACGTCGCCCCGCCCCTAATCTGGAGGCGGGGCTACGTCGGCCGGCGAGCTGTGATAGGTGCCTGTCAGCTGTGACGTGGCAAGTCACCGTCGGCGGAACACGTACAAAGTCGTCCGGACCGCACCGGCCGCCCTCTTTATTTATAAGATGTGCTTGTATCGTATTTGGTCTTGGTTTGGCCGCCCATGCTGTCGACAATTCAAGTATTCTGTCTTATCTTGCTGTCTTTTAACAGTAAGTGCCCACATGTGTCAGAAGCTAGATATATAAATACATCGCTCGCAATCCGATGGTGTTTTCTTATTGGTCCTTAGTGCTACCAGCGTTCTATCACAAGTAGATATGCTTCACTGACCAAACAGATGTGATGTACAAGCGAGGCCGGAGAGGGAATGAGATCTACTGTAATGCGTGTAGTCTGCCCGGCTCGACTGCACCGCGTCTTATGTACCCTGGAATTTCGTTTTGCTTTGTGCTGGGAGTGGTCAAAACATTAAAGCCCGCAATTCGTCGATAATTTTGACCAGGCGAAATGTGGTCTAAAGGTCAAGTAGGCAAAGCTTTTACGTCGCATTTAGCGACAATGTGGAGCGTCGAAATTTGTAGTTTCATACAGTTGGATGATGGATTGCATCGGTCATTTAAACAAGTGCTTATCCGTGGCACTGCGTGCAACTGAAGCGTTTTCAGGGTTGTTTGGGCGAAGACGTTTCTATCATGTAACGTCATCAGGACGAATGCTAAAACAAATTCAGCTTGAGCTACCTACGATAGACACAGGCCTGTCGGACACACGTGGAGCGGATGTGGTACCAGCACTGTTCTCATCGAGGCCCCAGAACATCTGCAGCATCAGCATGGATGTGTGTTTAGCTTACACACACATCCATGCTGGATGAATGAAGGATGAAGGGAATGGTAATGCCGTGAGCTGTGTCCTGTGATTATTGTAGTAAGTAGGACGTTTACACTTCCTGCGCATGGATAGTGAGCTCTGATAGCAGCACCGTAGATTGATTACATTCCAGTTATGGGCGCAAAATGACCCTGGATGTCGACGCGCCCCTAAACTCCAGTCCACCACCACCACACTTCCTGCGCATACATTACACTTTGTACATGGCGGAACTGATAGCCATCTACATGACCAATGTAGTCGATGCGCCCTAAAGCCCTAATAACTAACTAACTGATAGCCATCAGAAAAGGACTGCTTCATTGGAGTTTGGAATGAAGATGATTACGTCACTGTTTCCGATACGCTAAGTAGTCTCGGCTTTGAAGTCACTGTATTCTTGTGATGTTTTTATGGGGCATCGTAATGCACTTTAATATTGTCAGCTAATGGGGTTAGAGTGCCATCCTTTGCCGGGCCCTTGGGCGCTAAATGACCAACCATGATCGATGCGCCCTAAAACCACAATCACACACACACCTTTGCCGGGCCCCGAGTCTTGTGCGTGTTATCGGCGACAACGTGACTGGTGCTACGACGAAGAGGGCAGCCGGCATGACTTACACTCATGCGCTCCTCCCCACCACACAACTATATCTTAAAATCGACACCCCGGGTTGAAATTGCAGAAAATGGTACGATTCCATTGGTAATTGTAAGCTTAAAGCACTGAAAAGCTTTCTGGTGGTGTCGGAGTGTCCTGGAAAATCTCGGAAGGAGACTGTAGGGCGCTGAAATACAACGCATTGCAGGGGATAACACGTGGCATCCCATGCTCAAGTGTGATTGTTCAGACGGGGATTCGGTCAACGAGTAAGGAGTCCAGATCGTCTCCAGTAACATGAAATTCTACCTAGAGTTGCCGCGGACGAGTAACCTAGGGATAAGATGCCCATCTAACAACCGAAAGATTGTGAGTTCAAGTCTCACCTGTCGCTACTCTTCGTCCGCGACCAATCAGCGTGAGAGATCGGCGACGCAGCATATCTCAACGGTCGAGTTGTCGTAAACCAACAACCACCATCACTACCACCTAAAGTGGCCATCTTGCATTCACCTATTCAATTGGAGAATCATGTTTCTCGCAGTTCTACAGCGCACTCTTTCGTTTGGTTGCCGGGTCAACGGTCTTAGTTTTCATCCGGCAGTGAAAGACTCGCGCACAGCGCTTGGAGAGGGGGCTGCGGCTGGATGCACGGGGACACACCAAGAACGCAAACGAAAGGGTTCCCACTCCCACCTCACGTTTTTGATTAGACGAGCGTCGGAGTATTTAGCGGAGGGATCTCCGTATGCTCTATCCCTACAAAATCCGAACCAGCTGGTGAATATCCAGACGGTTTTATAAGTACCGAAATACACAATACATTATACACACACATATATATATATATATATATATATATATATATATATATATATATATATATATATATATATATATATATATATATATATACACACACACATATACACACGTTGTGTCCAGTTTCGTTGATCATTTCTGAAGCCAGGATTATGAGGACAAAGATATGTTCTATGATCAGCGAAATGAATGGGGCCCTCTGCCTCAGTCCCCTACCCACTCCCGGAAACAACATAATGTAAGACTGACCGCGTAAGTTGTGGAGAAACCGTACCTCTGGCGCCCGCCAGCGAAACCAGCCACATATGTGCCCCTCCCCCAAGTGCTACAGACAGTCCTGAAACTAATTCGAACGGAGACCCTCACTTGATGACAACCGTGTAGATGCAAATTTTCATTTTTGAGGACGAGTACCACCATTGGTACTTTTTTTAGTCCAGGTCATGGGAGTTATTGGCCTTTAGCCGCACCCATGGCCTGGATAAGTAGCACTGTACACTAGTAAAGACAACATGCACACTAATATCGCCCTCATCATCAATCAACTAACAAAGGTAATAGAAAATCGCTCGTTAATAGGCATTATCCATATATGTTGGTACAATTTTGTTTAGCATCAGTTGGCTTTTTGACACCACTCTTCCACTGCACAGTCAATTTCAGGACACAGGCTGTCGAATATCACTAATTAGAAACCGTGATAAAGAAATGGCAGCATGACAATTATGAGGTGTTGTATTTTTTCAGACGTGCTTTGCCAGTTACGCGTGTGTTTATTTCCTTGCGTTCATCCCTGATAGGACTCCATCTTGCGATCTGAAGCGAACTCGAAAATTGCATCAGATACACAAAGCCGCGTCGGGATATTTCATATCGTAAACAGCAGTATATTCTTAAAACCAGCACACATTAACAAAACAAACTATTATTACATATATCGTCTTCATATATTCACATCGAAGGATCTGCACACGGTACCTGTTTATAAATCAAAATATTCCCGGGCAAATCTATTCATCCTACTGGTACAAAACCAGCACAAATTTCGTGACTGGGAAGAGAGCATGGGTGCGCCAGAAGCATGAAACGTTTTGTTGTCAGCTGGCGGTGTAAAAGCACCACTGAAAGAGTGGTTGAGCACCACGTAGCTTCTATACATCCAACACTTGCACATCGGGATGTTGAAAAGCACCACACAGAAAGCACAAGGTCATGCGAAAGCACCGCCAGAGATTCTTGCAAAACTGGAAAACTCCTAGTGGGGGCGATACGTGCTGTTGTCATCTGGTAGGCCATTTCACAGTAAGCACTGCGCACGGAACAGTCCGCTGACAGTGATAGTTCGGCGACCGGCTTTGTGGGCCGCTGCAGCCGTCGAGGCAATCAACGAGAGCATCTCCGCATGAAGCCGCGAGGCCTATGCAACGACAATCCATTGGATACATTTTTTTTTTAAAGATTAGTAGGGCACTTCAGAGACTGAGTAGCAGGTCCGTGGTAGAGCCGCCTCAGCACAGCGCTGCGGCACACACGCACCGCTGGCGGCTATAGCTGTCGAACCGGCTTACGTCTATGTACAGTCCCTGCGGCTACTGTGGCTACTCGACACCTCCGTCAGAAGCTGAACCCCAGCACTCCGATACAGAAGTCGGCCTGTTCTGGGTCATCTACGGACGACTGGTCACCGCTCTGGCTGGACTGGTGACGGCGGCGGCGGTGGTGTGTGGTCGGCAGATGGCACGTGCTCGGTCAGCACGTCCACTCCGTCCTCAGTGATGAGCACCGTGTGCTCGAACTGCGCCGAGCGGCTGGAGTCGGCCGAGATGGCCGTCCAGCCGTCCTCCAGTATCACGATATCGGCACCGCCCTAACGGCACCGCACGCCGTCACCAACCGCACGGGATATACACAGCACCACGTCACCGGCCACATGGGATATACACAGCACACCATCACCAGCCACACGGGATATACACAGTACCACGTTACCGGTCACACGGGATATACACAGCACCACCGGCCACACGAGATAAACACAGCACACCATCACCGGCCACACGGGATATACACAGCACACCATCACCGGCCACACGAGATAAACACAGCACACCATCACTGGCCACACGGGATATACGCAGCACCACGTCACCGGCCACACGGGATATACACAGCACACCGTTACCGGCCACACGGGATATACACACCGTCACCGGCCACACGGAATATACACAGCACCACGTCACCGGCCACACGGGATATACACACCGTCACCGGCCACACGGAATATACACAGCACCACGTCACCGGACACACGGGATATACACACCGTCACCGGCCACACGGGATATACACACCGTCACCGGCCACACGGAATATACACACCGTCACCTGCCACACGGGATATACACACCGTCACCGGCCACACGAGATATACACAGCACACCGTCACCGGCCACACGGAATATACACAGCACCACGTCACCGGCCACACGGGATATACACACCGTCACCTGCCACACGGGATATACAAACCGTCACCGGCCACACGGGATATACACACCGTCACCGGCCACACGGGATATACACACCGTCACCGGCCACACGGGATATACACAGCACACCGTCACCGGCCACACGGGATATACACACCGTCACCGGCCACACGGGATATACACACCGTCACCGGCCACACGAAATATACACAGCACACCCATCACCGGCCACACGGGATATACACAGCACACCATCATCGGCCTCGGGATATACACAGCACATCATCACCAGCCTAGGGATATACATCACACACCATCACCGGCCACGGGATATACACAGCACACCATCACCGGCCACGGGTTATACACAGCACACCATCACCGGCCACGGGATATACACAGCACCACGTCACCGGCCACGCGAGATATACACACCATCCCGTCAACATCCAGAAGACAGAGCGCAAAAACCACCACAAAGCACGTATGTGTGTTTTTACACAAGTTCCAAATTTATAACACTAATAATTGAGGTTACGGATAGCATTGCGTTAAGGCCGGTTGACACGGGTAAATTGTTAACGTCTTGGGAATGGAACGTAAGCGGAACGTAATAATCATTTCGTAAGTCGAGCGTGATGGAAGCGAAAAGTTTTGCGACATTCGATATAAGTGCGATGTGGACTGGTGCACTTTGACCAGCATATGACGCTCTTATATGCTGGTCAAAGTTCGTTTTTATCATTTTTAGAATGGAAAGCATTGTTTAAAAGATTAACTGAAGTTACATTTTTTACGGCCACGGAACGTAACCGGAGCGTTTCTATCGCAGCATGCAATATTTATTTTAAAATACAGGTCAGCGGAAATAGATATCGTCAGGACGCACCTGAAGATCTGCACGAAAACGTGCGCTGATGTGAACATCTTAAGTGAAACACATTTGTATAAATTATCAAATCCGCAGACATTCCTACAGTAGATGATATGTAGGTAACCCTGGGGCATCGTGGACCGGCCTTAAAACATAAATCAGGGTACATTGTCACCGGAACATATTTATAAATATGTCGCCGTGAGATCAGAGCCAGTACCAGGTGGTGAGGTCAGCACCCCAGCAATTGTGGCGCCTACCCGTGTGGAACAGTCAGTAGTCAGGTCTAACCTGGGAGATGACAGGCTCGATCGTGAAGATCATGCCGGGCTGCATGGTGCCCGGGTAGTTGTTCCGGTAGTGGTAGATGTCGGGCGGTCCGTGGAAGTAGGAGCCGATTCCGTGTCCGAGGAACACAGGCACCACGGTGAGGTCTGAGTACCCCGCCGTGACCTGTACCTGGGCACCTGGGGGACGCAGGCAACACTCGTGTAACGGTGTGTTGCGGAGCGTGGCACTCGTGACCCATTCTCTGGGGAGGGGAGGGGAAGTGTCGCCAGCACAGAGGGTAGGTCACGGGGCGGGGTTCCGGTATCTTGATTTATGATATCAGGGCTAACTAGTGGTAAACTTACGTGCGACGAACTAGAATGAGCTGAACGAAATAAATGGAAGGAAGTTTGTCACAATGTACAAGACTAAGGCACCGTCCGAGTGAAGATTTTACACATTTGCTGAATGCTTTCTTCAGACGGTAAAATAGAAATATTCACACGGTCTAATCAACACGGGCCGACAGGCTCTGACCTCGTAGGAAAGCAAATCGTATGGCGGTACTCCGCCGCCGCCGTAATAGCACCAGTTGTTGCGTTTCAATTCTGGACATACATACATGAGGTGCCTTCCAATAATCGCACACTCCAAATAAAAAAGCATATATATATATATATATATATATATATATATATATATATATATATATATATATATATATATATATATATATATATATATATATATATATGTATATAATGTATAAGTATATATGTGCATATATATATAATGTATATGTATATATGTATATATATATAATGTATATGTATATATGTATAGATATATACACACATATATATACATATATATGTATATATGCATCGCACATAGACTTGAAAGCATATATCCATCATTGGTTGGGATTGATTATGAATAGCACAATTCCACCAATGCTTTCCGTGCCCGCCTAATGGAGCGTGTGCCCGAGGTGGCTACTCCCATGACCCCACCCGCGATATGACCTATACCAATAAGCTATAGTAACTAACTAATCAACGTCCCCCCCCCCCACGGCCAGTTGAGAGTTCATCTGACCACACTAGCCACGGTTGCTGGCTGTGGCCGTCTGCGGGGCCGGTGCAGCAGCAGCAGCAGCAACACTCACCGATGTCGGAGAAGGCCGTCCCGGGCCGGCAGATGGCGATGGCGTCGTCCCGGCAGCGGCGCGCTACCTCCAGCAGCCGGCGGCCAAGGTCGTCCACCTCGCCCACGGCGTACGTCTCCGAGCAGTCGCCGTTGTAGCCGTCCAGGTACACCTGGCCGTGTGCGGTGCGGTTGGTTATTTGGGCTTAGGGGCGCATCGACTGCGATGGTCATGCAGAGCCCAATGTGCGGCACGTTAAAGTCGTCCGAGTACACCTGGTCATGTGCGGTGGTCATATTCGCCCACGTATAGGTGTTCCTGGGCGAATATAGCTGCACCCAGCGCTAGCTACATTAGAGGGTAGATAGTCGGACAGCTACACTCGCCACACCGGATCGCAACAGCCGTCCAGGCACACCGGTTAGTCCGCACCACCCAGCACTGCCCGCATCGTCGGCTGCACGGCCACGCGCCTGCCTCGCCCATCACACACTGTCCGTCCACACCGGGACACTCTGCAACACGTTCACCGAGGGGAGTTCCGCACTCAGCAGCCCTTCGGTCTGCCTCTCCAGTCTTGCTTTTCTGGCCCTGCTGCCACACACCAAATGCTGCATTATTATTTTTTGAATATAAAGGTGTCCCTTTTAGTCAACATAGGTCTTCTAAGCAAGTTCCGGACGCAGTCATTATTAAGGAAAAAATATCCTGGTGTACACATAAAATACCGGGAACAGGTAGTAGTTCCATCACAGTGCAAATAGCGGACGAATGTTAAGGCAGCGGTGCCAAGTTCTTGTCGGCAACTTGCGCACTGTAGTCTAGGTATCGTGCAACAATAAGCTGGGCGCCCTCAAATCAAGATCGCAGCTCTAAACTGGGTGGGCTTAGATCAAGATAACAGCTGAACTGGATGGGCTTCCATCAAGATAACAGCCAAACTGGGTGGGCTCAGATCAAGATACCAGACCAACAAGGTTGGCTCAGATCAAGATAGCAGCGAGACTGGGTGGGATAAAATCAAGATAGCAGCCAAACTGGGTGGGCTCACATCAAGATAGCAGCCAAATTGGTGGGCTCAGATCAAGATAGCAACGAAACTGGGTGGGCTCAAATCAAGATAGCAGCCAGACTGGGTAGGGTCAGATCAAGATAGCAGCCAAACTGGGTGAGCTCAGATCAAGACTGCGGCGAAACTGGGTGCGCTCAGCGGATTTGTGGTGGCTCACTCTAAAACTTTGCTTCAACTTCACGACAAACCCCTTGAACAGATCACAAAATCAATGTCCGTCATGCCGGCAAGAGGCGGAGAGTTGCCACCAAATTCACAAGTTTCACCAATCCGGAGACGGACAAGCGTGTGCGCCACACCATGGAGCGCCATGGTTCGTGTTCGCCTGCACAGCCGCTGACCGTGACGTCGATGTTGATGATGTCGCCGTCCTGCAGCGGCCGGTCGTCAGGGATGCCATGGCAGGCCACGTTGTTGACGGACGTGCAGACCGACTTGGGGAAGGTGCGGTAGTTGAGCGGGGACGGGTAGGCGCCGGCCGCCACCGCCAGGCCGTGCACGTGCCGATCGATCTGGTCGGTGGTGATGCCCGGCTGCCCAGGAAAAGACAGCGTCACCCACCTACCAACACACGACAGCGTCACCCACCTACTCACACGACAGCGTCACCAACCTACCCACACACGACAGCGTCACCCACCTACACACACACGACAGCGTCACCCACCCACCCACACACGACAGCGTCACCCACCTACCCACACAGGCGCGCTGGCGGTGCTGACACGTGGAGTTACAGCCGATGCCCGGCTGCCCAACAGACAGCGTCACACAGGGAAAGAGGCACAGCCAATGCACGCATAGTGAGCAAGCTTCGGCGGGCATACATAGTGCAGAGCGGTGTCACCATGTATCACTTTCAACATCCATAGCATACCAGTTTGAAGAAATGATTCAATTTCGACAATTTGTCCACTTAATACTCATGTCATTTTCTCAGAATGAATTTCATTTACACTTCCCAATGTCATTTACCAAATGAATACACCCTACATGGCATCCAAACAAGTGTTCCTTGAAAATTTACCTTTGCGAGGCGTTTTGCCAAGTGTAGAATCTTGCTGGCGAGCTTGCCTGCATTTCTCATCTTGAGTATGGCATCATGAGAATGACATTCTGGGAGCGGTGGTGGGATGGGTGGTAGGCCAAAGTCAGCCCACGGTGGCCGACGAATGTGATCAGGAACTGATTGAATCGGAGAAACATGAGCTGGCTCCACGACGCTGAACTTGCCAAATCTGGGTCTAGAAAGAGGGAGACATGCATACCTATGAGCAAACAATACACATAGATGGAGACGGAGACGGAGACATTGACGGAGATGGAGACAGAAACAGAGACAGAGGCAGAGACTGAGACTGAGACGGAGACGGAGACGGAGGTGGAGACCGAGACATCCAACCACCTGTGTCTTAAATGCATGCAGCGGGCTCGTAAATATGTCCACACTTGGTGTCATCGCTAAGGATGTGTTCGTTTCTCTTAATAACCTGCTAAATAAGTCACACTTAATGGCTTCTACACATGCATACGGTGCATGACATAAAACAGGTTGACTATTTCTCTTGACAGGGGAACATAATAAAAAATTATGCAATAACACTGATGAGTCCGTCCTACCAAATAAGACGTTTCGCAAGAACATGATGTCGGACTGTACGCTGCGAGTGGACACAGACGTCATGTCATAAAAGCGAAGAAGGTCCTGATATTGCTGAGATTCTGGTCGAGGTGTGGCACTACAGTGTTGAGTTAGCCACATTAAAAATGTATGTCCTACTCTGTCAATTCTGGCCAGGTATGTTGTGGCTGCACCTGCTCAGATGATGGAGCAATATTCAAGGCGAGACCTAATGTTCGCGTTATATGCCGCCAACAGAACAATTTCTAGAACTTGCTACCAGGAGCCCCTGCCTGCATTGATCTAATAAAAAGTCAGAGAGCTTGGTTCGCAGATGACACAGTTTTCACATATGCTGTGCGAATGTCAATTTGCTGTTCAGATAAACACCCAGGTCTCGCATCACAGTCTCACGCTGCAGCGTTGAATCGTGTACCTTATATTCGAAGTGTACAGGAGTATGATGGAGTGATTGTGAACGACCTACATTTCAGAGGGTTAAATGATAGCATCCAGTATGCGGACCACTTTTTCCAAGATTTCCAACATTTCCCCAAGATATCCCCTCTCCAGACCATGGACAAATTTAAAGACCTTGATGAGATCTCCTCTCAGCCTTCTATATCTAAGTGAAAACATATTCAATTTCTTCAATCTTTCCTCATATGCTAGGTTGCTTATACCATTAACCATTTTTGTAGCCCTCTTTTGTACTCTCTCTAAAAGCCAACAACCTTTTTCATAGGTAGGAGACCAAGCTTGGATGCATTATTCCAAATGTGGCCTGACATATGCACAGTAAAGCTTCTTGATGACTTCCTCACCTCCCTCCCTTCTGGGTCAGCAACCTACCTTCCGGTACACCAGAAGTGACTCAGCCTAGCCCGAGACCGCCCCATTGACCATCACCTGCTGCCGGCGACCAGTCAAGTACGAGCGAATCGGAGAGATACAACCCTGTTGACTATCTGTCTGAAACATGATATGCATTTTCAAGCTTGCAAAAGCTAACAGCTTCTGATTGACACTTTGGAAATCAGAAGAGTAGTTTGAATAGATTGCATCTGTCTGGTAACCAGCAGCGATCGAATCCCAGGCGTGACTGAAGAAAACTGTCACGTTTGAAACACATGACCTTTATGGAATAAAACCTTGCTGGGTATCAGTCGGTACTGGCAAAATGTGAGCACTCAAAGCATAGTAATTGTTTTCTTTGTTTTTTTTTCATCTTTCCACACAGGGAAAGACGTGAAAGTGCTTGGTAGTTGATCAGAGTTTTCCGGTTGGCTTTCTTATATATTGATGTGATGTTTGTCATTGTCCACTGGTTCATAAATTTTCTCTGCCTGATAGAAAGGATACATATTTTTTGCAGCAGAATGCATAATTGGTTAGCACACTCTTGGAGGATTCAGGCACTGATATTATCTGGTCCATATGCTTTGTGCAGATCAAGTCCAATGAGAATTGTGTGGATTTGTTTTAATGAGGGCCAAGACTGTAAGAATAGACAATCCATAGTCCTGTAATAGACTACTGAGCTGCATCCTATGTTGTGAACTTGGCTGAAAAGGCTCCGTTCAGCAGGTTGGCACGTTCATCTTGTCTGGCACAATCAGCAGACACCAGATTGATAGCAAACATTATCAAATTGAAGTACACATTCTGATTGACATGGGGACTTCACTCAGCTCTACAGTATCCGGTAGTCAACAAATGACTGCCAGGTGACAAATTGGCACTATGGTTACATTAGTGGAGGATGCAGCTATAAGCCAACTTCCTGAGCAGTGGTATAAAAATTTGATACAAAGTGTACTTAATGTCAACCAAGTTTATAAATCCATACCTGATACTCCAACATGCTCACAACACAACTAATAAATATTTTCACAACACACCCTTTGAGTAGGATGCTTGTGCACCAACTGACTTGTTCTTGTTGCCTATTGGAATATGGGTTTTGGAATGCAACATGGTTTAAGGAAAATAATGCTGAAAACAAGTTGAAATATTTTCATTCCAACTACCAAGCAACAATCCTTGTCAACAAAAAAGGTGAGAAAATTAATGGAAACCAATTCCTATTACTATTACATGTTCTCTGCTGTACTTTTTAGTTCATGTCTGGGATGCTCTATCTGAAACCAGGAATGACTTGGATTGATTGATTGATTATTTGGGCTTAAGGGCACATCAACTGCTAGGAATGACTTGGAAAGACCAAAAGCAACCAGACAGGAGGGCAAATTGCTGTTGTAAAACTGCCTAAACACATAGAGGGAGCATCACAGGAGCATTTTCCAGCTGGAATGGTAACACATCTCCATCATATGAGGTCATATGCCCCCAGTTTCCACAGGATCTTCTGATGTGGGAAGATCACAAGGTCAGGTGGGGGCATAGGCCCCCAGTTTCCACAAGATCTTCTAATGTCTTAGCACTGATGGGCATTCATTGGTGCCTCCCAGACAATACTTTAAACTAAGC
Organism: Imbricaverruca yamaguchii; assembly: GCA_034440575.1. Lineage (NCBI taxonomy): Eukaryota > Metazoa > Arthropoda > Thecostraca > Neoverrucidae > Imbricaverruca > Imbricaverruca yamaguchii. The sequence continues at coordinate 851,151 of JAOTOL010001574.1, forward strand.
TGGAACTTAGTTTAAAACATGAAGCAGAAGCCTGCCAGCATATCATCCAAATGAAGAAAATAGCAAATTCCTGGTATATTCATTGGAAACTAGGTAGGGAAGAACGGGGGTTCTGAATACTTAGGGCATCATGCAACAAATAGCTATACTGCTACTTCTGTATGGCTGAACCAGTAATTGCACTGTTTACTGAACACAAAAATGAACAAGTTATCCATATTCAAATAGTTTATTTCAATAAAAATAATCTAATAACTTATAGCAAATAGCAACTCTACAACAATATTATTTTGTAGTGGTGTACAATATTATATTCTGAACAAACAAAAAATGTTGTTGTGCAGGATTACCTCACAGTAGCTGTTGTGGTACAAGCTATTAGTAGCCACTAAAAATGCTGGCCTAATTGCAAAATATACTGAGTCACTCCCTTATGGTTTCCTTAAGGAAACTACTCTTAGGAGCCTAAAAATGGTGCCTGTGAACTTTGCTAGCTCCATGCACAAAGAACATATAGAACTATGTGATTATACCATCTTATTTTGGTAGAGATGTCAGTCATTTATGAATACCAACATTTTATTTATACATTTACGCACTAAACATGATGTGGGAGACATCCAAAGGTTGGTGTTCAGGAAACAAAACCTGTTTATATACCCCCTCTTTTCCTACCTACCGAACCCTCTTTGTCCATGTCGCATACAGGTGGAATTAAACTACCAAATGCTGTGATTATCGCCTATATTGATTTAAATCGGTCAAAAGTATTGACGAAAATTTCGCTAGCCCAAACAGGGACAGGCTTTTCTTCCTTTGGACACATACACATACCAAATTTTTTACACATTAAAACCGGGTGAAAAACCCACCTGAAAATGCTTCTCATCGAAAACCATGACATCATTATCCCATTCGATCAGCGCACATTCCTCGATCGGCACGCCCGGCACGCACCACACATACCAAGGCAGACACGTACATACCTACCTAGACAAAAACAACCGGCGAGGGACGATCGTGGTGTGTGGGGGAGGAACGGCATCAAAACACGGAGGGGGATGGGGCGCAGGAAGGTCCCGGAGGTCGTTTCTCAAGGGGATAATTCAATATTGGCTGCTGAATTTTTTGAAGCACAAATCAGAAGGGTGATGATAGTGTAATGAGACACGATGATTCGCTACGGTCGCATGACGCATACAATTTTTAATGATGTCAGCTGACTTGGAACTTCAGACCCTAATTATGTTTTCAATGACATTTATTGACAACAAGGGCGGACATGATGTACCTCACAATGCGCAATTAGAACATTACATTTTTGCAGCGTAGTTCATGACATAACAATTTGCTTCCTTCTGGTTAACTTATTGGAATGATCCAATGAGTAGAGCTAAAAAACATGAAACATCTGTTGTACTTTCTTAAAAAGAGGTCTTGAAAGCGGCATATATGGCGCGATGAAGACCAATTGTGTGTGATGAGGACCAGTTGACAAGCTTTCGTAAAATACCACGTGGTGTTTCTACGCGATTTAAGGTAATAAATATGGGTGCGCTAGGTGGGTACTTGTATGCTCAATTTCAATAGTACTCAGTTTGCTTTAATGCGCCAGTCGTTTGCTAATGATGAGTACTGTGCTACATATTAGACACGATAACAACAGTGAAACGGCACTCGAAAACAGATTACAGAAATTGATGTGCTCAGAATTTCAATTTTGAGCGTGGTTGATGGATCGCCCTCCCTCAATCGCTTGTATTTTTGTGACGAACTTGTAGCACAATGTTTTATTATCTTCAAATCACCTCTAATTACTGGAAGTCTCTCTGACTGTTGGAAAAGCTCAAATTATTGCAATCTTTAAGAAGGGTTTATGGCATTAAAGGTCACTTAGATACAGAAGGCTGAGAGGAGATCTCATCGAGGTCTTTAAATTTGTCAATGGTCTGGAGAGGGGATACCTTGGGGAAATGTTTGAATTTAACAGAAATGATGCAATTAGAGGTCATAAATTCAAAATTAAAATTAACCACAGCAGAACAAGGTTAAGGCAAACTTTCTTCACCAACAGGGTAGTGGAACACTGGAACCAGCTGCCAGAAAACATCGTCAGTAGCAGAACATTGAACATCTTTAAAAACAGCATAGACAATCATTATAAGAATAGAGGGCTTGCTTTTCAGTATTACAGGGAGGGCTGATTGGCAGATTTGGTGGGCAACTGGTTCAGTGTACAGAGTGCAACCAAGAAGGGCCCTTGTGGCTCAGAGTTGCACTGATCTTTTATGTCTTTATGTCTTTATGTCTTTATGGCATTAGCACTCATGCCACCAGAATGGGAAACTTACTTTGCTGGGTTTGGAGTCGGATATATAGCTTGATATAGCTTGATCTGGTTTTGGAAAGCAAAATTTCAAGATGTTTTTGTTCTTCTTAAGGAGGGTTTTTCTCACTTGAAATAATAGACTAACTTGACATTACTGGACCTAACCTCTTCGCTTGATTCATGGAGGTGAAGTGTACAAGATTTGTCTTGTGGATTGTGGATACAGTGAAGTGCAATAACATTGTCATCAGTGCTGTGGTAGAATGTGATCAGATGAGTATCATAATGTAGATATATGCTGTATTGTGTGTTCATGTGTCAATATTTTCAGGGGAAAAGACAGAAGGAATATGGCTGCAAGCTCTGCCAGGTGTCCTATTTTCAGAGAATGCATTGAGAGACATTTTAGGACCTGGTCATCACTTCAGGTGAGATGAGATAACATGCTGCAAAGCATTAATATATGTAAGTATATGCATATTCTAAGATGATGTTCCATGCTATGGGTGTCTTCTTCATCCTGTGTTATGCATTACATTGCATTTGCTTACTAGTACATGGGGCGGGGATGGCCGAGTGGTTAAGGTGTCGGGCTATGGGTACCAAAGGTCCCGGGTTCGACTCTAGCGCCACTCAGGACATTTCCCAATCCAGTGGCCCACCAACGAAACAGTGTGGGCGGCGCCATTAGCCGTGAATGTGCATAAAGTGTGTCGTGAACCAACCAATAAACAAACAAACAAACTTACTAGTACATCCACACCACTGGTGGCTATTTTTACCCAGGATGGAGGTGAAGAAATCAGTTGGCTAAATGGCAAAGGATGTTGGGATTAGGGAAGCTGCAGTCTAGAGTACAGCAGCCAGTCTGGATCAGCTCAGTAAATTGCAACAGAGACAAGGGTAGATATCAGGTCAAGGAATGGAAGGGTATTTATAATTGAAGTACATGGTAGTGCTGTTCACAATGTTAAAATAGCAGTTTTTTGTTTGTGCAAAATGTCAAAATAAATGCAGTAATATGACAAAGTGCTCAATGAAATCAATATTGTTTAGCATATATATAGTATATTTTAATATGGTAGCAATATCAATATTGATACCATATTCCATTTTGAGCATATAGCATATTTGTAGGTATGCCATTCTTTTTATATACTGAATATCAGGATACAGATTTTAAACATAATGATACCTATAGTATCAACTGATGTAACACAGACATTGGTACATGATAGATAATCTCTTCACCTAAAGTTATGCTATGTGCTGTTGTTTGTGATGATCTGCAATTGTGAGGTTAACCATAGGGTTTGTTAATTATATTTACAAATCTTATGGTTGTCTATTATATGAATCTTACTTTGGTCTCCAACCTATGAAAAAGATTGTTGGCTTTTAGAGAGAGTACAAAAATTGTTAATGGTATAAGCAACATGGCATATGAGGAAAGATTGAAGAAATTAAATGTTTTCACTTAGATATAGAAGGCCAAGAGGAGATCTCATCCAGGTCTTTAAATTTGTCCTGTCTGGTATGGAGAGGGGATATCTTGGGGAAATGCTTGAATTTAACAGAAATGATGCATTTAGAGGTCATCAATTCAAAATTAAAGTTAACCACAGCAAAACAAGGTTGAGATAGTCTTTCTTCACCAACAGGGTAGTAGAACACTGGAACCAGCTGCCAGAAACTATTGTAGGTAGCAGCACATTGAACGTCTTTAAAAGCAGCATAGACAATCATAAGAATAGAGGGTTTGCTTTTCAGTATTACAGGGAGGGCTGATCGACAGATTTGGTTGGCAACTGGTTTAGTGTACACAGTGCAACCAAGAAGGGCCCTTGTGGCTCATAGTTGCACTTATCTTTCATGTCTTTATGTCTTTATGGTTGTACCTAGCAATACTAGGTAAATTGTATTAACAATCAGTGAACATAAGCAGGTGTTGCGTCTGCCGCCAGGCATTGAGGAGGAAACACGTGTTTGGTGTGGCTACTACATACGAGCTAAGTGTTGCAGAAAAGGACGGTGTACTGGGATAAATTGTGTATAGATATTTAGCGGTTGCTTCTGAGCGTATATTTCAACAGTTTTTATCGAATAAGTATTTTTGACCAGCAAATTAGGCCAGCAAATATATTAACCCAGGGAGGCTGCCCAGCGCCATTTTGTTAAGTTCTAAGGGTGTTGGCTGTGTCAATTTGGTGTTTACGTTTAAGATAGATTTTAAGACTAAGATAGTGGGCATAGCATTACACTAGGTATATCTTCATATCCTAGTGTAACAAATTAGACCAGCAAATATATTAACCCAGGGAGGCTGCCCAGCGCCATTTTGTTAAGTTCTAAGGGTGTTGGCTGTGTCAATTTGGTGTTTAAGTTTAAGATAGATTTTAAGACTAAGATAGTAGGCATAGCATTACACTAGGTATATCTTCATATCCTAGTGTAACTGCAGGATTGTTGGGTGTTGTGGACGGGTACTACAGTGTTTGATTCAGTGGTGTATATTTGTGTGGTGTGAGCTCTGTAGTGTGTAATTCTAGAGTGTATAATTATATAGTGTAGGCTTCTGTAGTGAATAAGTTTGTGTCAAATTGGTGTGTAAGTTTAAGATAGATTTTAGGACTAAAATAGTGGGCATAAATTACAGTAGGTATCTTCATATCTAGTGTAATTATACGGGATTATAGTGTATTGTAGATACTTATAGGCTATATTACTGTATTACTGTAGATATATTACAGTAGATACTTGTAGGCTTACAAGCTTACAGTAACTAGACTTAGTACTAAGAGTAGAAAGAAAAAAAACAACAACAAAAATGGAAGGAGACTGTGGGAATTGTAAGTGTGTGGGAATCATTGGGGACTTGAGTAAGAGGTTAGATATGTTAACGGGGGAGGTGGAGCGCTTGAAGTGTTTGGTGGCGGGACCCATCATGGGAGGTGCCAGCCAGGCAACTCGGGTGCCCGAGCGGAGGACTGATGGGAGTTCGGATGGCTTGGTCCGGGATGGTGGCAGTTGGAAGGTGGCAAGGCGCCATAGCACCCGACTGGCGCTAAGGAAGGTGGACATGGGCGTCCCAATTAAAAATAGGTTTGATGCACTGGAGGAGAGGGAAGGTAATGATGAGAGGGACGGAGGTGGGGATGACCAGATGGCTGAAGATAGAGATGGAGAGAGAGAGGTTTTAGTCATAGGGGATTCCAGGGTTCGGTACATGGATCGAACATTTTGTAGCAAGAATCCCAGCAGACGGATGCGTGTTTGCTACCCGGGAGCGCAGGTGAAAGATGTTAGGGATAGGCTGGAGGGAGTAATGAGGGGAAGTGGAGAGGGTGCAACGGTAATTGTGCAGGTTGGAGTTAACGATGTAGGAAAAAATAATACAGAGGAAACAATGAAAGCCTATAGGGCTTTGATAGGTAGTTTAGCAGGAAGTAGGAAAAGAGGAGTGGTGACATCCATCCTCCCTATGGTCCATGCAAGCATGGAGTGGTATTCGAGGGCCATTGGGCTCAATACCAGGGTGGCCAACATTTGTAAGGAGCTTGGGGTGCAGTTCTTGGATTTGTGGGGGGAGTTTTGGGGGGAGGATGGAGATGTTTGCTTTAGATGGATTACATCTGAGCAAGAGAGGAGTGGAATTGCTCAGCAATAGGTATGAGGAGGCTCTCAACAGGAAACAGGGAAACTAGGCAGGACATGGGGGGATGTAGCTGATAAAGAGAGAAGCATAGCAAGCAATGGAAGGAATAAGTTATCATGTTTTTATGTCAATGCCAGAAGTGTTAGGAACAAAATTGGGGAACTGCATGCATATATGTTGTCTGAACAGCTAGATTTGGTGTGCATAACAGAAGCATGGGTTAACGAAAGCATGTTTGGAGACAACTTGCAAGAATTTGAATTGACAGGCTACAACATGCATGCCTATCAAAGAGAGGCAAGGATAGGAGGTGGCATTCTCTTGTATGTTAGGCAAGTAATGAAATGTCATTCCATAGAGGATGGAGTACATAGTGCAGGAGTAGAATCTTTGTGGTTAGATATAATTCTGAAGAATGGAACAAAATTTAGGATTGGGGCATTCTATAGACCTCCAGACCAGAATGAAAACACTGACAGGCTGATGCAGGAAGAGATAAGTAGGAGAGTACAGGAGAGAACTATTTTGTTGGGGGATTTCAACATAGCAGGATTGGGAAACAAAACAATAGGTGTAAGCAAATCAGAAAGATGTTTCATGGCTTGTTTTGAGGACAATTTCTTCTTTCAAATGATACACGAGCCTACAAGGGAAAATAAAATATTAGATCTAGTGCTTACTAATGAGGAAAATTTTGTGCAAAATGTTAACGTAGGAGAGACCTTTGGTAATAGTGATCACAACATTATACGCTTCTCATTATATGTTGGAAGGGTAGCAACCAACAGAACATTGATTCCGAATTTTACAAAAGGGAATTACAGTGAGTTCAGGAGCTTCCTAAGTGAAATTAATTGGGAAGACATATTGAATGGCTTAGATGCTTATGAAATGTGGACAATGATAAAAGATAAGCTATTTCAGGGTCAGGATAGGTTCATTCCCAGTAGGCAAATTAGATCAAACAGGGTTAAGCACCCTTCGTGGCTGACTAGGGAAGTTAAGCAATTACTGGACTCAAAGAAACAAGCATTCAAGAAACTAAAAGATACTAACTCTGGGTTAAACCTAGAATCATATAGAATAGCTAGAAATAAAGTTAGGAGGTGTGTTAGAGCATCTAAAAGACTTGCTGAAATCAACTTTGCTCGAGAATGTTCAGCAGGTAATGCTAAGAGATTCTTTAGCTTCTATAAATTTAAGGCTAAAAAGTGTAGTGTAGGACCACTGGAGGTAGATGGGGAAATAGTGGTTGATGATTGCGACATTGTGGAATCCCTAAGCAAGCAATTCTCATCAGTCTTCACTAAAGATAATTCTGGTACAATAGGAACATCTGTAGGCCATGCCATGGCAGGTGATATGCTGGAGGATCTTACAATAACTACAGAAGCCGTAGAGAAGCAGTTGCAGAATATAAAACCTAATAAAGCTTCTGGACCAGATGAAATATATGCTAGGATCTTAGTAGAGTGTGCTAAAGCTTTAGCAACTCCCCTAGGTATCATTTTCAGGCGATCTATGGAGTATTCAGAAGTACCTGAAGATTGGAGAAATGCAAGTGTAGTACCAATTTTCAAAAAGGGAAATAGGAAGAGTGTAGGAAACTACAGGCCAGTCAGTTTGACCTCATTAGTTTGCAAAGTACTAGAAAAGCTGGTTAAACAGAATGTTCAGATTCATCTTGATAGGCACAACCTTTTAAGGGATACTCAACATGGATTTCGATCTCAAAGGTCTTGTTTAACTAACCTATTGGAGTTCATTGAGTATGTTACCAAAGAAGTAGACAATGAAAGCAGGATGGATGTTGTGTACTTGGACTTTAGCAAAGCTTTTGATAAAGTTCCACATGGAAGGTTAATTCATCAATTACAACAACATGGGATTGTAGGAAAAGTTCTACATTGGATTGAAGCATGGTTGCAGGGAAGGAAACAAAGGGTAGTATTGAATGGATGTAAATCTGGTTGGAAAGATGTTCTGAGTGGAGTGCCACAGGGCTCTGTTCTAGGGCCCCTCCTCTTTATCATCTTTGTGAACAACATTGAAGTAGGGCTGAGGAATAGAGTGTTCAAATTTGCTGATGACATCAAGCTGGTAGGAGTGGCTAACAGCAGAGATCAATCTAGTAATATTCAACTAGATTTGGACGACCTAAAAGAGTGGGCTGATCAATGGCAGATGACTTTCAACTATGATAAGTGTAAGGTTATGCATATAGGGTCTGCAGGCGAGACATTCAGTTATAAAATGGGAGGGAGGGAACTGGATGTTATTGAAGAGGAAAGGGACTTAGGTGTGTTGGTCTCAAAAGACCTTAAAGCAGAAAAACAATGTATCTCAGCTAGAAATAGGGCACTCAGAATGCTGGGACTCATTAATAGAAGTGTGAAATATAAGAGCAGGGAAGTCATGAAAAAGCTGTACTTAGCATATGTGCGGCCCCACTTGGAGTACTCTGTACAAGCATGGAGCCCCTACCTAGAAAAGGATATAGATATGTTAGAAAGAGTCCAGCGCAAAGCCACTAGACTCGTCAGTGGATTAAGTAACTTAGAATATGGAGAAAGGCTTAATGCATTAGATATGTACTCACTCAAGTATAGGAGATTAAGGGGAGACATGATTGAAATGTACAAAATTGTTAGAGGGCTAGATCAGGTCAATTTGAATGATGCTCTGCAGTTTAGAGTATCCCATAGGGGTCATCAATTCAGGTTAGACAAAATGAGGTGCAGGACAGTTAAACGACAACAGGTCTTCAGTCAAAGGGTTGTTGACCAATGGAATAGGCTGCCTGCTGATGCAGTGGGGAGTCCCTCATTGAATGTCTTTAAAAGTAGGGTGGATAAATTTTTTAGACAGGAAAATGTTGTTTTTGAATTCTAACTTGTGATGCATGGGATATTGAGTATTTTCACTAGCTATATAGGGTATAACATTATGCTAGTATTATGTTGTACTATATGGGGTGTACCTAGCAGTGGATTTGGCAACTTCCTTTGCGATGTCATACTGATGAGATTGGCTGTGGTGGCACAGGTGGAGGGATTGCATGGGTTTGGAATTGACAGGTGTGAACATGTACTTTCTAATATCTTCTAGACAGGCTTGACCCAGATGGGCCCTTGTGGCCCTTATTAAGCCTTAACACTTTATGACTTTATGACTTTATAAGTAAATATTTATGTGATTAAGTAAAATTTGTAAGCCCTTTCCTCCTATTAAATCAGGAAAGTTGAAACAATCCAAAGGACTCACCTACAGGGTTAAAATATTGGTCTTTCATTAGGTGTATGATGTTGAAATGGCCACAGTAAGATGTTGAAATTTGCCATGGAATTAGCATAATCTAAAATGCTTTTGATGTCTTCCAGACTCAAATTTGAGGAAGTGTTTTATGTGATGTTCTTACAATTCTACCTCCAGCATTTGTTTTGATATTCATAATTTAGGGAGAACTGTGTTTGGGACAGGGATAATAATACCTGTTGTAAACTGGTATTGTATGCCATATCACATTTTAGGTAATACCTTGATATGAAATTGTGTTGTGAAATGTTTGTGTATCACCATTTCTTCTTGGGTGCATGGACTTCCTTTTCTTTTCTTTTCTTTGTTTGAGTGTTCAGAAAGTGGTATATTCCACTCTATTTAACAAATAATTTATCACTGTTCACCTATGCCCATATTTCTGCTCTGGGCCTCCATCAGGTTATATAGTTTTAACAAATACATTTTGCTGCCAAAACTGTAATCTGAGGAAGGCTGGGACTACAAAATATATGTAAGTCTTTTGGATTGTTTTGAGCTCAATTTATTTTCTCAAAATGTTCCAACTTTGAAAACCCTAACTAAACCTAACCTAGCCTGACATGCTTTGGAATAAAAGCAAGTTAAAAACCCTTTGTTTGCTTTATGGAAGTAATATGTATATAACAGTTATCTCATGACTACTGCAAAGCACAATGATATCTGATTGATGTTGCATGTTCATTATGTGTGTTTTGACTTTCAGTTGGCTTTAAGAGAAGTCATGCCTGGACCTGTGTGTTCGGAGTTCTTCACCTGGCTCATGGATTCTTCAGAAAACTTCTTTTACCAAAATGGTATGGTGTGTAACATCAGCATATTCCTCTTCATGTAATTCCTTTCTTATGGTATAGGAGAAATAAGAGGGTCAATGGAGTTATTTCATATATAGTAAAGTAGATGTTAGGCATGTTCCCATGCTAGACAACCAATTGGAGAAGGAGCAATGACTCAAGCTAACATGGTTGTCTGATAATATGAGAGATCAGGTTCATTTACTAGTCATGTGCATCTTTTGGTCCACTATTATTGCATGCTGGGAAACGAGGGCAGCACATTATCTGTACAGCAAAATATGTCGTGAAGGAAACCATGGTCATTTCCACATATACAACCTTTGAAATCCTCACTATACCCCCACTTTTGTTTTCGCTCTGGTATCAAACTATGGTAAACTATGGTGAAGTTTACATCTTCACATGTTTGGTACTCCCCAAAATATGCTATGGGCCTGGATGTTTTCTTTTAATTGATACCATTGTGCATCCAGGAATTATTCTGAAGTGATGGAAATGTTCACAAAAGCAAATTTATGGGTTGTTCCTGTTGACTGGCTCAATCCTGAATTATTGAAGGTAGCAATATTCGAGGGTGGGTGAGAAAATGACTGCTTACATTTCTTGGATGGTGGATGGTGTGACTGACTCATGCCCCTGGACCTGTGACCACAGCTGACCTGTACCCGGACGAGGTGGTCGACTTTCTGTCGGAGATCCTAAATACAGAGATGGACACCATTATCGAGGACGGCTCGCTGGAGCTGGTGTGCGGTGCGCTCTGCCAGGCATTCCGCGCGTGTGTGGCCGGTAGATACGATGACGTCACGGCCGAGCTGGCCAAGTTGCCGGCGCCGGCCGACCTATCCGCCTGCCGCCAGGTAACACACTGCAGCAGCATGGCCTGCAAAGTGGAGGAGTGATGTCAGCAGTACATGGGTCTGGAATGATGTGATCTGCGAAATGATTGTACTCTTCGAATAGGTGGAGGCTGCAGTAAATTAGTTTGTATAATTGCTATCATACAAGTATAATGCATGCTGTGTTTTTGGCCAATGAGTATACCGTATGGTGTATGTTGTGTAATGAGAAGGGAAACCATGAAGCTATGATTCGTATGGTATGCAAGTGCCATAAAGCAGCTCCTGGTTCCTCGTTGTAGTACGACAATTAATGCACCATCTTTAACCCAGGATGATTGTTTTTGTGATCATATGTGAAAATACTGTAAAAGTAACAAAGTACTGGACGTGCCAGCACTAAACCATCACACTCCTCATTCCTGATAATTTCCCTACCTGACAATGCCAAAACGTGGAATGTTTTGAAAATAATGCAATCTTTTTAGATTTGATCACTATAGCAACTCACCTGGAAAAAGAGAGCCAGGTGTGTCATGTATCAATTGAATTATGCTATGCTTCTGTGGTGTTGATTATTATTAACCCACTGTTATGCAGTGTCCTAAAATTACTTCACCATTACCTGTGTAGATGAAGAAAGAAGTTGCTTGGGAATAGTGAAAGATTGGAAGAAAATAAAGGATCTTCTCTTAAGGATTAAAAAAGCAGAATGCTGTTATAATACACATGTTTCACTTCAGTCACATGCATTTTACATTCTTTAGCTGCCGTGTGTATAATGACTGCCCACACATCATGTGGCTAAATGGTAAAAACCTAAGACAAGGATGAAATAGCACAATTCCATTAACTGTGAATTTCCAGGCCACATAGCCAGTTATTTTACACTGCTGTTATGTGTGATAGTAGCCAGTAACAGCTGTCTTGTATGGCTTGTCTAAGTGAGGCCTCATGTCAGGTGATGGCATACAGCACGTTACATGGCGCCAGCTCGCTCGATGTCCTGTGTTGACGTACACCACGACATGCCGCAGGCGCAGGCCACGTCTGAGGATGACGTCAGCCCTGCCGCCGCCGCCGGCCGCCAGCCGACACCAGCGGCCACCTCTGGTGAGCCGACCGCACCGACCGGCCACCTCGCGCCGCCGCCAGAACGCATGCAGACCGACGACGGCTGGACCGTGGCGACCAGGCGGAAACGGTAGTGTCGCCGGCCACCGGGCGCGAGACTAGCGCCGCCCAGTGGTGCCCGCCGGGACTAGCGCCGCGCGGTCGCGTCGTGTCGGCCGGGGTGGGCGCCGCTGGCGGCTGGCCGTCCAGAGTCGGCGGGCCACCGCTGCTGACGTCATCACCGGCCCACCTGGGCGCCGCGGCCTGCACAGCCCGCTGCCGAGGGGTGCTCCCGGTGGAAGTGGAGGGTGTCTGTGTGATGGTGTCCGGGTGTCATCGGAGCGCGCCCGCCGCCGAGGGGTGCTGCCAGTTCAAGTGGAGGGTGTCTGTGTGATGGTGTCCGGGTGTCATCGGGGCGCTCCCGCCGCAGCCTCCGTGTGTGCATGGAAAGGTTCCGGGGTGTGATACGTCCAAGCTTCTGTTGATGCACCCCTGGAGGTGATGTGTTATACTTGGAGCTTAGTGTGAATACGTGACGCTGCGTGACATCGGCTGTGATGTACCTCCGATTGAGCCGATTTATCTGCCAGTCAGCATGTACCTTTACCAGTGCGGGATACCGTTGCTTTCCGCTGTGCTTTTTGCGTCAATGATAATAGCGATACTCCCTTGTATAAACTAAGGGAGAGTTCCGCTATTGCAGGTTTGACAGAAATAAAATATAGTTGATGTAGGCCTTGTTTATAGCCAGCTAATGAAATCTTTCACTAGCTACATGTTGCATAGACCTGTTAAAGCCAGTCAACACCTGATGCATGATTTTTCGGACTTATTATAAATATCGATAAATTATTCACCAAGCTCGTTGCACTTCCTCTTCCAGATTAGGAACTAAGATATATATATATATATGTATATGCATATATATATATATATATATATATATACATGTGTATATATTTATATATATATATATATATATATATATATATATATATATATATATATATATATATATATATATATATATATATATGTATATGTATGTATGTATATTCTAGTATCAATTTTTTATGTTCCGTTTTTTTCTGTATGCATTTTTTCTGGTGTGCACACATTCTCCGGATGGGCCCAATTCTTCCTGCCTGGTGGATAACACCTCAGCTTTTGTGTTGTATTTGTGAAAGAAAGGTTTGTCGTGTTATTGCACCTTCGCAACATGAGTGACAAGGTGAATTTTACGAAAATACATCTTGCGTGCTGAAATATCTTGGTGCCAGCAAAGATGGGTTCAGTTGGCGTCCTGCAGTTGTCTATGATGGCACTTCTGTGTGGTCTGTGTGTGACCTGAAGCAAACAGTACCACCCGGAGCCCGGCAATCAATCAAAGTGAAGTCGAGCTAAATAGTAGAGTGCTGAACTGAAAGTTTGTTCCATGTCCCTTGGCTATATTTTGCCGTGTATCAACCTTCCGTTATGGGCGTGTGTAGGGGAGGGGGAATGTAAAGTAGTAGTTTCCCATATTTTCCCATATTGTGAGTCTTCCATGCCAACGTGCACGTGTGTATTTATCGTGTGTGACAACACTCCCTATGCCAATTGGTCTTCTATCGCGCAGCGCATGGCCTGGCCAGCATGTACACTTTGTACGTCAAGATAGCCCGCATCGGTGTCGACCAGCAATATATCAGTCATTACCTCAGGCCCCTGTTCGGCGTCCAGTGGTTATGCGCCGTCCCACTGGTGACCCGAGGTCAGAGCTGGTAGACTAGTTTGTGAATATCCTGACTCAGCAGGTTTAGTAAGCATTCATCAAGGTTGATGCTAACTACGCTATTCATTAGGGCTAATTTTATGCGGTTAAACCGGCTTAGCCAGACCAAAAGTGGAAAAGGAAATAAGTGGTATACAATTTCTTAGCTTCTTACTCCTAACTTCCACACGTTTTCTATGGCGGATTCTAAGGGCACGTTTTTAAATAATTAAGTTACTATAATGGTCTGGGAGCGGTAATATTGGTTTTTTGCATATAATGTCTAAAAGAGTTTGTTAGGATGTAGGGATTCGCCACGAAAACGATATTTAAACGTTCAGTCACCTCATATTGATCATGCAAACCATATGATGTTTGAATCATATGGTTCGTAAGAAACTATTCACTTACCGTGATAGTGAGGCGCCCTACATTCGCCACAGGCACTTTATTGGATGTCATAACAAATTCGCCCACCTCTGTCGACAGACCCAAAGTGAGTTTCTGCCACTACAGTCCCCACAAATTTATCACATGTTCAATTAAAGTAAACAGGCCTGCCTCAGTTAACACCGTGATAAAGTCACGTTCTTTCGGACGAGTGGACACCTCAGAACTTACCCTTGACCTTGGTGAGATCGACTGGGTCCAGGTCACTGGTCGCATCTCAGTAACCGATAAATGGGACACCCTGCTGGGATTGCTGACACCTATTCTCGACGAGCACCTGCCACTCAGAAACATCAAAATTTGGAACCCAACAGCGCCACATATTAGCGAAGGTACCAAACATCTTATGCATCGGCGAAATGTAGCCTTGCACTTACAAGATAGAAACACTTACAAAGTATTTAACCGACAAGTTCGATCAGCTATTAGAGCTGACTGTAGGGAAGAGATTGGCGGAAAGATAGCTCAGAAAGGTTCATCAGCTGCGTGGCGTGCTATCAAGCCTATTATCGATACAAAAAAGGTCTCACAGAGTACAACCTCAGGTCCTACCTGAGTAGCTAAATCAATATTTTATTAGTGTCGGACCAAAAGTATCAGCAGAGGTCAAACGCCAGGCAAACATGCCTGAACACACATCTCCCAGTTGCCGGCTATCGCGCGTCTCGACCAGCTCCTATAAAGTATCACCCATATCTCTTGAACAGCTAGCCAAAATCGTCATAATCATGAGAAGCACAAGTGCGTGCGGACCCGACGGGATCTGTATTAAGGTTATCAAATTTCTGTTCTTTTTTATCGGCGAAGTGCTGTTCGACATTATAAACACATGCCTGACTACAGCTGATGTCCTCTCCACTTGGAAACAGTCAATAGTAACTCCCATTCACAAATCAGGAGATCCTTCGGTTCCCTCTAATTTTAGACCCATCTCACTGGTTCCCGTTATCGCGAAGATCACTGAGAGAGTAGTGCAGAAACAACTATTTCACTATCTAAACTCAAACCACCTACTGGCCCAAACTCAGCACGGCTTCAGACCACGCCACTCTACGGAAACCGCCCTTATCTCAGTCACGGACGAAATACTAGCAGCAATGGACCGTTCGGAAGTAGCTCTCCTTTGCATTCTGGACCTCAGTAAATGTTTCGATGTAATAGACCACACCAAACTGCTCACTAAACTTGAACTCCATGGAATAGATACCGACTGGTTTAAAGCATATCTGGGAGGTCACACGCAGGCTGTTAGGGTCTCAGATCAACACGGAAACAGGCATCTCTACTCCTTTCTCCCAAACAACATAGGTGTCTTTCAAGGTTCATCATTAGGTCCACTTCTCTATTGCATCTTTTCGAACGACCTCAGTCTGCACGTCACCGCACATGTCACCCAGTTCGCAGACGACACCCAGGTCCTCATCTCCGGTCGGAAATCTGATCTCCAAAATCTGATGTCAGATGGAAACATGTCTGAGCCAACTCTACGACTACTCCCTGGATAACGGCTTAAAGGTGAACCCGACCAAAACCCAGCTTCTTACTCTCGGATCGCGTTAAAATCTGCACAATATTACCCCGATACGAGTGTGCTTTAGGGACGCCGTGATAGATGAGAAACATTCATGTAAGAACCTTGGGGTGACATTCGATCGCCACATGTCGTGGGATTCCCATGTAGCTGCTGTGGTCCGTAAGTGCACTGGGTTCCTTCTGGCCTTGAGCCATCTGCGTCACCATCTGCCGACCAGTACCCTCTTCACTATAGTCAATAGCCTAGTCATATCCAATATCCGATACTGCATATCTGTTTACGGGAACGGGTCGTCAGCAAACATCCACAGACTAGACAAGATCATTAACTTCGCCACTAGAGCGTGTCAGGTCGCCGGAAATTTGATCATATTGCTGATGCCGGAAACGAGTTGGGTCTCCTCACTGCAGCTAATCTGTACCTATTTCACAGTCTCACTTTGCTCCACAAGATCATTCTGACGGGTGAGCCTACGCACATTGCCGGTCAAATCACTGCAAACTCTACCCTGCGAAACCGTCACACACGTGCAGACGACCACCTGCACCTGCCAGCCATACACAGAGAGGCTGGCCGCAGGATATTTCTCTACTCGTCTGTCTTGCACTACAACAAACTTCCTACTGAAACAAAAACATCGAGGCTGTCTAACTTCAAGAAACATGAATTGGCGTATCTCCACGAACAACACTCGTCACAAAAAACTTACACCATGGATATGTGTACACTCTGAAGTCACCTTTAGGCCATCGCTTTCCTATCACTTCTACAAGCCACTCGTGTATGGCTCGTGTATGGCAATATGGCTCGTGTTGCAAGTACGGTGTATGCAGTGCGGAAAGTGATATGGATATTGCATTATATTGGCGTACGAATGTTTGTTGCGCATCTGCTCCCACTATTGACCACAAATCCATCCTTTGTAAACATCTGTGAGTTCAACCCAGACTGCCCGTAACAGCCACTGCACGTGGAGGGCATGTATTGTTAAATTAATGGTAATCATTTACGGTCACCGGGTGACGTAAGTAGTTCTATGGATTCGGTTTAAGCTATGTAATACACGGTTAAAACTACACTGGCATCAGCTTACCAGCGCCGATTTCTAGTGATTCCCGAGTTTCGGGGGGGGATGTTGGCACTGGGGCCAGACACTTCTGCCTGTTTGGAAAACAAGCTGGTCCTGGATTGATGTCCTCCAGAACATAATCCTCACCGAAAGATTATCTCTTCATTGTCTTATTCGCTAGGAGGTTGAATGTTGCTGGTTGACGACTGCAAATTTGCTGTTCTTTGCTGAAATGCTCAATGCTCAGCGATGTGTGCAAAGGACGCCCCTGACGCCGGGAAGAAAGAGAAAATACCATCTCCTTATTGGATTCTTCACAAATTTCCCTTTTAAAATCTGGAATTGCATAATACAAACCCGTCACTGCACGTCTGTACTTCTGTGTGACTGGAACTGGAAGAACACAAAATATCTACTGCAGGCAGTGCCAGAAGACCCCCGTTTTGCCAACCCTGATGCAAGCACAGTACTTGTGTTTGAGCCGAGCCAGTTTCGGTGGGCCATCCAGTTGATGGGTTGATACTTTCCCTGCTTCCCGTCGTGTCGAAGTGAACCATGTGTACTTCTGCTGGGGGAGGGGACATGCCGACTGCGGGCGGTCGTACGCCCGCCATCCCAGGTCGAACCCTTTCTCGATAACGCTAGCTTCTACCAATTGCAACTTTCCAGTTGACCTTAGACTACCACGATTCTCGGGGAGCCAACCTGCACATTTCTGCACAGATCTGCAATCTGCACTATTCCTCGTCTCGACTCTGCAACACTGTCATCTTACGGGGAATATCGTCTTAATCCTGGTCTCAACTTCTGTAGGATGAGCACTGATACCTAGATATTGATAGATAAGCTGACGTACAAGAAATGGAGTTCACTGTAGTGGCGATTTTTGACACTTTGTACATGTTGAGTGTCGAAGAGTATGGCATTGCGTGATTCCTCGGTTTTGTATTTCCAGGTCACTGAAGTTCAATTTAAGGTTACTGATTATAGTTCAGTACATAAATGGGTTAGCATTTAATTATGTTGTATGCCACGGATTATGCAAAGCTACATCATTATTTTCCTCTCGCATGGCTTCCATCAAAAAGAAAAGGCTGCATTTTCAAGGCTGTATTTGGAAACGTTACAGTAGCATCAGTTGCAATACATCTACGAAGACTACAATCATTGGGTTGAATAGATTAGCAAGCGTGAAAGATTTCGGACAGACCTATGCTGATCGCTTGTAGAAAATAAACAATGAGCTCTATCATTCATCAAAATTAATAACAACACACACTATTCAAATAATAGTGGCCTATATTGTCGACTGCACGTTTTCCCCCTACCATATAACATTGAACTTTATCTACAAACTTAATATATAACAACAATTGATGAAAGACATGGAGTGCTGGAGGGGTCCGCTCCTTCTGACAGTTTCTGGACAAACTAGATCTCCACCTGAGCCGTGATTGCAGATGATTCTTCAGAGCGTACAGCTCTGTTCGGCGGTATTGCTAGTGAGCAGTTTTGTAGCCGGCGCTGAAGTCGAGAGGGCCGGGCTGCAGGCGGCACTTCTGAGGCGAGCTGCCAGCCGGACCCGCCCCGCGACGGCTGACCGGTTTTGGCACCGGCGGCGTCGGGCGGCCGGTGACGCGTGACGTGACACGCGCCGGCGTCACGTGACCTGAGCCGGCGCCACTTTTCTCCGCCGCCGCCGTCGCTGGTGTGCGACCGAACGAGAGTGAAAGTGGTGCGGTCGGCGGCGACTTTCTCCTGCCGGCTGCACGAGTGGCGGCACGGCAGGGACCGGCGGCGCTGCCGGCCGGCCGGCCGCGAGAGACGCCGGCGGCCGGAACAACAGTTGGCGGGAGAAACTCGTGATGGATGGCGGGTGAGCGGCCGGGCGATGGTGCGCGACTCCCCTCAACAACGGCACGCCATGGCGTCTTGGTGGGGGCCGGCCGGCCGACACACAACACCCGTCAGAACGTGGCCACCATGGGGTCGTCCGGCTCGGCCTGGCTCCGCTCGGCTCGCAGCCGCGCCTGCTTGGCCTGGTGCCGCTTCAGCGTGCGCCGCTTGTCCTGCAGCACGCGCTTCCTGACGTGGCTGGTGCCGCTGTCGGCGGTGCTGTCCGTCTGCACGTCGTTGCTGATCTCGGACAGGATGTCCTGGATGTTCGCCACCGTCGCTCGCGCCGCCGGCCGGCTGCCGCTGGCGCCGGCCGTCCGGAACGGTCGCGTCTCGGACGAGGTTGTCCCGGACGTGCTCGTTTCGGACGTGCTCGTTCCGGATGTGCTCATCTCGGACGTGCTCGCCTCGGATATGCTAGTCTCGGACGTGCTCATGCGTCGGTCGGGCAGCGCCAGCCGGAACGAGTCCGCTGAGCCGTGCGCGAACTCGGCAAAGTCGCGGAAGTTCTCGAAGTTGGGCCGGCCGGAGTCGCCGTACGGTCGCCGCGGCGCCAGCTGATGCTCGCGGTAGCTACGGCCGTCGACGAACGTGCCGCCCCGCAGGATGACGTAGTTGCCGGAGCCCAGGTGGCTGGCGCGCTCGAGCGGCGGCGGGTACGGCTGGGCGAAGCCGGAGAACAGCGGCGGCCGCGGCGCGTCGTCCGCCGGCAGGACGGGCGGCACGTGCTCGTCGAACGCCGGTCGGTACGGCACCGGGCTGAGCGGCAGCCGGTACCGGCCGTCGGCGCCGCCGTGCTCCGGGTAGTGGTGCGGGTGGTGGTGTCGGCGGTGTTCGGGGCCGCGGTGGTTGCGGCCCGAGCGCGGGACCCATGACCTGGACGCGTAGAAGCGCTGCGGGTGTACGTGGCGCCGCCGCCGGCTGTGTGCGGACTGAAAGAGGCGGTGCGTTACCGTGTACGGCGGTCGGAGTCGGCGGGAAGCTCGTCTGGGCTATTGCCGGCCTGCAACGAGACGGATACGCGCGTGTTATCTGGTGCCCGGTACCGGTACATGGCGTGTCGTCCCCGGCCCCGGCGAGTACACGACCGCGGCGTTGTCGAAGGCAGTTCACTAGCATCGTAACTAAACGCCGAGCCGACGAGCTCTTAGCGCAGTTGTGCGTTTTTTTTATGTTCTCCGCGACCTGAATGACGGGCTGTAGCGGTTCCAATTGTATTAATATACTCTAGTTTTGATTCTGATTGTTGGCTAGTCCCACGGCATCGTGACTGCTTGTCAACGCACTCACGATTTTAGCAGCGTTTCTCCGTGACAGGTGACAAACATGGCAATCGCTGCTAGGCCCACAGTCGAGTGAGATTTCTCCATGACGGGGCGGCGACGAACCTAACAACTCTCCGGGGGTTCCCATTCGGGTGAGACTTCTCCGTCCCAGGGACGACGACAACCCCAACAACGCTCCGGGGTTTCCAGTCGGATGAGGTTTCTCCGTGACTGGTGCGGTGACAAACAACAAACGCTCCGAGGACTCCCAGTCTGGCGATGTTTCACCGTTCTCGCCCCAAACACGTATCACTCTCACTTTGATTTGGTCCGAGTGCAGCCGTGGGGGAATTTGATAGTGGCGAGGAGGTTGACTACTTTGTGCCGCAGGGGATAGCGGGCCGATCATGTTTTGGACTAGGCCCCACGAGGTCACCAAATGCGCCATTGATGGCTACATGAACAACACCGC
Organism: Imbricaverruca yamaguchii; assembly: GCA_034440575.1. NCBI lineage: Eukaryota > Metazoa > Arthropoda > Thecostraca > Neoverrucidae > Imbricaverruca > Imbricaverruca yamaguchii. The sequence goes on from JAOTOL010001574.1 coordinate 871,638, forward strand.
GGCGGTGTAACGTGCTGATTCTCACCTAGACTGCTGAAAGCGGAGTCAGTTTTCCGGGCCCGTAGCTGCGGTCCTGGAACACCAGAGCGAATTACACTGGGCTGGGCAATGTCATCGTGTGTCCCCGCGGCGCGCCGGTAAACACCGCGTGGTGCGTGGCTGCGCCAGTGCGCTCTATGGAGGCCGTGGCGCCACACGGTTCCGCCGGCTCCCTGCTTGCAGCGACACCTGGCCCATTGACATAGTGGTCGATCTATGGGCGTTAGTTTCTGAAAATTATTTGGAGGGGGCACGATACATGAAGGCCATGTGGGAAATGGATTTGGGTGGGAGTAGGAAGCACACTCCAGGTTAACATCCAGGGCTAGCATATGGTCCCATGTTTGAACTTGAAATTATTGGGGGAGCCAACATTGAGGGCGCTTGCCACCTGAAAAGTACATAATGCAACACTCCTTGGTCGGTGTGAACACCATCCTCTACCTTAGCCGACGGGATTGGGTGGGACAGTAAATGTAAACTGATACATCCCCATGTGGAACACTTGAAATGTATCCAATGGGAGTATGTGTCCCGTGAATCGAGACTTCGTTTACCTTTCAGGTCGCAGTTGGAGTCGCTGATTCATCTCTGCGGATAGTTCCAGGAAACCAGGAAGAATTCGGTTATTAATGGTACGACAAGGTAAGCAAGTAGACTCTCAGCTGAGTATTGTCATACTTGTATGAATGTATCATGCCTGTATCGGGCACGGATAACGGACGACTCAGACGACATTGACGTTTTAAAGTAGAACGTAAACGTTTTAAACCATCCAAAATTATGTTCGGATTTATCCTGGGCACTGACGATTATGCGTAAAATGCATTGTTTGTGTGTTGTTATCATCGGGGAGAGTGAAACCGCATCTCTGGCCAGATGCTGCGTGGTTCACGCAGTGTGCCGTTTGGACATCGGCATCATGCCACAAGAATGGTTCGTGCCCACACAGCAAGAGCTCGTGCCGATTTTCTCCCTCCGTGCACAGACTTCTTTTGTTTAGGATGCGCTTGCATAGTGGATTTGGAAATTCGACACCGATCTGGAAAGGCCGAGTGCCACCCTAGTGAATGGAGAACCCATGTGAACGGGACCGGGAACCACCATTTGGCATGTGTCGAATGGTGTTGGACATCGCCCCCATAGCGTTCCCTTGGACGCCATCTGCTGTGGACTGAACACTACCTTTTTGCTGTGCGCGTGTGAGCAGCACGTGCCGCTCACATTCCGACCGTGTCTAGACATAAGCACAAAGCTCGGGCTCGTGTGTTGTCAGGCGTGCACTCGTGCCAGTTGTTTCGAAAGTCAAGCCGTGATTGTCGAAATGCACGCTGCTTGGAATCAGTGCATGCCTTTGCGCATCCCCTTGAGAACGACTGTATCTAGAAACGCCACATGCCATGAAGGTTACACTGAGTTTACAAAGCCACCGGGAGCAAACTTAAAACGATAATGATAGATGGTCCAAAGTTCATTGATTTCCAAAGCTTAGTGGCGTATTCAGCGTCGTAGTGCGACACATCGGTATGCGGTAGTGAGAGGTCAATGACATTATTACTTGGCTATGAAAATCGCTTCCATAGATCAGATGCCATATTGACGTTGCACGCGACAACATTTTGATATCCAAAGTTGTAGGATGCCCTGATCAACAAACTCATATACTACATCGGAGATTACAGCCCGGAAAACTGTTCTCGCTTTAAAGCCAATGCTGATTATTTCAAATGCCAGTGTTCAATATTCATTCATCGTACTACCGTGCTATCTACTATCGGCATGCTTCATCGTACTACTACTACTACCACTACTACTACTACTACTACTACTACTACTACTACTACTACTACTACTACTACTACTACTACTACTACTACTACTACTACTACTACTACTACTACTACTACTACTACTACTACTACTACTACTACTACTACTACTACTACTACTACTACTACTACTACTACTACTACCATCACTGAAAGCGACTGTTTGTGGTTTTAAAAACAAATTTTGACATGCCGTTATCATTTTCCGTGATCACTGTCACAACTCACTGGCGCGTGGCTGTAGGAGGACGCCTTCTGCTCATCGTCTCGCCGAGCCTGGAACGCCGACTGGGGAAACTGGATCGGAATGACCTCGATGCTGTCCCCTGCAGGGTAGAAGAGGAATCCTTTGTAATGGTATGGTCTGCAGAATGGGCGCCGCCTAGCTCTGCCCCCTCCCCCTCCAATAGTGGTGGTGGTGGTGGCTACTGGCTTTACGATACGTCGATTGTTTTGGGTCATGTAGTGTCGCCAATCTCTCACGCTGGTTGGTCGGCAAGACAATGAATTGACAATGGCAAGACAATGAAAGCGCAATGCACCAGCCCGGCTGGTGCAGCCCACAACAGGTCACACAACAGGCGAGCTCAGCCGGGCTGGTGCAGCCCACACTAGGCCACACACCAGCAGGCGGGCTCAGCCCGGCTGTTGCAGCCCACACTAGGCCACACACCAACAGGCGGGCTCAGCCCGGCTGGTGCAGCCCACAACAAGCCACACAACAGGCGGGCTCAGCCCGACTGGTGCAGCCCACAACAGGTCACACAACAGGCGGGCTCAGCCGGGCTGGTGCAGCCCACGCTAGGCCACACACCAACAGGCGGGCTCAGCCCGGCTGGTGCAGCCCACACTAGGCCACACACCAACAGGCGGGCTCAGCCCGGCTGGTGCAGCCCACAACAGGTCACACAACAGGCGGGCTCAGCCTGGCTGCTGCAGCCCACAACAGGCTACACAACAGGCGGACTCAGCCTGGCTGGTGCAGCCCACAACAGGCCACACACCAGCAGGCGGGCTCAGCCCGGCTCGTGCAGCCCACAACAGGTCACACAACAGGCGGGCTCAGCCCGGCTGGTGCAGCCCACAACAGGCCACACACCAGCAGGCGGGCTCAGCCCGGCTCGTGCAGCCCACAACAGGTCACACAACAGGCGGGCTCAGCCCGGCTGGTGCAGCCCACAACAGGCCACACACCAGCAGGCGGGCTCAGCCCGGCTCGTGCAGCCCACAACAGGTCACACAACAGGCGGGCTCAGCCCGGCTGGTGCAGCCCACAACAGGCTACACAACAGGCGGGCTTAGCCCGGCTGGTGCAGCCCACAACAGGCTACACAACAGGCGGGCTCAGCCCGGCTGGTGCAGCCCACACTAGGCCACACACCAACAGGCGGGCTCAGCCCGGCTGGTGCAGCCCACAACAGGCCACACACCAGCAGGCGGGTTCAGCCCGGCTGGTGCAGCCCACAACAGGCTACACAACAGGCGGGCTCAGCCCGGCTGGTGCAGCCCACAACAGGCTACACAACAGGCGGGCTCAGCCTGGCTGGTGCAGCCCACAGCAGGCGGCGTTTGGCTCGGTAACACTCACCAGCTGACTGGGAGCGGCCTGGGACACTCACCAGCTGACTTAGAGCGGCCTGAGACACTCACCACCTGACTGGGAGCGGCCTGGGACACTCACCAGCTGACTTAGAGCGGTCTGGGACACTCACCAGCTGACTTATAGCGGCCTGGGACACTCACCAGCTGACTTATAGCGGCCTGGGACACTCACCAGCTGACTTATAGCGGCCTTGGACACTCACCAGCCGACTTGGAGCGGCCTGGGACACTCACCAGCTGACTTAGAGCGGCCTGAGACACTCACCACCTGACTGGGAGCGGCCTGGGACACTCACCAGCTGACTTAGAGCGGTCTGGGACACTCACCAGCTGACTTATAGCGGCCTGGGACACTCACCAGCCGACTTGGAGCGGCCTGGGACACTCACCAGCTGACTTATAGCGGCCTGGGACACTCACCAGCTGACTTATAGCGGCCTGGGACACTCACCAGCCGACTTGGAGCGGCCTTGGACACTCACCAGCTGACCTAGAGCGGCCTGGGACACTCACCAGCTGACTTAGAGCGGCCTGGGACACTTACCAGCTGACTTATAGCGGCCTGGGACACTCACCAGCTGACTTAGAGCGGTCTGGGACACTCACCAGCTGACTGGGAGCGGCCTGGGACACTCACCAGCTGACTTATAGCGGCCTGGGACACTCACCAGCTGACTGGGAGCGGCCTGGGACACTCACCAGCTGACTTAGAGCGGTCTGGGACACTCACCAGCTGACTTATAGCGGCCTGGGACACTCACCAGCTGACTTATAGCGGCCTGGGACACTCACCAGCCGACTTGGAGCGGCCTTGGACACTCACCAGCTGACTTAGAGCGGTCTGGGACACTCACCAGCTGACTGGGAGCGGCCTGGGACACTCACCGGCTGATTGGGAGCGGCCTGGGACACTCACCAGCTGACTGGGAGCGGCCTGGGACACTCACCAGCTGACTTATAGCGGCCTGAGACACTCACCGGCTGATTGGGAGCGGCCTGGGACACTCACCAGCTGACTTATAGCGGTCTGAGACACTCACCACCTGACTGGGAGCGGTCTGGGACACTCACCAGCTGACTGGGAGCGGCCTGGGACACTCACCGGCTGACTGGGAGCGGCCTGGGACACTCACCGGCTGACTGGGAGCGGCCTGGGACACTCACCAGCTGACTTAGAGCGGTCTGAGACACTCACCAGCTGACTGGGAGCGGCCTGGGACACTCACCGGCTGATTGGGAGCGGCCTGGGACACTCACCAGCTGACTGGGAGCGGCCTGGGACACTCACCAGCTGACTTATAGCGGTCTGAGACACTCACCGGCTGATTGGGAGCGGCCTGGGACACTCACCACCTGACTTAGAGCGGTCTGGGACACTCACCAGCTGACTGGGAGCGGCCTGAGACACTCACCGGCTGACTGGGAGCGGCCTGGGACACTCACCAGCTGACTGGGAGCGGCCTGGGACACTCACCAGCTGACTTATAGCGGCCTGAGACACTCACCGGCTGATTGGGAGCGGCCTGGGACACTCACCAGCTGACTTATAGCGGTCTGAGACACTCACCACCTGACTGGGAGTGCTCAAAGTTGTCGGAGAAGCCTCCTAGGCTGTTCATGCTAGGGAAGCCGGGGGGCATCTCGAAGAAGCCGATATCACCAGTGTCAGGAGCATCTGCGGTAGAGCGTGCCGTCTCACAATCGTGCCGTACTGGTGGCCAGGTGTGCTGGCCGACCCACACCGGACAAACTGGTCTGACATTCGGTCTAGGGAGCACGCCTTAAGTGGGCGCGGTTCTACACCGACGCAGTCGATGCGCCCCTAAACCCCAATAGCCAGGAACACGCCGTAGAAGTCCAATGTTCCAAATTCATCTGGATCGCTCAGATGGCAAGAACCTGACCTAAACATTTTCCGAAATGCATTGTGTTTAGTTTTCTACAGATCTGCCGATTAATGCAAAAGTTGAAGAACGTCGGCTAATTTGGGAAGATCCGGCCTAAATACGCCCCTTGGATCCGCCTTGCTCAGGTATGTGGCCGATGGCCATCACCGCAGTTGTAACCGCAGCTGTCACTGCAACGGCCGCTGCAACGGTCGCTGCAACGGTCACTGCAACGGTCACTGCAACTGTCGCTGCAACGGTCGCTGCAACGGTCACTGCAACGGCCGCTGGTACGGCCGCTGCAACGGCCACTGCAACTGTCGCTGCAACGGTCGCTGCAACGGTCACTGCAACGGTCACTGCGACGGCCACTGCAACGGTCACTGTAACGGTCACTGCAACGGTCGCTGCAACGGTCGCTGCAACGGTCACTAACGGTCACTGCAACGGTCGCTGCAACGGTCACTGCAACGGCCACTGCAACGGTCACTGCAACGGCCGCTGCAGCCGTCACTGTTGCCACTCGCGCCTCGATGTGTGATATTCCTACCGACGACTGAGCTGTCACGTTCAGTGACAGCGTTTGCATGTAGCGGCCACCGACTGGTATCCCCAAATGCTGGCTGAACACCATCAAACTCAACTGTATAGGCTGTGACCTGTGACCTTGCTGGGGTCGTTTTGAGAAATCTGTACCTATGTGCTAGCACGGTAAGTTAGTGATTCATTCGTAGGCACGAATCGTGACATGTCACTCAGGCCACGCGATCAGGCCATAGGTTTGTGATCCCAATGTCGTGCAAAAACGACGTTTGAAGTCATTCGTCACTGGTGCGCTCGATGACAGATCGACCAATAATTTTCCAATTTTACACCCCAAGATTTGCATTTGGATACAAATTGGTGTGTAGTCTTGTGCTCTGAACACGCCTGAACAAGTTTTAGCCCGATCCGACTAACGGTTTCGGAGTTATAGCCTCCGGCAGTGTTTTGAGGTCACACAAGGGTATCTGGCAATAGGTATCTCATGGACGATGACGAGAATATGTAGCATATGCATGTTTGAGAAGAAAAATGATGAAGGAAAGCATCGGTGATAAAAGTTGGTCTCGTGACCTCGTGACCTGTGAACCCAAGCCCATTGAAAATGATAAATTTGATGGCGGAAATACAAACGGGTATGGTTGGCATGCGATGTTACAACAAATTTTTGCTTTTAAATGTCCCATATAGGCGTCCGTTCTCCATGGTTTCTATGATTTTCCGATTTTCGGAACGGACGGATTTGGGGTAAGTTGTTTCTCACTGAAAATCTACGCGGGATCGAACAGTGAAGTAGAAAATGGTGATGTAGAAACGTTTGCTTGACAGAAAGTATTATAAATGTATTAATGTAAGTCTTATAGTTTGCCCTAATCAACTTTACGCATAGTTCATCTGTGAATGATAGGTTGGGAATTCAAGTTTATGGGCACATCGACTGCGTCGATCATGCAGCACCCATATCGTCGTCAGTCAAGCAGTCATATGCACGAAGGTCGGTCGACGAGACAACTGCACGTGAACGGGTCGATGTACGTGTGCCGTACCGCGCTACGATGCCCATTTTGTCAGGTGTAAAAGTGAGTTAATGAGTGGCATAAATTACAATACAAACTGTATTTCTTATAGGAAGCGGAAGAGCCATCCCGATTGAACAACTGATAACTCGTCCCCTAATATATCCCAAAGAGAGATAGAGAGATTATGAAGAAGAAGAAAAATCGTAATAAATCGGACGTTTTCTGAAAGTTTGAGAAAAAACATCATTGAAAATTTCACACACAAAGCAACACCTCTGGTGATGTGAGGATGCTCAAGTTTTCAATGGGGCATTTTTGATACTTCATGATACTTCAGCAACATTTTTTGTTCTTCGCTATGTATGACGACGATAAGAATCGACACGGTGACTATCACAACTGCTTGCGACGTTTGTGTACTTCGAAGGAAGTTCACCACGTCCTCTTTCCACCAGACGTTTTCGAAAACTGATTCGTACACTGCTCCGGCTTTGCCAAGCCTGTTATCGTCTCCTTCCCAATGTCAACCCCTCTGTTGTCCGCTGGCACCGACGTCTACGCCTTTATCTTCTTCGGAACCGCCACCAGGCTGGATAGTATTGAGCTATGTACGGATGGAGAGTACGGATATATATAAGAAGTACGGATGGGGTGGGAGGGAAGACATACGCGAGACAAACATTCCGGCTTTTATTTGCCTTTAACAAATAGTCATCAACAATCCACAGAGACCGCAGAGCTTTTTCTTCAGCACAAAATGATAAACCTGCCTAACACTTGATCGCTGACAGTGATCCTTACGTTTGTTATAGGTACATACCTACCGCGTCAGATGCAATATGTAGGTAATAGAACCTGATTCAATAGGGTCGGATTGCGTTATTTCTGTGTGTGATGTTATTCAATATATAGCAGTTGTTCCGAAGTACAATTGCGTCGCTACGCAATCGTGACCCATACGCAATCCATGAGTGACCTATCGATAGCTCATGACCTTGAAATTCGTGATGGTTTTATGAAGAACTATAAAATCAACGTTATAAAGATGAAAGTATTTTTCTCTAAGAAAAACGTTTTCCAATCATAAGTCAATATGCCATTGTTCTACCTCATGTAGTTTTCCAATGAAAGAAGCCTTACAAGAAATCCGTCCGAGCCGAAAAACGCAAAATCGCAAAATCGCAAAATGTCATGAATGGTGGACGGCGATGTCGGATATTAATAAGAAGAACACTTTTTCCTTTTTCTTGCTCGGCGAAATTGCGCCCACACTTATTTCCGTAGGCAAATTTCGCAATTTCGCTAGGGGTCATAGGAGGTCACGAGGTCAAATATATGAAACGGTGGTATTTGATTTTGGGAATGTTTTAGTTGGTCCTTTTTCTTCTGAAATATATCATAAGTATTGTACACACACACACTATATATATATATATATATATATATATATATATATATATATATATATATATATATATATATATATATATATATATATAATTTGCCACCCTTTCCCCTTCTTCTTGATGAGATATCCATCGTCAAACCAGCCCATGCTGGTTTACCTAAAGATAATGCCGGAGGCTATAGCTCAACAACCGTTGACCGAATCGGGCTGAAATTTGCACAGCCATATTCATAGTCAAAGACTACAATGTGAGAAAATTTTGGTGTCACGAAAAAATATGGATTGAAGTGCATTGGTCAACCTGTCGTGGAACGCAGCTGTTGCAGCTAGTGGTGATGGCACCTTATGTCTGTGCTGGTGCGTTGGTATTTTTTGTAGCGCGGAATATTGTATGCGTGTGTCGGTGTGTCATGTGTGCTATGTTTATTGAGACGTGCCTCTTTTCGTCGCTGGTGTCATCAGCAATGATCCGCGCCTCCGATATGAAGCCTGTCAATCATGGCACCTGACCACCACATGTGTGACGTCCCACCACCTGCGTGACGTCACCACCTGTGTGACGTCACTGCCACCTGCATCACGCCACCACCACGTATGTGACGTCCCAGTGGTCGTAAGGTCACCATCATAACGTCATAAGTTCGTCCGTTTTTCTGACACCGCTCGCGACATTGCGCCGTCGATGGTCTCCCAACATAGTGGTGCTGCCCGTGGTTAACGTCGCAGACACAAACGCCATTCAGTGACGTGTCACGTGGTCTGACGTCGTGCGCCTGGCTCACCAGTGTCACGTGGTCTGATGTGTCACGTGGTCTGATGTGTCACGTGGTCTGACGTGGTGCTGCCCTCTCACCAGTGTGTCTCTTCTGACGGCCGTGCCGGTTGCTGTTGCCGAAGATGGTACGACGGATCTGACTGAAGAACTTGGACGGGAAGCGGTCACCGCCCGGCACGAAGCCGCCGCCGCCGGCCGGCCGGTCGGGCTGACGGGCCGGCCTGCGGCGCGGCGCCTCGTCACGGAACTCCTGCTGCCGACGGAACTCCTGGTGGGGGCGCGAAGTCTGGTCGGGACGTGAGTCACGCTGGGGGCGCAAATCCGGGCGGAACTCCTGCTGCTCCTGGTGAAAATCTTCATTGCGTCGGAAGTGCTGGTCTTGCTGGAACTCGTGTGGCCGTTGGAAGTCTTCATTGTTCCGGAAGTGCTGATCCCGCTGGAACTCCTGTGGCTGGCGGGGGTCTTTAGTGCGCCTGAAGTGCTGATCCCGCTGGAACTCCTGTGGTTGGCGGGAGCCTTCATTGCCCCGGAAGTGCTGATCCCGCTGGAATTCCTGTGGCTGGCGGGAGCCTTCATTGCCCCGGAAGTGCTGATCCCGCTGGAATTCCTGTGGCTGGCGGGAGCCTTCATTGCCCCGGAAGTGCTGATCCCGCCGAAACTCCTGTGGCTGGCGGGAGCCTTCATTGCTCCGCAAGGGCTGGTCCCGCTGGAACTCGTCCAGCTGCTCCGATAAATGTTCGTCGCTCGGCTGCGACTGGAACGGCTCGCCACTCTGCTGGAGCGGCTGCCGGTCGCGTGCGAAGGGACGCTCGCGATCCTGCTGGCCGCGCACCACCTCGGCGGCGGGAGCGCCCCCGGGAGCCGGACCGGGTTGCGCTGGCGCCGCTCGTTGCCACGCATCAGGGACGCCAGGCTACTGGGCAGGCGGCCGCTGTACGGCGCGCTCAGCATCTGGCGCAGCTGCTCCGAGATCTGCCGCTTTCGACGCGAGTGCCGCCCACCTGCAAAGGCCCGACGGCTGAAGCGTCAGGGGCCGGGACTGTGCGACGGTGTGACAGAGACGGGTGGCCGTGCTGATCATCGCGTGCTGCTGTCTGATCAGCACGTGCTCCTGTCTGATCATCGCGTACTGCTGTCTGATCAGCACGTGCTCCTGTCTGATCAGCACGTGCTGCTGTCTGATCAGCACGTGCTCCTGTCTGATCAGCACGTGCTGCTGTCTGATCAGCACGTCCCGCCGTCTGACCAGCACGTCAGGGGCAGCCCATCTTGTTTTCTTTTCCCAATTTTCTCTTGTTCACCGCTGGCTGCGTCAGATGTCTGCGCGCAAGTGGGGCGCCATTTAGTGTGTGCCGTGTGCTCTGTTAGCTACCATTGGAAATTATATCTGTGTGCTCCGTCAGCTGTCTCTCTGTGCTCCGTTAAGCACTATTGAAATTCATCTGCCACTGACTACTGTCAGGTCGCTACGACCAGCTTCCGGTACCAGACCCTAATGCATGCATGCGCTGTCTTACTTTGGCCGACGAGCATGGCACATGTCGGGGCAAACAAACGCGTTTGACTGATGTATTTTGCAAAGCTAACTGACATAAGGCGTCTCAGGAATGCGGAGTAATCAGCAGTATCAGTCTTTACCAAGCATACGCGCTCCCGTGACCAGTTCAAGTGATCTAAGTTGAACACCTGGTTCAGATAATTATGTCCGATTTAATGCATGCAAAAGGCAATCTTGGCACCTTCCAGCAATAATGAAAAACATCGCGTAATATTTCAAACCGGTACATGTCAAAGTCAAAGGTTAGTTTGATTTATTAGATGGCGATTTTGAAGCGGTATCGACCGTACACGTGGTTCGGTTGCTATCGCTTCAATTTCTATCAACTGAACGTCGTTCGACGTGGTTTGTTATGGGATATTAGAAGGCTAAGCAATTTAATTATTTTTCAAGGGCGAAGGCCAAGTTGGTCCTTCGGTCGCCTAAACCTTTTTCCGCTTTCGCTCAAACCTATCAAAATCAGGTATCAAGCGATAGCCAGTGGTGAACACTCGAGTAGCATTTCAAGTGACTGAAATGCAATGTTTTTTTTTCTGGAGGTGTAGGGGTGGGGGTAAGACCACTCTATCCTGTCCAAACTTGCCGCGTACCTGGTTTGTCCCCCATTTCGAAACCGTGGCTACACCCATGCTGGAAGCTGAGGTCGGCGTAATTCCGGCCAGTGTGCGGGCCGCACGGTCATGTCGAGGGTCCGGTTCGTGTGCTGGTGAGAGGGGGGGAGGGCGGCCAGTGTCCGGGATCCAGGCCAGTGTCAGTGCCAGTACACGTGCGATTGTGTCGTGGTCCAGATCAGTGGCTGAAGTCAGCGACCCGAGCTGCGGAGCTTACCTGGCAGTGGCGATCCAGCGCCGAAGCTGGGCAGACCCTGGCCGAAGCCGAGGCTGGACTGGCGCACGGGGCGGACACCCGCCACGCCGAGCGCCGGGCCGTACACGCCGCCGCCCACCTGGGACAGCTCCAGCGGCTCCTGGGGCCTGCACCAGAACACCAACACGACATCTGACGATCTGATCACCTTCCTGCCACGGGCCGCCATCTCCAGGTAGGTATTAACAGGCCAGATGGCAGCGAAACTCAGGTCACCGTCACATCACAAATACACAGGTCACCGTCGCATCACAACACAGGCCACCACCGCATCACAACACAGGACACATTCGAATCACAACACAGGTCGCCGTTGCATCGCAACACAGGTCACCATCGCGTCATAACAGGTCACCATCGTATCACGACACAGGTCACCGTTGCATCGCAACACAGGTCACCGTCGCATCACAACACAGGCAAATCATCGCATCACAACACAGGTCACCGTCGCATCACAACACAGGCAAATCATCGCATCACAACACAGGTCACCGTCGCATCACAACACAGGCAAATCATCGCGTCACAACACAGGTCACCGTCGCATCACAACACAGATCATCGTCGCATTGCAACACAGATCATCGCATCATAGCACAGGTCACCGTCGCATCACGACACTGGTCGCTATCGCATCACCACACAGACCATCGCATCACCACATAGGTCACCATTGCACCACAACACAGGTCACCAACTCCCTCACAACACGTCACCATCACAGCACAACACGGGTTAAGGACTGTTCACACCTAGCGTAATCTCGACGCACTGGCGGAATCGGCGCAAAGCTAGCATGGGGCCCAATGAGTCTGCCGATTCTGCCATTGCGCCGGCATTACGTCAGCTGTCCGCCGAGTCCTACAAAACGCTAGCGATTTCCGAGCGGACAAAGTTGGGTTTTCTCAACTTTTCCGCTCGGCGCACCAGCGTCCTTGACGCAAAGTCACCATATTGCTGATCTTCGGACCACGTGCAATGGCAAAACTCAGTCTGCCACATTTTAACTCGATCTAAACAGCTGATTCTGTTGTCAAACAGCTGATTCTGTTGCCAAACAGCTGATATGTCAGCTGATCGCTGGCGTACTCACGTCCAGGCGATGTTGATGCACTGGTCTGCCAACGCGTCGAAATTACGCCCAGTGCGCCGGGATTACGCCTAGTCCGTCATTGCGCTGACTTTTTTTGCGTCGAGATTACGCTAGGTGTGAACAGTCCTGTACCATCGCATCGCAACACAGGCCACCATCGCAATACAGCACAGGTCGCAATCGCACCATAGCAGGTCGTCATCATCACAGATCACATTACACCAGTCATCATCCCCTCACTCTGACACGAGCTAACTTGAGTGGTCCCTGTGAATATTCCATAGGTGACCTATTAGCAAATCGAGTACTGCAACTGCATTTGCAGACTGCAAGTCGAGTATAGAAGAGCATGGGGCGATGCATTATATCCGGACTTTGCAGATTTGTAACAGCGGGAGCATCTGACGTTATCATGCTTCCCACTCAGACCAATATTTGATTGAGAACAGTGAAAACGCGATCTGTGGCTGTGCGCTTATTTCATGGAAGGACATCCTGATTTATTTAGTTTGATTAAAAGAGCAGCTATTGTATCCAACAGCATTTGGGACACACGAGAGTACATGCACTTCAGCGACCAACCGACAGTGACCAACCGTCAGTAGCAGACCGTCAGCGACCAACCGACAGCGACCAACCGTCAGCGACCAACCGACAGCGACCAACCGACAGTGACCAACCGTCAGCGACCAACCGATAGTGACCGACCGTCAGCGACCAACCGATAGTGACCGACCGTCAGTGACAAGCCGACAGCGGCCGACCGACCGTCGGCGGCCGACCTTCAGCGACCTCACACTATTGCCACCCCTCCACACTGGACGCAGAGCTTGCACAGCCGAGCCGTACCCAGCCTGTGCGCTGTCCCGTACGCCGGGCCCCGCGCGAGGTGACGTGACACCCACGCCGTGGCCGGGTGAACACTCACACGAGCTCGTCCAGCTGGCGAGGTGCGTGGTCGGCCAGGCGGGAGATGAGCGGCAGCCGGATGGACTTGACTGGCAGACGCCGCCGGGGCTGAGCCGGGCCTGTGGACACGCGGCAAACGGTGACTGCCAACAGCCGCACATGTGGCCCCACTGACGACCAACAGTGGCACGTATGGCTCCACTGACGGTCAACAGTGACACGTGTGGCCCCACTGACGGCCAACAGCGACACATGTGGCCCCACTGACTGCCAACAGCCGCACATGTGGCCCCACTGACGTCCAACAGTGGCACATGTGGCTCCACTGACGGCCAACAGCGACACATGTGGCCCCACTGACGGTCAACATCAACAGTGACACATGCGACCCCACTGACGTCCAACAGTGGCACATGTGGCCCCACTGACGGCCAACAGCGACACGTGTGGCCACACTGACGGCCAACAGCCGCACATGTGGCCCCACTGACGTCCAACAGTGACACGTGTGGTCCCACTGACGGCCAACAGTGACACGTGTGGCCCCACTGACTGTCAGCAGTGACACGTGTGGTCCCACTGACGGTCAACAGTGACACGTGTGGTCCCACTGACGGCCAACAGTGACACGTGTGGCCCCACTGACGGCCAACAGCGACACATGTGGCCCCACTGACTGCCAACAGCCGCACTGTGGCCCCACTGACGTCCAACAGTGGCACGTGTGGCCACTCTGACGGCGAACAGTCCCATTGTGACCTGGAGTCGGCGTATTCGCCTTGTTATCGAAATTTGTCATCCCATATGAGAAGAAAAGTTACACTGGTTTTATTGTTCTAAGCGATTGGCATGACGTCTTCGAATGGCAATCATTACTCAATTTCAGTCTTGCTGTTTAATTAAGGACCTCAGTCACATCCCATTCCGTTTCCCGCTTGACTCATACCATATGATACAGCATTTTGCAATGTACACGGTGGATATCATACCATAAATGACGCCGCAGATGTACGTCCATCCACTCTGTGTAACGCTTATAGAAGCAATGCTAATTACCGAGGAAGTAAGTGACGTTTTCAACGGTTAGCTGGAGGAGACTTGGAGCCTGGTTGTTCGGTTTCGGTGTATGAAACAACGGAAATTTCGTGACTAAGGAAGGTACCGAAATAAACCCACCTAACGTCTAAAGAAACATGCCAATCCTTTTGTTGAAGGAACCCTCCAGCCGTATATGGGAGACTAGGCCGAATGACAAGCAGATTGGAAATGAAGCAATGATGAGCCGCCAGTCATTTTGATATCAGCGGTTTGGTGGGATTACTGTTAGTGTCAGTGCGGACGGGCGGTGTGTGTATACTCACCAGCGGCCACGGACACCACCACCAGAGCCACCACCAGCAGAGCCACGTGTCTCGCCATGTCGTCAGTGCCGCCTCAACTGGTCCGCCACACTCACCCGCCAGAGCTTTATAGCCGCCCGGTTTCTCTGCGGCCCACTTCGGGGGGTGGCGAGAGTCGCCCAGCGGCTCAGCCAGCTCCTCCGCCTGTATCTCTGGTGCAGTACCACAACCTTCCGATCCGCCTGTATCTCTGGTGCGGCACCCAGCCTGCTCCTTCGCCTGTATCTCTGGTGCGGCACCCAGCCCGCTCCTCCGCCTGTATCTCTGGTGCAGTACCCCAACCTTCCGATCCGCCTGTATCTCTGGTGCGGCACCCAGCCTGCTCCTTCGCCTGTATCTCTGGTGCGGCACCCAGCCTACCCCTTCGCCTGTATCTCTGGTTCGGCACCCAGCCTGCTCCTCCGCCTGTATATCTGGTGTCAGCCTGCCCCTTCGCCTGCTCTTCCGCCTGTATATCTGATGCCTAGCTACCCCGCATCCAGCCTGCCCTCCGCCTGTACCTCTGGCCCCGAGCTACCCCGGAGCACTAGCCAACATCTCGGCTATCGAGCTCTTATGACTCAAGCCTGCATCTCTTGTTCCGAGTTCCCCTGGTGACACAATCTCGTGGGACCAGACTTGCATAACTGCTACTGCGCTCCCTTGGGACCACAGCCTGCATCACTGTTGCCGGGCTCCTCTGGAACCCGAGCATGCTCCTTCGGAACCCTTTGGAACCCGAGCATTGGAGCATCGCTACCGGGGTCCTTTGGAACCCCAGCTTGCGCCTTCGCTATCGAGATCATCCTGGACGTGGTGGAGCTCCACTGAACATTATCCCGTTGGCCTTTTAGTATGCTAAGGACACTGTGCCGCATCACCAGGTCGTATGCTATTTGGGTGCTATTCCGTACGATATGTGTACAATATTTGTATATTTGTGACCCACACCCCAGGTGACAGCTTCGCGAGGATGCTTTCCCGTACATTCCTAACAGTGAGTTCTCGCATTATTCCGAATGGTTCCATGATGTTTCACCACCTAGCCTTGAACTGCTCCTTCGCGTTTCTTTTACTCGTAATCATTCCTGAGTCCGACTCCGTCATAAAGCAGCATGGAATACGCATTCAATTCTCTATGCCTCCATTTTTCTATGCTTTATTTACCCTTGAAAACTAGAAATACCCCCAAGTAAATTTATCTTCCCAGCTTGAGAGCCCGCTTTTGATTCTGTCTGTTCCCACACCAGGGCTATAGGAAATCGTTCTATAGGTAGGGGAAGATGGATTCAGTACGGATGGGTTATTTAATTACGCCATGATTTCATTTTAGCAACCTTAATAGCCAGGATATCAAAAACATCTAGTTCATTAGTAATAATAATTGATACTGGCACGAGTACGGGTAAATGGCTCATACCACGACAAATCGACAAGTGGAACGGCAAAAATAACGCATATATTGATGAAAATACTTGTGTAGTGTTATTTGATGCGCCGAATCCAGCTGTGCCATTTTTAGAAGGGTCAGATGAACGGTCAAGGAGTGCCTCGAACATTTTTCAGATGTCGCTTAGCAAGGGTGCATTTTAAAGTATTTAACTCAATATAGAACAAGTCCAATTGTTCAAAAGTATATATCGGTTAACTCATTATGACCCACTACATCTTTTGGAAATTTCGAAATTTTCATTTACGGGGTAATTGAAATCGTGACATCGTGACCTAAGGTCACGTGACCTATTTTACCTTTCGAAACGGTCATAATGCGATGTTAATAGTGAAGTAATGAAGTTCGATCTTATTTTTTAAAGAAAAAATGTGATTTTGCTCCTAAAGCTCTACATATCCGTTCAAAATTAGGCATGCATGGTTGGTTTCACGCTGGTTTATCGTGGTTGGTATGAATATGTATTTAGAACCGCATATTACTGAAATACAAGTCTTTTGACGATCGAGGCACGTGGTGGGATGATAATGTTAGTCATCTGATCTTGAATGTTGTGTTGTACATGTGTTGTACCTCGTGAGGTCAAGGGTTAAAGAAACTGGCAGAAATGTTTCCAAATGGTCGTAGTAGATAATTTATTAATTATACCTTGTCATTCCTATGACCAGGGGCGTCGTCACCGGGGGGGCAGATGGGGCAATTGCCCCCCCCGCCGTGAGACTCCCCCCCGCCGTGAGACTGCCCCCCCCTGAAGGTACCTCAGGACGAAAAGGAGGCCCCCATGACGAAAAGGAGGCCCTCCAGGACTAAAAGGAGGCCCTCCAGGACTAAAAGGAGGCCCTCCAGGACTAAAAGGAGGCCCCCAGGACGAAAATGAGGCCCTCAGGATGGAAAGGAGGCCCTCCAGGACGAAAATGAGGACCCCCAGGACGAAAAGAGGCCCTCCAGGATGAAAAGGAGGCACCCAAGACGAAAAAGAGATGACACGAATTAGGGGCCTCCAGGAGGAGGCCCCTAATTTTTAAAAAGAAGTCACCTAGGAGAGGGTAGGAAGCCCCAAAAATCAAGCGAGTGTCAAATATTGACACACAGGCCCCAGGACGAAAAGGAGGTCCCCATGATGAAAATGAGGCCCCCAGGACCAAAAGGATGCCCTCTAGGACGAAAAGGAGGCCCTCCAGGACGAAAAGGAGGTCCTCCAGCCCTCAGTTTCCCATTCCCGAACCATACTAAGGGCCTAAAAACAATAGGAGGCCCTAACACAATGGAGGCCCCTTTTCGGGGAGCAGGAGGCCCCCTTTCGATCTCGCCCCCCTGGAAGAATTTCGTGGCGACGCCACTGCCTATGACCTATGACCATGTCATCCTATGGTCATACATTCCTATGACCAAAAAAACGTCCGCACAACCATTTATTGCCTTGCGAAAAAAATGCGAATGCAATGAAATATCAGGAAGGGCACAAACAAGGGGTGGCACCGTGTTTGAGTGCCCAGTGCTCACTGCTCACTCTCGCTGACCGTGCTGCCGGTGAAGCGAGGAAATTGCTGAGGGTGTCGGACGCGGTCAAGGTGAAAGCAAAACTATTTTATGAGTTGGAACAGATCAGCCGGATGTCACTGCAAGACCGAATGTGGCACGGTGCGACATGTTGATGGAACCAAAAGTAGAGTTCAGAAAAGGCTTGCTTTTGGAAATTTGTGTGAGATAATATGATCTATGCAAGCGGAACTCTGAAAACCCTCGCACCAGCTGCCTTTGCCTTTGCATCGCACCAGCCCTTCGTCCAAAGCGTTGCACCTTGGCAGGCAGCAGTGGGACGCTTTCGATGTGCATGTGCACCGATCATCAAAACCCAAAACTGCCCACACCCGCTCTCGGCCTTCCCGGTTTCAAATGCAGTCTGTGCTCATGCGTTGGCCGCATGGCTGCATGGTCAGTTAGTTCCCGGCTAGCCGCTGAGCGTCGCTACTGTGCGCCGATGAGCGATGTTTATGTGCGCGTGTGCGGGATATGCGGCCATCCGCTGTTCATGGGCAGTGTCACGCGACCTAGCCTGAGGGCATAGCCTGGAGCCGACCGCGGCGGCGAGCTGAGAGCGCCGCACGGCAGGGACTGGCTGCGTGTGCCGGAGGAAGGTTTGCTGCACAGGTGCAAGACAGGGGCTGTCTGTGCGTGCTGGAGTAAGGCACGTGTGCCCGGAGTGAGAATGCGGGGTGTTTGCGTAAGGCGTGTGCCCTGGTGATAGCTTTGGCTTTGAACATTGTGGGCCGCCGCCCGAGACTGTTAAGAAGCGCCATGGCTGAAAGTGGCCTAAAGACGTACAATTATATGCACCATTAGACTCGGGGGGCTAAAGTGTTTTCCGGAGTTACGGTGAAGAAGAGCTACACAAATATCGTAACCTCCTCGATCAAGCTGTGTGTGGCACGGAAAACTGATTGCATGATGCACAACTGTGAAGACTGCCCTGGTGAAGACAGGGTGGCGACAATTATGAGGATTACCCTCGCGGACAAATCAGGATTAGAGAGTGAAGGTGATTAAGCCCCAGATGATGCCATGGATAATGAGATTAGGTATAAACAATGGATGAACACGCATCGGTGTACGCTCGCAGACATAGTCTACACCAAAGAGGAGAGCATGCGATATTTGAGCCAGCAAACCGTGAAGCTGACTAGACACGCTTTGTGGCTGACAAACAACGTCAGCACCTCACTTACGCAAAGGCTGCTGACAAGGAGGGCGAAGTGATTGCTTAGTACGACTTCGCTGAAAATTATGAATTTGTGGTGTAGGATACAGTTCAAGGATTTCACTGGAATTTATTCCAGTATAACGTGCACCGATGTGTTGTGTACTGGCGTGAGGACGAGGTACTGTGGCATCAGGGCTACTGTTGTATCTTTGGCGACACACAGCACAACACTGCCATGGTGCAAGCGTTCCTGCATCGGCTTATCACGGAAATTCGGACCGCAGTATCTGACCTAAAAATTGTATTTATTTTGCGGTCGGCAGTATATGAAACAGCAGGACTTCGTCAACGTGTGCCAACATCAGACATATTTTGGGGTACCCTGTGAGTGGCTTTTTTGTCACATCTCACGACAAGGGCGCTTGCGACGGCATCGGTGGCATAGCCAAGCGTTCCGCGGCTCAAGAGGGCCTCAAGCGCCCACTTAAGAACCGGATACTGACGGCGGAGGACATGTTTGGGTATATGCCGCACAAGCTAGCCAGCTGCATCAAATTCATATTTGTATGAAAGCAGGAGGAATTGGACGTCACGACCCACCTCACCGAGCGCTTCTCAAAGCCATCACGTTGAAAGGAACACAGGGGTATCACAAGTTCGCACCAGTGACCCACAGCACCGTAGTAGCTCATGAACTGCTTGCCGATGCGGGGCGTATGTTAGTGGTTGAATTGGCTGAAGAGAGACGTGTTAGTGAGTGCGCTGATGCAGATTGTGTTTATTAATATTATATCTGTGACAGATCATCAGTCTGAACTAGGACTCTCACAAGGTATGGGATGGTTTGCATATCTGTATATCATTACATTGCATTGCATTGTAATACTGTACTGTGGCACATTATTGCATTGTATTGCATTGTGTAATTCAGCTACTATATTGTATTACACCGATGTAGACGGCTCATGGTCCAATGCGATTCATTTCAGACTCAGCATGTATCAATGGACGCTTTGCGCGCTAAATTCGTTCTGGAGCAGTTCAAGATGAATGCGATTACTCAGTCAATGAGGTTCATCTTTTCGCTTCCAGAATGTGGGGGTTGAAACTTCAGAAGGTTAATACTACAGTGATTGGCGGTGATAAAAACCCTTCATTGTTGTCGGTGAAATATGATCGTACATTCGTATGTACTGATATTGAGGCGGAATTGCATTGCATAAGGTGACATTTTTTTAAATGACTTTTCCTCTGATAAGTTACGATCTAGGATTTAACAAATTACCCTTCGTTGCTTCTGAATTTCCAAAATAGCATTGTGACTGTCTCTAAGGTCAAACTAGGTCACGTTTTCTTAAGTCACAAGCTCATGTTTTAAAAAACGAGTGAACAAGCATTTATAAACTGACACAAGATACAGCGGGCCATAACGGGTTCAGCGATATATAGCTCCGTCCAATTCGTTTTACTCCTCATTGAGTTCCAAGTCTCCAAAGATTTAGGTGACCTCTCAAAAATATCCTATGCTCTAACTCCTTAACCGATGTTCAGATCTTTCCCAAAATCGCACGGCTGGATTATAGGGACAGACTAACCATATATAAGTATTTTCATCGAGATATATAAAGTAATTTGGTCCCTATATGTGTCGATTTGTCATGGAATGGACCACCTATCAAAATTCGGAAACATTTATCTCACTTGTTTAAACTTTGACCTCACAACGAGTTAAAACACTTGTGCAACACAGCACTCAAGATCAGATGACAAACATTATCATCCCGTCACATGCCACAAACATCAAAAAGACTGATGTTTGTGGCATGTGACGGGATCGTACTGACTGACATCGTACGTTCAGTAATATACTGCTATAAGCAAATATTAAAGCAGGCTACGATAATCAAGCCGAAAACAGCCATGCATGCCGAATTTGAAGGGACATGTTGATTTGTAGGGGCAGCGCCCCTTCCTTTTTTGCTTCGAAAGATAAGATATCGAACTTCATTTCTGCACCTTTCTAAATCGTGTTGTGACTTTCCCGATATTTAAAGTACGTCACGTAACTTAAGGTCACGATATCACGATTTCAAATTACCCATAAACAAAAATTATAAAATAGTCAAATGATGGAGTGAATTATTGTGAGTTCACCGATACATGCTTTTGCACAATTCTGATTGTTCTTCATTATATTAACCCGCGCCGTCTTTCCGGTCAGATCCTCACACCCCGTCTCGGGGGTGGGGGGGGGGGGTAGTAACCCCATCTAAAGTCCAAACTAAGCATCGCACGAAAACGAAAGATCTGTCATCGGAAAGCACTGGACGAGTAGGGTCCAGGTCCACCCCCAAAACAATTTTCCCCAAAAGTGACGTCACCAGGGGGCCAGATTTTCACGCCTTTTCACGACTTACATTATGTTTTTGGCTCCGGGGATTTCATTTTGGGGAACATATGAAAAACAAAATTTATTTGGAATGAGAAAACGACAGCGAAACCGACCAGGGCATTCATTTTTTGCCCCCCCCCCCACACAATTTGTTTTTAATTGAATTTTTTTTGAGTTTTCAAGTTTTCTTTTATTTTCGTTTTCCAATAGGTAGAGTAGACCGAGAAACGTTGGTGGAAGTCAACTTGACCTAACACAAACTGCTTACTTTAGCCAGAATCCTCCATTTGAACTGCAATTTGGCAAATACGCAAAATTTATGTGTAGTCAAAAACGAAAAATTCACTCGTACGTTTTGTTGCATCCCTAAAGATAAGCAAACGCAGAATGTTTCATTAAAATATATGTATCCGTCAAAGCGTGACGACTGGTTGAACGTTTTTGGAGGTGACCTCACTTCAACTTGACTAACTCTTTGACCCTAGACGACCTGACTTCAAAATTTTGAAACAGCATGCCAAATTGATGTGGGAAAAAGTATGCCAAATTTGGGCCAGATGCCGCGGGCTGTTTGTCCACTATCAGCGAAAAACCTGAGGGGGCGGTTGAAGACCGCCTCCTCCCGACACGGGACGGGTTAAGGACCCCAAAATGCACCCTTGTTTGGTGGGATCTCAGAAATGCCCGAAGCTGTAACTCCTTGACCGTTGATCTGATCTTGGGGAAACGGGATGGGATGAGATCATGCCTGCTAGAGGGAGGGATAATTCCGCTCCCCTGATCTTGCTTGCGCCAAACATATCGAGAACCAATTGAGGGAGGTAGCCCAAATTGTGCACATGCATACATGATTACGAAGGATGCCTTGGTGTAAAAAAAATATACGTCCGGTCATGAATGGTAACGTCATAATGACGTCATAATTTAAGTCCATGAGCGCTCATATGTTGGATAATCACTAGTCAACGTTTGTTTTTGTGAGTATTCTGCAATGCAAATGTGGCCTAGTGATTGCTACGCAGTATAGATACAAGATCTCCTTAGTCTAAGTGGCTGTACTTTAGCTGTACTATTCATTCCACAGTCATGCAACAGCTATATTATTCATAATACTAGGGGACCATTCTATCACCCACTGGCATATCGAGTCCTACCACAACTTCTACCTAATTAGCATCCTGTCCAACACTCATCTCCTTTTCAGCCTCCGAAGCAAGTTATTCCAACCTTCTCTCCCCAGATGACTCGGATGATACCAGCAGATGACTGATGTGAGCTGAATGGACGATTTCTCGGACATTTCCGGCCCTCGGTGGTTTTTCGATGCCTTTGATCCTGTCAGTCGTCTTCGGACCGCTGCTTATCAGTAGACAGTGCAGTTGCTCATTAATGGTTTCGGTTCGTGACGTCTTGCGGACATGTCTGAGTCCGTACTCCCTGGTATGTTTATTCCGGCTCATCATTGCATATGCACCTCATCATTGCATATGTCGATCGGAAGACGAAGAGACCGCATCGCAGTAGCACACTCGAGCAGGAGCTTGTGCACAGATACAGACATGTAAAACCATGGACACGGCTGGACTATCAGCTGAGGTGCATACATGGCGTACCCGTGGCACCGGTCGGGATCTCGTATTTTCCAGAGGAGCGAGGATCACCCAAAGAAGGAGGACCATCCTTCATACCCTCGTCGATCCCAATGATCTCGCTAAATGCAGCCAGGTCTCTGAAAGCATGTCGAGCCATGTTCCCGTCGTTAGACGTACCCGTACCACCGGCACGTGGCTGATCCTCGACAAGGCCCACTATGTCCCGGAACTGCTGCTGTAATTTCGTCTTCCTTCTTTTCACACGTATCATATTTTTCCCCAGATGCTGCCCACACTTGGACCTCCAGGCAATAAGAAATGTGGAGAAGGCATTCAAAGCACGGAATCTAGGCATGCATAGTCGAGAGACCGAGCTGGCTTGCACCCTTGCAGAAAGGTTGAGCCGCGGCGGCAGACAGATGCACATCTGACGAGGTGTGCACCCATAAATGGTGCATGTCATGCTGCTGCCGGTGTTGGTCAGAACGTTCGTCACCTTGCCGTCAATCATGGTAAGTTTAAGATTGTACGCCGCTCTGAGACTGGTGCCGTCTGTTGCGGTGACGTAGGTCGGCCTCAGCAGACGTATCTCTGATTCAAGACTGCCGCGTTCTTGTCGGGAGGCCTCTGCTGTCGCGCTTGTACTGAACTCGCGAGAAATAAATCAGTCTTAAGTCTTAGCCTTTGTAGTCCTGACCCTCTCTGGAGTGACTATTTTTCAATCTGATTATAATTTCATTTGGCTGTTGTTCTGGGAATGAGGTCACCGCAGTGGAACATCAGTAAGGTCAATTGGTGTCAGTTTCATGGAATAGTACAGGAGAAATTATCTAACGACAATTCCAATCAATCTAGTCCACCACTTTCCGTGGAGGGTTTTACATCTCCGATAATCAGGTCAGCTTCCGAATGCATCCGAATTCCGAAGACCTCCAGAACAACCCGCCGTACTCCTGTGCCGTGGTGGACTGAGGAATACCGAAAGTGCTTATCAGGCTTTTGATCGTCACAACACAACAGCAAATCTGATCACACTTCGGAAAGCCAAGGCGCAGGCTCGGCGCATAATTTTTTAGGTGAAGAAGATATCCTGGAGAGCATACGTTGGAAAACGTCATCGATTTACATCAACGGGACATGTTTAGTCCCAGATGGAGCGTATTTCAGGACAGTTTTCATCAGTCCCTCTCCACGTGCTGAGCGTTGCTAACACTGATAGTACCCATCCGACAGATGTGGCGAAAGAAGTTGGTCGTTTTATCTTTCAACGCAGTAAAGACCGAAATGCTGTTCAGAGTTTCCGAGTTTTATGTCGCGTTGGTGAAGCTCATCTGGTGTTTACAAAACCGCAATTTCTTCGCAATGAAACAGTGTGGTTTTAGATAAAACATAAGTGCCGTTGACCATATTGTATTTTTGATGCGCCGATCCATGTACCTTTTAAACAGAAACGGCATGACAACGATATGCTTTTTCTTACATTGAAGCAGCGTACGATACGACCTGGCATTACGGTATTCTTCTCAAGCTTTAAAAAGTAGAATCCGTGGTCCAATGGGTATGTTTTGCAAAGCTTTCTAGCAGACCGTCTTTTTCGCGTTCTTATTGGCGATCACGTATCGGCACATTTTCCACTCAAAAATCGCAGGGTAATATGCTGAGTGTTGTCATCTTCGCTATCATGATTAATTACATTTTTGCTGGGCTTCCTTCGAGTACTGGTCGTTCTCTTTTTGTTGACGACATGGCTATTTGGACACCTTCTTCAAAAGCCTCTACTTCATCGCGACAACTTCAGCTGGCGGCAAACTACCTCCAGAGGTGGAGCACCACGCAGGATTTTACGTTTTCCACCTCATAAACAGCAGCAATGCACTTCTGTCGCCGTCGTCGCTGTCGTGATTTGACGCTGACGCTGAACTGTAAACCAATTCATTTGTACCCTGCATTAAGATTGTGGGATGCGAACAGTCGTTTGACCTACCGGGAACATCTTAGAATACCTCCTGACAAATGCATTACATATCTGAAAAATTGTTAATGTGTCACACACATCTTACCAAAGTGGCAGATAAACACTGCCACTTTTCTGTCAATCCCTCATCCGTTCAAACCTGTCGTTGTGCTTGCTTTGTTTATGACGGTGCCTGTGCATCCGAAAAACACGTTCTGGATATCGTTCATCATGCAGCTCTGAGGATTGTGAATGGTGCATTCCGGACCTCGCCAGTCGCGAGTTTGCCGGCTGATGTCAACGAGCCATCACTTTCCCTGAGGAGACAGATGCACGGGATGCGCTGCGAACTGCGCAGTTTCCCGCAACACCCAGCTTATCAAGCGGTGTTCTCGCATCGCACCCTATCTATCTTTTCACACAGTAGCGCTCGCATATATAGACCTGTGTGCACTAGAATTCCAGATCACTTTGGCGAAATCCAACTAGAAATACAGAAGGTGAAATACGCCCCGCACACCTTGACACCCCCGTGGCGACTTATAACGCCACTGAAATACAAAAACAGACTCCTTTCCGATGTACGCAAAGGAGATATTCTCCCCGATGAGTTTCGAGCACGTCACTGACGCCGGGGCTGGAAGCGCCTTTGTAAGCGACACAGCTACCATATCGTTTACGCTACCGAGACTTGTATCCGTTTGCACATCCGAGCTGATGGCAATTGAAAAGCACTTTTGTCCATAGAGATCGGTGACGAAGAAAATCATGTATTTTTATCCGACTCGTTGAACTGCCTTTTGGCACTGAAGAGTTTCAATCCCACGTACTCTTTCGTGCATGATGTCCTCCGTCACTTGGCTTTATTAAATCAAGGAGGAAAAGTCGTCCCCTTCTGCTGGATTTCTTGTCACGTAGGTATCACAGCAAACGAACAAACCGACAGTGCTGCTAGACGTGCAGCACATGCTCCCTTGCGCAGAGTGTTCCTAGTCCCTGCCAGGGGCTAGGAACACCCAGGGATAGCTGCTTTTCTGGAAGGCAAGTGGCAAACGAGCTGAGACAAGCTCGTTTCCAACAAATTACGGGCAATAAAGCCATCCCTCTGTCAGTATTTATCGTGCTCGCGTAGGACAAGGCAAGAGAGACGAGGTGACGCTGTGTCGTTTACGCATATGACATACTTACACCACCAATGTTCGCTTACTCAATGGTGAGAATGAACCAGTGTCCGAGACGCGACGCAGTTCTGATAGTTCGCTCCGTTCTGATTTCATGCCTGAGGCTTGGCCCGGAGCGCCGACGTTATTTCGTGAGTGACCAGGCTCATTCCCTCTTAGTAGTTTAGGTGATCAATCACAGGTCGTGGAATCCGGAAGGCTCTTCAGCCTCCTACCTGATGTGACGTTTTGTGTGGTTTACCCGGGGCGTTAACATCAGGATGCACCAAGAAGGAGGATACTTGCAGTACAGGGGATATCGTAAAGCAACGGTTGGGACGAATTATTATTATTGGCGCCAAACGACCTTGCAGCCGACGCACCCTGAAGCCCAAATAATGAATAGCATCAAAGATAAGTCGCACACTGACTTATGAATTTATGTGGATTCGCTTTCACTCAATCCGCTTTCCTTCTAAGTTCACGAGTGGCTTAGTTACCTGTTACACATACTGTGGCTCAACTGTGCCGTGTTCATGAGAGCCTTAGTTACCTGGTGACTTAGTTGTGCCATGTTCACGAGTGGCTTAGTTACCTGTTACACCTACTGTGGCTTAGTTGTGCCGTGTTAACGAGTGACTTAGTTACCTGTTACACCTACTGTGGCTTAGTTGTGCCGTGTTAACGAGTGGCTTAGTTACCTGTTACACCTACTGTGGCTCAGTTGTGCCGTGTTAACGAGTGGCTTAGTTACCTGTTACACCTACTGTGGCTTAGTTGTGCCGTGTTAACGAGTGGCTTAGTTACCTGTTACACCTACTGTGGCTCAGTTGTGCCGTGTTAACGAGTGGCTTAGTTACCTGTTACACCTACTGTGGCTCAGTTGTGCCGTGTTAACGAGTGGCTTAGTTACCTGTTACACCTACTGTGGCTCAGTTGTGCCGTGTTACAGTGGTTAGTTACCTGTTACACTACTGTGGCTCAGTTGTGCCGTGTTAACAGTGGCTGTTCCTTTACCTTGTTAACGAGTGACTTAGTTACCTGTTACACCTACTGTGGCTCAGTTGTGCCGTGTTAACGAGTGGCTTAGTTACCTTCTACACCTACTGTGGCTCAGTTGTGCCATGTTCACGAGTGGCTTAGTTACCTGTTACACCTACTGTGGCTCAGTTGTGCCGTGTTCACGAGTGGCTTAGTTACCTGTTGCTACGGCTTACTGCGGTTGCCACGGTTACTGCGGCTCAGTTGCCATAGCTACAGCCACCACGGCCATCAGTTGGTTGTTGCGGTACAGAGACTATGTGTCGCGCCTTGTCTGCGCCGCCGAACTGACAGCGGGTCTACCACGAAGCCTGCCTCAACTACCCCAATTGATGAGAATGCTCCGTGATTAGCGGATGGTGCGCTGACCCTCCGACCCGGCAGGCGAAAGTTGGACGGCGCCGGGTTTTTCTACTCTGACGCGCTCGCGGGTCAGTGCACGTTGAACAGCTGTTGTGTGTTCCGTATGGCCCAGCTGAAAGCAATGCACAACAGTGGACAGGTTTTGTCTGCAGGGACGCCTGCTATGTGTGTTCGACTCTCCTCATGTTTTGTAACAGGCTCAAGCCTTAAAAATTAACATTCCACCCAAGTTGTGCAGTTTGTGACGTACCATGCAAAGAACCAAAGCACAGAAGCACCATCAAAGGACACATATACTTCAGCAGTTAAATCAGTTCGGAAACAGATTTTCTTCAAATCACTGCGTTAAACAATAAAGATGTATTTAGTTGTATGGCTTTTGTCTACCGTACAAGGTGATAAAACATTGGGAATGTCGGACGAAAAAAATATAATCAGGCACTTATCTGCTGACCAGGCACTTTTTGCACACAAATGTCAGCCCAATAGCGCGTGCAGGAGAAAAGGAATACATTTGCCTAGTTTAAAACGCACATGCCATTGGCTTACAAAAGTCTACCTTGAACGACGAATGTATGTAAATGAGGACGTGCATGCGTCTCAGTCATCTGCTCATCCTTCTGCGTGTCGTCCAGTTGCCTTTCAAGACAGTTATTCACTTAATTTATGGGTAAATTAGATAGATGTGATCGCAATTTGACGTATGTGTGATAAGAGGTACAACGTGCTCGTTCTATAATTATTAGCGAAGAAAGCACGATTATTTTTAATTAGTTCTGTGGAGTTACACAACAATGCTAATTGATACCGAGACTTTTCACAAAACATCTATCGGCATACGTATACCCGCAATAAATTTAATCGATCTGGGAAAACGAACGAACAAATTCAAAATATAACGAAGAGCACAACGCAGCATTTGCTGGAATATACCGCAAAAATGTATGCTCGCAAGACAAGGATACTTCTGTTACCCAGGTATGTCGATAATGCATGATTGTTGGATGTGACACCAAGGAGCAAACCAGATTTCATCGGTTATGCTAATTGTGTGTTACGATTGTTCACTTTTTCCACGGGAGATATGTACGTGCCCATTGGCTCCTGCGGTATCTGGATGTTGTAGACGTTGTCCTGCATCCACAGTAATTCAACGTGAAACTAGCGTGCAGGGGAATAGGAGTACAGCCGGGGATAGCATGCCGTGCGACCAGTGGCACATTCACAGGCTCACCGTCCATATCATCCACGCAGCGTGTTGTTGGCCACGAGTGACTTTCATGTTCCTGTGTTCGTTTTTCTTCTGCCGGCGGGGAGCATAACGGCAGAACCGCGTCATTGTTTCCCCGCACGCCTTGAACTGTTGACGGCGTGGGCGATGGTGTTTTTGTCCGTCAGCTCGATTGTGGTGTATCTACGGTGTTTTGTCGGCCAGCAATGGTTCGGTCGTGGTGTGTCTATGGTGTTCTTGTCGGCCAGTAATGGTTTGGCTATGCTGTGCTTATGGTGTTTTTGTCGGTCAGTAATGGTTTGATTGTGGTCTGTCTACGTTTTTTTTTTTCGGTCAGTAATGTTTCGTCCGTGCTGTGACTACGGTGTTTTGTCCCTCAGTAATGGCTCGGATGTGCTGTGTTTATGGCGTTTTGTCAGTCAGTAATTTTTCGTGCGTGCTGTGATTACGGTGTTTTTGTCCCCCAGTGGTAATTCATTCGTGCTGTGTTTACAGTGCTTTTGTCGGTCAGTAGTGGTTCGGCTGTGCTGTAGTTACGGCATTTTTGTGGACCAATAGTATCTCTTTCGTGTTGTGCTTGCGGTTTTTTGTCGATCGGTAGTGGTTCAGCTGTGTTGTGTTTACAGTGTTTTGTTGGCCAGGAATGGCTCGGTTGTGGTCGCTCTACAGTGTTTTATCGGTCAGCAATGGCCCGGCTGTGCCAGGTTTATGGTGTTTTGTCGGTCAGTAATGGCTCGGCTGTGCCGTGTTTATGGTGTTTTGTCGGTCAGTAATGGCTCGGCTGTGCCGTGTTTATGGTGTTTTGTCGGTCAGTAATGGCTCGGCTGTGCCGTGTTTATGGTGTTTTGTCGGTCAGTAATGGCTCGGCTGTGCCGTGTTTATGGTGTTTTGTCGGTCAGTAATGGCTCGGCTGTGCCGTGTTTATGGTGTTTTGTCGGTCAGTAATGGCTCGGCTGTGCCGTGTTTATGGTGTTTTGTCGGTCAGCAATGGCCCGGCTGTGCCGAGTTTATGGTGTTTCGTCGGTCAGTAATGGCTCGGCTGTGCCGGGTTTATGGTGTTTTGTTGGTCAGTAATGGCTCGGCTGTGCCGTGTTTATGGTGTTTTGTTGGTCAGTAATGGCTCGGCTGTGCCGTGTTTATGGTGTTTTGTTGGTCAGTAATGGCTCGGCTGTGCCGTGTTTATGGTGTTTTGTTGGTCAGTAATGGCTCGGCTGTGCCGTGTTTATGGTGTTTTGTCGGTCAGTAATGGCTCGGCTGTGCCTTGTTTATGGTGTTTTGTCGGTCAGTAATGGCTCGGCTGTGCCTTGTTTATGGTGTTTTGTCGGTCAGTAATGGCTCGGCTGTGCCTTGTTTATGGTGTTTTGTCGGTCAGTAATGGCTCGGCTGTGCCGTGTTTATGGTGTTTTGTCGGTCAGTAATGGCTCGGCTGTGCCGTGTTTATGGTGTTTTGTCGGTCAGTAATGGCTCTCTTTTTATGGTGTTTTGTCGGTCAGTAATGGCTCGGCTGTGCCGTGTTTATGGTGTTTTGTTGGTCAGTAATGGCTCGGCTGTGCCGTGTTTATGGTGTTTTGTCGGTCAGTAATGGCTCGGCTGTGCCGTGTTTATGGTGTTTTGTTGGTCAGTAATGGCTCGGCTGTGCCGTGTTTATGGTGTTTTGTCGGTCAGTAATGGCTCGGCTGTGCCGTGTGTGCGGTGACTGTCGGGGCACGCCGGCTGAATTTCAGGTCAGCTCGGCGTCGCCGCTGGGTCGCTCGGTGACATCAGCACTTCTGCGGCTCGACGCGCTCCATGTGGCCGACAGCGAACACGGCTCCGGCGCCGTGGAGGCGGCAGCCGGCCAGAAGTGGCACGGTGGCAGCCGGTCTCGATCACGTCAGCCCGCCAGCAGGTGCAGCGATGGACATCGAGGCAAAGAGGCGCAGCAATGATGCGCGTTTGGTGCGTCATCATGCTCGCCACGTTTGGTGCGTCATCATGCTCACCACTTACGTTCAGGTTTTATGATTATTTGATTCATTAGTTTGACTTCCTGAGTTTCTCATTCATGTCGTAAAGTTGCATTTGGTAGCTGGCCGCACATGTAGGGCATTAGTGGTCTCGGAAGATGGAGCATAACAACGTTCAACTTTCGTGCCAGTGAGCACTTCAGTCGTGGTGATGAAGCTTCTCGCTTTGAGCAAATTGAAACCATTGTTCTCCACTGACCCACTGAAGCCACTTCTCCATTGTTTAATTGCACGCGGTGCTAATTTTGTGTGTTTATAGTTGCATGCAACCACAAATTCCTCCGGTCCCGCCATAGTCGGTCACGCCATAGACCCATAGCCGCCATGTGCTTGCATTCAGACCACTGTCCCTTTGGTCGTCTCCATACCGGGACCAAAGTTGACCTGGTCCTACTCGGACCTGAGCCCTGATCCCATTTGGTCCCGCCGCTACAGAGACCACGCTGCTGTGGCCCCAGTTAGTCATGTGTCATGTGTCCCATTTGCCCATGTCCCACAACGGCTCAGCATCGTGCCGAGTCTTGCACGGTCGGACGAGCTGATCTGAGCAGGAGCCGGCCAGCTTCTGAGTACAGATGCAAGCTCGGACTTCTCACCGCTACATGGCGCTCAGTGGATTGTGTAGGTGGATGATGCATATAAACACTGATCGTCCAATGGACTGTGTAGGTGGCTCAGGCTTTTGTACACACTGATCGCTCGATAAGCCGTGTAGGCGGCAAGCACTAAAAGTCGTGATGGACGGGAATCCTGCTCAATGGGGGCGGGGGATCGGATGTCGGGACGTTGTAAACAGTCTGGACGGAATAGCATGAGCTCAGAGCCAGCCGTGTGAACTAGGAATATACTGGCCCCAATGGCTTTAATTCTCGGGAGATAGTTGCCATCCAAATGGCCTCAGCAGCACTTCTACTTGAAAACAATAACACTAAACCGAAATGAAAGCGCTCTGCATGCACTTCATCGTGATCAATGAACGAGAGACGGGAGAGAGAGAGAGAGAGAGAGAGAGAGAGAGAGAGAGAGAGAGAGAGAGAGAGAGAGAGAGAGAGAGAGAGAGAGAGAGAGAGAGAGAGAGAGAGAGAGAGAGAGAGAGAGAGAGAGAGAGAGGAGAGAGAGAGAGAGAGAGAGAGAGAGAGAGAGAGAGAGAGAGAGAGAGAGAGAGAGAGAGAGAGAGAGAGAGAGAGAGAGAGAGAGAGAGAGAGAGAGAGAGAGAGAGAGACCACAGACGCGTCTCCGGTTGAGCGACCTCGCACTGGCGTGTCACTGCCCAGCTTGGCTCTCTGTGCCAGGATGCCATTCACCCCTGGGCTGCCTACCATGACAAACGCTCGGCGGCCGGTAGCTCGCCGTTGTGAGTTTCAAGCAGCTTTCGAATCGGTTGCGCTTTGATTGTGTGCGATCGCCAGATCGGAACCGTCTCGCGATATCGGTGTCCCTCACAGCCCCAATCTGACTCCCCACCCTCTCTCTCTCTCCTCCCTCCTCTCTCCTCTCTCAGGTCTCGCTGTGCTGTGTAGTCATCACGACAGCGGATCTCGCAGTGTTGCATGGCTATCGGGACAGAGGCTTGGTTGTGTTGCGTGGGCATAACGCTGACGGGTCTCGCTGTGCTGTGGTGGTATCAGAACAGCGGGTCTCAGCGTGTTGTGTGTGTGTGAGCATCACGACTGTGTTGTGTGGTAGCGACTGCAGGAAAAGCATGGTCATGTCAGGACCATGTCTAGCATGCTAACCGCGGAGGCAGCGGATCCACAGTGACACAATGAGACTATTCCCTGTTTCCAGAATAACGCCGATTTAGCACATGGGGAAGAGGGCAGTCCTACCAATCAAAGCTCACAACACTGAGCTTTGACATCCATTTTGGACACTTCCTCATACAGCTACGCTCCTTTCAGTAATCACTTGGGAGAGTTTGCCGCAATAAGACAGCGCAAACTACAAGGGTGATTCGGTGCGAGAGCTGCAGTCACCGTCCTCCTCACCAGGGGACCTACACGGACGGGCGTCTGGAGCCAGCCCCGCCTCTACGGCCGCCTCCAGCCGACACACCCCAGTGGGTATGACGTCACTAGCATTGCATCACTTCTATCGCTGCATCAGCGTGCAGTGGAGCCCGCCAAACCAGCATAATTGGAATGCGTTATGCTTTTGCTTGACGATGATTTTTCAGCTATGCGACTGGGTATTAACACAGGGGAACCGTTCCTTTCATTTGTGATAAAGCACCTCCGGAAAACACTTTCTTCATACCGGAAATGTGGAGGCAAATCGATGGTCAGAACAGTTAATTTTAGAATGGTGCTCATATGCCCCACTGACTTGTCGGTAGATGAATGTTATGCTCAGTAGTAGGATGAGTATCTTCCCGCATATTCGCGACCGCCATATGCATATTGTCCGTTCTCTCATCATGTTCCATCTCAGTTCCCAGATTCGCATACTCTATACGAAGTCTTCAAAGTAGCAGAGTCAACGAAAAGAAAACTAGGAAGATTTATTGTGCATTGCAATAATAACCATAATAAAACACAAGGGACATCTGGGTCGCCTTGGCGCGGATGCAGACGACGGCGAGGGTGGTAGCCCACTGGTTCTGGTTACCTACCTGGGGTAGGTAGCCAGCAGCGGTCTCCAAGGGCGGTGCATTGTAGCCGCCGCCTCTGATGGCCCATCGAGAGAAAAGACTAAGTAGAGCAGACGAAAAGCGCAACGGTCCGTCGGCTGTTTGGCGGCACCCATAGCCGAGCGAACAAGACTGCCCTGGCGCCACTGACCTGACCTGACCTGATCTAACGCACGCCGACAGGTCAAAGCGGAGTCGACCGGCGGACCGACCTGGACCGCCAGCGTCACGTCACGTCACGTCACGCGCCCAGAGCAGCACAGCACCACCGGCATAGTAAATACCGCCTTATCTGAAACGTCAATCGTATCGACTATCCTTAAAGAATACAGGAACGGCAAGATCCGCATAGGCTGTACATCCTGTTTGGGCATCGATACTTCTCCCCTGCAACATCAGGGGCGGTCGCTGCCTCGTTCAGCCAGTTGCGCCGTGGCCGTGACACGGCTCAGTGGTGACAAGAGCCTCGGCCCTCTCCTCTCCTCGGTCCGCCGGCCTAGCAGACCACCTTGCCATCCGCGTGCTCTGGGAAGGGTGTGCACCACAATAAATTACCAAAATAAACTAGATATAAGCGCTTCAAGCCTCTTAGTGTTCGTTTCGTTGCGCACGTATATCACAAAACCGAGCGGCCGGCGGCGCAGTGCGAAGTAAAGAGCACCGGGCGGTGCACCAACAGCAGAGACTGGCGCCGGCAGCCATTTCCAGTTGCGCACGATACCATTTCCAGTGTCGCCGTGGGCCGCTCGCTCTCCAGCCCAACACTAGTTTATCACAAGCCGCGCGTGCTGCACCGCCTACACAATCTCCACCTCGTGGTGATCGAAGCCGTTGCCGTTGTTTAAGTTGGACGGCTCCGGGTGGTGGCTGCTGGAGTCGGCCGCCAGCTTGTCGGTGAGCTCTACCGACACCTCCTCGCACGTGAACTTCTCCATGCCGTCGCCGTTGTCCAGCGGCGCCACCGTCTCGAGCGTGAGCTTGCCCGGGCTGCCGGCGTTGTCGAGTGGCGCCACGGTCGCGGCCACGCTGTCCGGCGCCGTCTTTTTGGCGACTGCTGTTTTTCCGGCGGCGGTTTTGTGGCCGGAGGTTGTGGTGGCCGACTTGGGCCTGCCGGTGCCGGTCGAGAGACGTCCCGGCGGCGTCTTGCTGGTGGCTGCAGGACCTGTCTTCTTCACCGTACCTGCAGCGACAGTCGGAGCCAGTCAATACAGTGACAGACAGCAGCTATCAGTCGACTTCTCAACCCCGCGATGTCAGTCCCTGCAGGGAGATGATACCTAGTACACATGCGTAGCAATTATCCAAGAACTTACCTTCAATCTGTTGAGGGGGAAGGGCAGGTCTCAATTTGTTTCCATAAAGGAACGTCGGATTTTGGTAGCTACTAGCGTAGGGATCGCATTAAATGAATGCTCCGCATGTATGATGTCCAGATTTTGAAACGTTCGCTGATCAGTGCAAGTGTTTTGCCTTCACAAAATTGGCTTCCGACCATGGCACCGATGCCCCTCCAGGGCCGTCATGCCCACGTCTGAGATGCTTGAAGA
Source organism: Imbricaverruca yamaguchii (assembly GCA_034440575.1). NCBI lineage: Eukaryota > Metazoa > Arthropoda > Thecostraca > Neoverrucidae > Imbricaverruca > Imbricaverruca yamaguchii. The sequence continues at coordinate 906,614 of JAOTOL010001574.1, forward strand.
GGGAGCTGGATGAGGAAATTGCAACTGGAAACGATGTACTGGGTGGAGAAGGATAGATAATGGCAATCTCCAAGTCAAGGTTGCGTAATGTATATATGGATGAGCCATCTCTACATGAAGGTTAGTGCCATTTCAAAACTGGCGAAAGAGGTTGTTCAGTGTAAGTTGAGTTAGATCAGACTCCATCAGAGTTTCAAGTCTCATCTTACCTCTGTCGGTATAAACATTTTATCCAGACTCAATGCAGCCACAAGTGACAAAACGTAGCTAGCATCGATGAGCTCCATGCCAATGACGAATCCAAGTTCCGTTCTCATGACATGTCTGGATATCAGAAAATACACTCGTCCACCTGTGACCCTTCTCATTCTGTACAACTTATTTGTAATAAGGTCGTTGCTTCAGCTACTTTCTTGGCAGCTCCATATATTTGCTTTGTCATGGGAAAATGTTTCTGCATAAGGGTATACGTCTGTAACTGAGCGGCTCACAATAAGCTGCCAAGGTCGGCCGACCTATACATGCTGTATATATATTATATATATATATATATATATATATATATATATATATATATATATATATATATATATATATATCACTACCGAAACCACTTCAGGCATTATTAAGAGCCCTTTAAGAACCTTCAAAATTACAACTTCCACGCTTGCATCCACGCACCGTTCTTTCTGGTTCAGTGGGATGTAGAAAATCCTAGGCTGATCGGGCTTAAGTCACCCGAAATATTCGAGGAAATATTTGGGGCGGCGATGGAACAGGATGGTGAAGAAGGCTGTTAGTTGAAGGTCGGATCGAATTGTTTACTCAGCGATATCGACTAAAATTTAGACACAGCAGAGATGATAAGGACTGCGTCAAGTTACCAGGGATTAAATATTGTGGCAATTAAGTGTACAAATAATTGGCATTTTCTTCCGGACGGACGGGTGGCATGCATGTACTGCGCGGCACGAGCGTTGATAACTTACTGGTAAATCTGGTGCCGAAGCCCACAGAGGTCCTGGTTGTGCTAGCTGTCGGCCGTGACGTCATCGAAGCAGATATTTTCGAGTTGACTGCCTCCTTGGCCACTTTGGTGGGCGGCCTCCGCGAGAACGAGCCGTTTGTGGTGGTAGTGGCGGAGGTGCTGCCGGTGGTGGTCCGGGCCGTGGTGGTCGTGGTTGTTCGTGTAGCGGCCGATCCTGGGCGTGCGGTGGTGGTGGTGGTGGTGCGAGAGGTGGTGGTGGACGTAGTGCGGTGGCCGACACCAGGCCTGCTGGTGGCCGCCGGACGCGTGCTTAGCGTGCTGGGCCGGGTTGGCTTCGCCGCCGGCTTGACGTCGGGACTCTTGGCGTCCGGCTTGGTCGGCGTCGTGGGGGTCTTTTTGAGTGGAACGGTCCTCGTCGATATCGGAGTTCTCGCCGTGGGCGTTGTCTTCGTCGAGGTCGGTGTAGTCCTGGGCTTGGGTGCCGACTTGGTGGTGGGCGTCGATGAGGGCGTCTTGGTAGGCGTCCTTGGTGTGGTCTTGGCCGCGGCCGGTCCGCTGGACGTGGTCGCGCTCTTCGTGGGCGGTGGTGATGGAGGAGGAGGTGCGGACAGAGCCGAGAGTTGAGGTCCTGGTGGCGGTGGCCGGCCGGGCGCGACTGGTGGTGGCCGTTCTGGATGTTTCCGCGGCTGCCAGTTTGGAAGCGGGTGATTTAGTAGGTGCCGTGCTCGGACGAGTTGGAGCCTTGGTGATCGGTCTAGTTGTCTTCAGTGGCTTTGCTGGAGCGGAAGTGGTCGGCTTCGTCGCTGTCTTTGCGGTGTCTGTTTTTCCAACGGTGGACTTCTTCAGTGGCTCTTTGCCGGTCTTCTTTGCCAGCGGTGCCTTCTTGTCGACCTTGGAATCTGGTTTAGCCGCCTTCTTAATGGCAACTCCAGTGGCGGCGGCAATGGCAGCTACTCCGGCAACAGCGGCAGCAGCGCCAACAGCTGCTGAGGCTGCAGACTCTGGTTCCGGCTCCTTGGATGCCAATTCTGCTTCAGCAGGAGATCTCACCTCTGGCTCTTGCTGGTGGGTGGCTAGGCTAACGGCGAGCTCCGACTCAGATTGAGCTTGCACTATCTCGAGTTCTGGCTCGGCTGGCACTGGACACACATCAGGCTTGGACTCCATGGGAGCTGGAGAGATCTCAGACCGTGGCTCCACAGGAGCTGGTAATACTTCGGGCTCCGGCTCCAAAGGAGCTGAGCAGACTTCTACTTCAGGCTCAGGCTCAGGCTCCACTGGAGATGGACAAACCTCAGGCTTTGAAACCACCGGAGCAGGGTATGCCTCAGATTCTGACTCTATAGGAGAGTGGCAAACTTCAGGCTTGGACTCTACGGGGGAGGGACAAACCTCAGGCTCGGACTCCATGGGAGAAGGGCAAACCTCAGGTTTTGGCTCTGCGAGAGCATGACTGACATCAGGCTCGGGCTCCACAGGAGAGAGACAAACCTCGGACTCTGGCTGCATTGGTGACGTCACCGGGGTGGCCTCTAGCTTGTCACCATCCTGTTCATGTGGCTCTGCACTTGGCATTTCAGCTATAAGGTGCCCAGAAGGCCTGTGCACCGGCGTGTGATACACAAAGCCTCCCGGAATGACAGTGTCTTTGCCCTCCTCCAGCGCACGTTCCATAGCTTCGAAGTGTTCCTGCTCGGGACTGAGTATGTCGACACCTTGGTGCGAGAACGCTTGCATGTCCTCGTGGAAGGATGCCTGCAGCAGCTCGTTGGACGCAATAGGGTCCAGCTCTGGAGAGGCAAGCTCCATCTCGCGCCGCACCTCGTCCACCTCGCTCTGCTCAATTGTTTCAAACTCATCCTGGAAGTCTTTACGCAACTCAACCGGCTCTGTTACTGCTACATCGTCGGCTTTCTCCGCGTAGGGACTGACAACTTCAGCCGGAACTAATTCGGCGTCAGCCACGGTGTGCAGACTTTCGGTTGGCGGTAGTTCATCCCGGGTCGGAGAGCTGTGAACGTCGGCCTCCACCTGGCGCTCGAACTTCTCGCCAACTCCTCCGTCTCCGACCGCGTACTCAGCAGCACCGTACTGCGGCGATAGGTCCGTGTCCTGGTCAAGAATATCCTGCGGTGTCTCGCGCCGGAGCGCAGAGATCTCGTCACTGACAAACTCGGCAAACTGGTTGAAAACATTCTGCGGGAACGCGGAGATGTCCTTCGTTCCGTCGTGCACGATATCTTCCTCACCCCGGTTCGTTTCGGTCTTGAAAGTTTCTGTATCCTGCTTGGAGGCTTCCGGGTCCCTGGCGCTGTCTGTCGTTAGGTCCTCAGTGGGGGAGGTTGGTTCCTGCACTACATCGGCCGCAGCCTTGGTCTCGTCCTTGATTGTTTCCCGTGCATCTTCTGTCAAATCGTCAATGCCTTCCACTGTCTTGACCACCTCATGGGTAATGGGCTCTGTATCTAGTTTGATGTCATCATGCATCAACTTATCTTGTGCTTCAGAGGCCTTGTTATCATCTTCTGAGAGCATCTCATCAGTCATCGTTTCGTACGCAGCGGTGACATTTTCAGAAACGTAATCAACAGCAGAAGATGCGGCATCGGTAGCGTACTGAAGACCTCCTGCAAACTTGTCCAGCACGGATTTTTCCACCTCCTCCTCAGCTTCAGCCGCAGCGCGAGTAGTATCTTCCACGCCTTCTTCCACGCTGCCGGACACAGATTCCACCGAATCGGAAATGACTTTGCTGAAGTAGTCCGCGTCCTCCTGTACTGCCTGCAAAGGATCGGCTAGATCGTCCACAGTCACTTCCTCTTCCTTCGTCTCCGTTTCCGTGACCGATTGCAGACTTTCAGTGGCAGCATTGTACGCCGAGCCGAAGGTGTCGAAGGTGCTACCGATAGCAGACTCAAGCCCACTGGAGACGAAGCTGGCTGCTGCGCTAAGATCGGCCGCCGCCGCAGTCAAGCCAGACTCCAAGTAGCCACCAGTCCGCTCAGAAGTTGTCTGAATGTCATCGACAGCCTGCTCCGAGGTCATCTGGATGTCAGCGCCAGCCTCGTCATGGGCTTTCTGTAAGTCATCGTGGGTTTCGCCATGCATGATCTGAACGTCATCGACGATGTGCTCTGAGGTGGCTTCGAGGTCATAGACGGCTTGCTTTGTGGTCATATGAAGAGCATCGGCATCCAAGTCAGCGTCAGCGGAGAGCTGCAATCTGTGGCCAGTGTTATCCGCCACAGGGTCTACACCTGTCTGCAGACTGCCAGTCCCCTGTTCGAAAAATCCGGTCGCCTGTCCGAAGGCATCAGCTGCCTGTCCTAGGGCGTCGGCGGCCTGCCCAAAGGCAAAGGCGCCGGTAGCTTGTCCGTATACGGACCCTAGAGCCGCCTCAGTCTGGTCAAGGAAGGACTGGGCCTCGGTCTCTATCTGTGTCGTGGTTTCTTCGACCACCGTCTCGGCTTCATTGGCGGTTGACTCGTAGGTGTCCGTCACACGGCCGCTAGCCAACTCTAGCGGGGCCTCGGTGTGCATGGCGGTGGATTCTAGTAGGTCTCCTCCCTCCCTAGCGGCGGATTCCAGCAGGTCTTTGCCTTCTCTTCCTGCAGCTTCCACGAGGTCATCTTTCTCACTGACGGCGGACTCGAGCAAATCCTCGACGCCCGTCGTAGCGGCCTCGAGGAGGTCTCCTCCTTCTCTGCTGGCAGACTCCAGCAGGTGTTCTCCATATCTTACTGTTGATGCGGCCAAATAGTCTCCCTCCTTGCTGACAGACTCGACAGTGGCTGCCCTGTCGGAGACAATCGTGTCGACATCATCGGCGGCCGCCTCCAGTGCCGTCTCCACTGCGCTAGCCGTCTCCCTGGTGACTGATTCGAGGCCAGCCTCGACTTGGTCGGCAGCCGACCGGAGTGTGGACTCGGTGTGGTCAACAGCCGAAGACAGCGTGCTTGCGGTGTCGGCGGCAGCCGCATCCAGCACGTCATCCGCACCAACCTGATCCACTGTCAGTGTGGCGGTGGACTCGAGAGTGGCGTCGGGGTCCGGTGCGGTCGGGTGGAGCGTATCGTCCGCCGCTGCCTGGCTCGGCACCACTGAGCCGAACCCGTCTTCCACGGCCGAGTACACAGACGACACGTTCTCGGAGATGGTGTCCAGCGCCGACTGCAGACCGCCTGTGACGGCTGCCGCCGACGAGTTGAGCACGTCGGCGGTCTCCTGCAGCGCGCTGTCGAGCCGCTCAGACATCAGCTCTGACGAGGTGTCGGCGCGCTCGACAGCCGTGTCGCTGGGAGTCGGCACTTTCTCTGCCGCCTCGTCGGTGACCGAGCCGAGCCTGTGGGTATCGGCGGCGGCATCCTCAGCTGTCTCGCCCGTGAAGTCGGCGCCGACGGAGAAAGTTCCCTGCGGCGGGTCGGCGCCGACGGAGAAGGTACCTTGCGAGAAGTCGGCGCCGACGGAGAAGGTTCCCTGCGGCTGGTCGGCACCGATGGAGAAGGTACCCAGCGGCTGGCCGGCGCCGAGTTCGGCCTCAGCGCCCAGCTTGAAACCGAAGTCGTCACCTCCCGCTTGGAAGGCGGAGTCACCAGTCTCGGTGGCAGTGATTGCTGACGCGGCGGTCTCGGCGACTGTGTCCAGCGTGGAGCTCACCGCCAGGCCGGCCTCTTCGGCAGTCTCGCTCGTGTGTTCAGCAGCACTCTTCAGGCCGATCCCGACGACGTCCAGTGCCGCCGCCGCAGTCTGGCCAGTGCTGTCGAAGGCGGCGTGCAGGCCGCTCGCCGTCGTGTCGACGGCCGTCTGCAGGTGCTGCGCTGCTCCGTTGTACCCGAACTGCAGCTCGTCCATCGCAGAGTTAGCTTCGTCTGTGGCTGTGTCGAGAGCGGTGTCTAGACTGGATACAGCAGCTCCAGTGAGCTCGGCAGTCTTGTCAAGCTCGGTGTCGACGCGCTCTGCTGCTTCGTCGGAGACACTCCCAATGCCCTCTGCTGCCTTGTCGAGTGCAGTGTTCAGCCCGTGCGCGGTGCTGTCATAGGCATACGTGATGCCTTCCGCCACGCTGTCGAAGCCCGACTCCAGGCCACGCGCCGTCCTGTCATACGTCGTCTCCAGGTGATGACCGACGGCGTCCGACGCAGTGGTGAAGTCCTGGCGCGCCGCGTCAGCAACGGAGCCGGCGGCGTCGCTGAACGGGCGCAGCACGCCCTCGTCCGGCACCTCCGTCTCGAACACGGCGCCGCCGGCCGGCACGAACTCGGCCGCCGACGGGTCCAGGCCGGCAATGTCCCCGACGGCGAGACCGTCCCCGCGGGCCTTCAGCAGGCTCGGGGTGAACTCGGGCGCGCCGGGGTTGAGCGGCGAGCCCGGCTCCGAGCCTGCGTGGCCGGCGTGTTTGCCGGTGCACGGCTCGGCGCCGTTGGAGCCGTCAGAGTCGTGGTGGTGGCCGTTGCCCGTCGTGAACGGGTTGAAATCCATGGCGGCTGGGTCACGGTCGGGCGGCGCCACCGTTCTCTGGGAAGGGGCGCACAGGCGTCAGCGCACCGCTGGTGAAGCGGCTCGTCTCTCAGCGCAGACAGGATGTCGGCGACAATTACGACAGGCGGCCAGGTTTGAGGAGAATGTGGGTCGCGCGCTATACAGGTACAGACCCAGTGTCGGCTCCATGCACTCGGTGGATTATGCTAATTTTGATGGATCCTTGCCGGCTGGGCAACAGCCTAGACAAGTGCTTGTTTAATTAGTTGCGGTCTTCGAGGCACTTTGTTCCATAACCACAAATGGTTCATCATTAAAAATAAGTTGATTACTTTTGTGCGGTCGTTCTTCAAAGCCAAGAGCACCGTTTAATTATTATTAGATCACAGGTGTGATGGGATTGAACTAACTACACACTTCACACTAACTACTCACCGATTTATGTTAAACAGTATACTTGAAACGCCTTCTGACAATCCTTGCTTCCATATTCATTGAATTGACAGTTATATATACGGCTATAGTTACTGCAACTACCGTAGCGGGAACGCACCTGCTCAGACATAGGTGTGATCTGTCTACAGCTTTATCACACATGGAGCGACGCATTCAGCAAAAATATGACTGACGTGACGTTTGAAACCTGGCACTTCTGCTGCGGGAGAGATTATATAAGTCACCATCGGTGGGCATTCGACATATTTTCATATAGTAGGCATGCGCGTTCCAAAAAAACGCGCATGCCTACTATATGCGAAAAAAATGCCTACTATATGCCTACCAACGCGAAAAAAAAACAATTCAAAATTGTTCCTGGTCATTGAAGGTGGGCGAGTATGGCTGATAGACCAGTACATTGTCTCGACCTTATGATCAAGAGCTCACGTTCTCTTCGTCTTGTGATCAAAAGATCTCATTCTCTTGATATTGCTTAATTGACCAGTACATTCCCTGGCAAGATTTATATATTATCTAGAATTAATCACCCCACGAACAAAACATAGTGGCTTCATCACCACCCGCCACGCTTTCACCACACATAATTAAATGCGCTGTCGACAGCTCCAGACACCCTGTGCATACTGTTGAAGCGACAGGATTTCACCGCCGATACTTGCCGCCGATCATCTCCCGCACACTCCGCATGTACAGACGAGAAGTGCCATCCAGAAGGTGTGCAGCGTCACTTTTCGCCCACCGCACCGCCCAGCTGGCGGGTGGAAATCGGTCGTCCACGCCGCCTTTAAAAACACTTCATTTCTTTCCCAGCGACTTCGGAAAGCATAGTGGCGGCCGGATTATATTTCCATCAAAGCATGGGGTACATCGCAGCTGGCGGCCGGGCCCTCTTCTTCCGGGCGAGGCTCATCCCTGCTCCGCTTCAACTCCACAGGGCTTCACGTCACCACCACAGCACCACACTTCCGGCACACTACCACCCTCCGGTTCGCCCTAGCACCGGTCCGCCATAGCACCGCTCCACGGCACCATCACAGCACCACACCTCTGATACACTACTATCTGGTCCACCGCTCCACCGCTCCACGGCACCACCACAGCACCACACCTCCGATACACAACCCTCCGGTCCATTACCCTCCGGTACACTACCCTCCGGTACCGCACAACCGCTCCCGGGCCCCTCACGACCGCAGCGGCGCTCGCTTCGGTGCTCACTCACTGGCCGCTCCTCATGGCCTTTCCAGACGTAAGCCCTACCCGCTAGACATATCTGGGAGTGTTCCCGGAGAGGTGCGGTAGATCGTGACGCCACCACACCATACATCACACCATCGAGCCGCTCTCTAAGTCTGACGCTATACACAGCGAGCAGTGTTTGTCCGACTGTCTAGTGAACAGACTGAACAGACTGTTCAGTCTGTTCAGGTTTGCGAAGCCCATGCTGTCGGCACCCCAGAAGCTGGCGATCATTTCTCACGCACGGCGTCGGAATTGTTTTGTTTACATGGATCGGGGTGAGCCGCACTGGCGCATGCTTCCTGCGAGGAGCGGCGCGTGTAGCTGGTCAATGTGTGCCGCCGGCTGGTCAGTGTGAGCCGCCGGCTGGTCAGTGTGTTCCGCCGACTGGTCAGTGTGTACCGCCGGCTGGTCAGTGTGTGCCGCCACTTGGTCAGTGTGTGTCGCCGACTGGTCAGTGTGAGCCGCCGGCTGGTCAGTGTGTTCCGCCGACTGGTCAGTGTGTGCCGCCGGCTGGTCAGTGTGTACCGCCGGCTGGTCAGTGTGTGCCGCCGGCTGGTCAGTGTGTACCGCCGGCTGGTCAGTGTGAGCCGCCGGCTGGTCAGTGTGTACCGCCGGCTGGTCAGTGTGTTCCGCCGACTGGTCAGTGTGTGCCGCCGGCTGGTCAGTGTGTACCGCCGGCTGGTCAGTGTGTGCCGCCGGCTGGTCAGTGTGTACCGCCGGCTGGTCAGTGTGTACCGCGAGCTGGTTAGTGTGTGCCGCCACTTGGTCAGTGTGTGTCGCCGGCTGGTCAGTGTGTACCGCCGGCTGGTCAGTGTGTGCCGTCGGCTGGTCACTTCAGTCGGTCACGTGGCCGGATGGTCCTGCGTCATTGACTCGGTCACTGTGGCCGGCCATCTTGCCAACTAGCTTATCCCGAGCCGTCGACAGGTCACAGTGACGTTGACGTCAGGTTGGCCGGCCGCCACCAGGGCGACTCTCCGCTAATGCCGGCCACTATATCAGATACACCGCCTGTCAGGACGTCACCTGACCTGACTGACGTGACGGTGTGGAGTCCCAGACACACCATCAGTCAGGACGCCACCTGACCTGACGTGACGGTTTGGTGTTCCCGGTTGGTTTTGGTTTTACGACACATCGACCGTTGAGTCATGTAGCATCACCAATCTCCCACGTCGATTGGTCGCGGGCGAAGAGTAGCGGCAGGTGAGACTCGAACCCACAACCTTTCGATTGTGAGACGGGCAACTTGCCCCTAGACTACTCGTCCCTGGTGCGGTGTTCCCAGACACATCGTGTCATGACGGCGTGGTTTCCCAGACACACGCCGTCTGTCGGGACGTTTGTCAGGATAAGGCCGCCAGGCTGCCGCCGGAGTGGGACGGTACTGCGCAGGAACGCCGCCATCGATCTCGCGGTGCAGGGACTGATGCATTGCAGCGTCACTGTTGCCCGTCAATACTGCAGGGATTGCGGTAGCGACACGAAGTCCGGACGACAGATGTCGGCGCCAGCTGGAGCTGACCACCGAGTCGCCAGCTGACTCCTGTCGGTGCCAGCTGGAGCTGACCACCGAGCCGCCAGCTGACTCCTGTCGATGCCAGCTGGAGCTGACCACCGAACCGCCAGCTGACTCCTGTCGATGTCAGCTGGAGCTGACCACCGAGCCGCCAGCTGACTCCTGTCGGTGCCAGCTGGAGCTGACCACCGAGCCGCCAGCTGACTCCTGTCGGTGCCAGCTGGAGCTGACCACCGAGCCGCCAGCTGACTCCTGTCGGTGCCAGCTGGAGCTGACCACCGAGCCGCCAGCTGACTCCTGTCGGTGCCAGCTGGAAGCCACGCGACGTCCTCTGAGTGCCGAATGAGACATGAACCCATAGCAGCGACGATTGAGAGGCTTACGCTGTAATTGTGGCCTCTGTAGCGAGCCCGCCTGGATCGGCGGCGGCTAATATGTGGTGGCAGGTGGTGGGCGTCACTAGCACGTGGGCCGAGACCATGCCAGCCGGCGACTGGGGATCATTGCCATGTATCCGCCTATAAACAGGTCTGCGGTTCGGTGACACCATGACAGATCTTGGCGATTTCGCCAACGGGAGGTGATGGGGGTACTTTTAGGGAGCGCTACTAATTAAGAAACTTCCATGGGGTGCACTTGGATGTCCATGGAGGGGCACCTTTGACTGGAAGATTCCAAAGGTGGCGTGAAGTGCACTTCGACATCCTAAGTAGGCGTTTTTTCTACTCGGAAAGGCCATTTTGGTCCTAAGGAGCAGGGAGGCGGTCGGCCCCTTCGCCACCCCAGACCGGTGTCTTGCGTGACACTCGCCGACTATTCGCACCAGTCACCATGGTAACACACACCGGTCGGCAGTCGGCTGGTTGACAAGTGCTGCGCAGTTATGACTAAGGTTGGAACAGCTAGTGCTGATGCGTGCATATCCATGTGTAGATGTGCCGACAAGGTGACAGAAACCCGCCGAGGGAGACCTGATCTGTAAAACCAGCCTTGAGGGTGTCCAATTCACGGCTAATTTGTATAAAAAATTGGTTAAAATAAAATATGTAAGAAGGGCATCTAGTTTTGATCTTATAGACATGTAGGGTAACTGCTGCTGCCCAGCCAAGTTCAGCGTCCTCCTGGCACGCGATTTTGCCTCATATACTCCGACCACGACCGGCATTTGACGGCGCAGTCATCGGAGGGAGGTCAGGACAGATTTATCAGGCAACTCGCAGTCGGCTGGGGGGGACGTTCTATTTATCGTGGTGCACGTGCCTGGCATCACCAGTCCCACGCAATACATCAGCCACGACGTGTACCACACTACAGACGGCCGCTGTGTGGTGGCCCCACACCGGCACACGCTTACATCAGGGGCAGGCCCGGCCAGTAGCTGCAGACGGCGCCCACCACCCCCCCCCCGGCAGTCAGCCCGGGGGGCACATCAGAGGCCAGTAGCTGCAGACGGCCCCCCCCCTCCCCCGGCAGTCGGCCGGGGGGGGGGCACATCAGAGGCCAGGAGCCACGGACGGCGCCCACCACCCCCGGCAGTCAGCCCGGGGCAGGAGCTACGGCCGGGGGGCACATCAGAGGCCAGAGCTACGGACGGCGCCCACCACCCCGGCAGTCGGCCCGGGGGGGCACATCAGAGGCCAGGAGCTACGGACGGCGCCCACCACCCCGGCAGTCAGCCCGGGGGGGCACATCAGAGGCCAGGAGCTACGGACGGCGCCCACCACCCCGGCAGTCAGCCCGTGGGGGGGGGGGTGCACATCAGAGGCCAGGAGCTACGGACGGCGCCCACCACCCCGGCAGTCAGCCCGGGGGGGGGCACATCAGAGGCCAGGAGCTACGGACGGCGCCCCCCGGCAGTCAGCCCGGGGGGGGTGTAGCCCTGAGGCCAGGAGACGGCGCCCCCCCCCGGCAGTGCCCGGGGGGCACATCAGAGGCCAGGAGCTACGGACGGCGCCCACCACCCCGGCAGTCAGCCCGTGGGGGGGGCACATCAGAGGCCAGGAGCTACGGACGGCGCCCCCGGCAGTCAGCCCGGGGGTGTGCACATCAGAGGCCAGGAGCCACCGACGGCCCCCCCCCCCCCCGAAGACCCGGCAGTCAGCCCGTGGGGGGGCACATCGAGGAGCCAGGAGCTACGGACGGCGCCCACCACCCCGGCAGTCAGCCCGGGGGGGACATCAGAGGCCAGGAGCTACGGACGGCGCCCACCACCCCGGCAGTCAGCCCGGGGGGGGGCACATCAGAGGCCACGGACGGCGCCCACCACCCCGGCAGTCAGCCCGGGGGGTGCACATCAGAGGCCAGGAGCTACGGACGGACGCCCACCACCCCGGCAGTCAGCCCGGGGGGGCACATCAGAGGCCAGTAGCTACGGACGGCGCCCCCCCCCCCGGCAGTCAGCCCGGGGGGTGCACATCAGAGGCCAGGAGCTACGGACGACGCCCACCACCCCGGCAGTCGGCCCGGGGTGCACGGCATGGACCAGGAGCTACAGACGGCGCCCACCACCCCGGCAGTCAGCCCGGGGGGTGCACATCAGAGGCCAGTAGCTACGGACGGCGCCCACCACCCCCGGCAGTCGGCCCGGGGTGCACGGCATGGACCAGTTGCTACGGACGGCGCCCACCACCCCCCGGCAGTCGGCCCGGGGTGCACGGCATGGACCAGTAGCTACGGACGGCGCCCACCACCCCCCGGCAGTCACACACAGCCTGTCACCATCGTGAGCGGGGCGTCCACCGTTGGCAGAGTCGGTGGAGGGCGCTCAGGCCGCTGGTCCAGCGGGAGGCAGGCCCAGCCACCAGTCGCAGGAGAATCGTCCACTTACCGATGGCTGGAAGAGTGAGACTGTTCCGATTAATGCGTGAGAGGCACTGTTGAAACTTGTAGAGTTGTGACCGCCCTTGAGCACCACCAACACGACCAGTGTCATTCTACCACCACCACCATTGCATGGCAAGATCCATGCCATGACGTGCCGGCTTACATGTACAACATTTGCATTTCTAGTAGTTGCAGGCCGGCCATTGTGGGCCGTGATGGGCCTTGGCCGTATTGACCCGACCCGCAGCTGCTTGTCTGGCTCGACTATTTACCAGTGCTGTGTGCACAGTTAACAGACCACCTCATGCCTGTGCCGTACACAGACGCTTACATCAGCATTGTAGCGGTGATCACCATGCTTAATGTGAATGCGACCAGCACCACACTGCCACAAAACACACGAAGTTTAGCCAACATGAAGAAATATGTACACGATGGAATTCCAATGCGAAATGCCGGAGTACCATTCGTCCCTTCAGGGCTGGGTCGACGACCCAGCCCGGCCAACGTCAGGTTGCTGGTTACTGGTACTGGTTACTGGAAGCACCGGCCAACGTCAGGTTACTGGTCACGAGCCAACTGATGCTGAATGTCTAGTAAACGGCGAGCCTTTCAGACCAGGTGACGGACCTTTCAGACCGGACTGGGAGAGAGGAGCCTTTCAGACCAGACGTTCAGGCGATACGGCAAGCCCTTCAGACCAGACGTTCAGACGATACGGTGAGCCCTTCAGAGCCTGGTGGCTCGCCGACTGTTGGCAGTCGGCCGCCGTTTGCTTATTGTGGCGAGACACTCGACAATACCATCTTGGGGTGTCGACACTGACCCCACGACCTGCCCCTCTTCCGGCTCTGGGGTCGGCTTCAGGTTCTCGCCACCACCACGTCAGACTCGAGCAGCGTCCTAACGCAGGGCGGGACCATGTCAACGACATATCTCGACGTTTCCTGGCGTATCGAATGACTCACAAACAGCGTTGTCGCATGACCTTCATTCCTTTCACAGCTACGTAGTTGAAATGCGAGACATTTCCAAGCAGGCAATGACCCGAGTGGTACGCTGATCAGCGTTATCACCTCAATGTTGATGCGACGCTCTGCCATGGAGAACATGACTGTTGCACGTCCGCATCCTTACAGGTGCATATGGGCGCTACATAGCCAGTAGCAGTTGATGCGCCTCTAAGCGCAAATAATCAATCAACTAATCACCGGTGCACATGATGCAGTTATCGAGTATTGTCCACGAACCATTGACGCCCCGTACTTGAAGATGATCAGGCGGATACCACGAATTCGCAGGTTAGCCCAGAGTACTGCCCTGCCCACCCGCCGAAGCCCCTCAGGCAGCCCGTTCCAGCTGGTCCTGGCCTGCCGCTGCAGTCGACCCTCTCCAGTGCCAGAGACATCCCCTCCCCTCCCTCCTGTCGGTCGGTCGGACAGCGCAGCTCGGCGGCGTCGAGGTGCACGTGAACCACTCATCGGTCGCCAGCTGCGACTGAGACGTGCCGCGAGAAAAACCGCCGCTGTCGCCTCCAATTACGGCACGCTGCGGCTCAGGCGGCGGCGGCGGCTCCCGCGGCGGCTCGGACCTCTACTGCAGACAAAGCCGGTCTGGTAGATATGGAATGCAGCGGCCTTAACTGCTCAGCTTTACTCCGGCCTCGTGGCCGTCTGTCCAGCCGACCAGCGGACGACTGCCGCCGACCATGACGCCCGTCTGTCCAGCCGACCAGCGGACGACTGCCGCCGACCATGACGCCCGTCTGTCCAGCCGACCAGCGGACGACTGCCGCCGACCATGACGCCCGTCTGTCCAGCCGACCAGCGGACGACTGCCGCCGACCCCGACGCCCGTCTGTCCAGCCGACCAGCGGACGACTGCCGCCGACCATGACGCCCGTCTGCCCACGTGTGACACACGTGCAGACCGACGGTGAAACGACCGTGGCCGAGCCAACTCGGGCGGGCTGGCGCTGCCTCGGCGCACCTGATGGGCGTCAACTTCGTCGCAGAAGCGGCGTCCGGAGACCTGGAGCGGTCGGTGGCGCGATGGCGTCGTGGATCTTCGCCGGCGCAGGCGGCTGATTTTCCGGTCGATTTCCTCTGTAGGTCGTCGATCCCCAGGCCGGTGGCGCGGAGCAGGCTGGCGCTGACCGGACTCGCCCCCCCCCCCTCCTCTACCGGCTCGCTACCGGACCGACTGAGCGGCAGGGCCAGTTCTTCTACCTGATGTGCTACTAGTCCAGAGCGGGTAAGAATTCTACTGCCGGCCTTTTCCCGGCACCGATGGAAATTAGCTGCGGTTATCACCAGTCGTTATCAACACATTCCTTCGTCAGCCCACAGGTGGCCCCAGCTGCGTGTCTGTCGTTCTCCTGAACACAGCCCCTCTGTAAGCCGACAGGTGGCCCCTTGTCAGTCTTTTCAAAATTCACTCATTCGTGTCTTCAGACTTTGGGTGGGCTGTCATGACTATCGGCAGTTAGTGTGCTTCAAAGCTCCATGATAGCACTCCTGCTCGTTCTGAACAAAATGATCGGCCTCCCACCATGTCCTGAACAGTCTCACCGGCCTCCTGTCCGTCCTGAACAGTCTCATCGGTCTCCTGCCCGTCCTAAGCAATGCCATCAGTCTCCCGCCCGTCCGAAACAATCGCATCGGTCTCATGCCCGTCCTGGACAATCTCATCTGTCTTTTGCCCTGTTCTGAGCGGTGTCATCGGTCTCCAGCCCGCCCTCAATAGTATCCACGGCCTTCCGCCGGAACCAAGTGGTACCGGCTCCATAAACAAACGCAGCTGGATACATGCCAAGACTGACGTTAACCCTGCTATTTAAAACAGGTTGAAGTTTGAATGAGTGGTGGGGCTTCGGCCATATGCGAACCAAGACACACTCCAACACATATACTTTATTTTTGCATAAAAGCTATTCAGTGAACTTGAGCGGGAGACAGTATTACGGCTTTTCAACCACCGAGAATACGGGAAAATGTCACCTTGAAACCTCTGCTGGAGGTGATGCACTCTTCAGATGGCCAGATGCTAAGTTCCACTGTTTACGCCACGTATTCTGTCAAATTACTCAGCTGCAGCATTCGGCCTATCAGGTAACTTTGATGTCGAAGCGAATTAGTTGGATTTTGGGCAAAAGAAACGGACACGGGCTGGATAGCGATCGACACAATCTTGATCTGGATATTTACATTGTTCTTAAAAACGAAATACATTGTCATTCATCGATATTAGGCTGCATGCGCACAATTTTAAATGCCTATTCTTGATTGAAGAGATGTCCTCCCTGAGTAGGTGCTCAAGTGGGCTCTGCATGCACTGCATCTGAAAATACCGAACTGAAATGAAGAACTAACCATAGGTTGATGAAAAAATGTTCTGGTGCATACAGCCCAGGCTAGGGGAGTATCTACCTAGACACCTACTTAGCAGGAAGCTATGATAGTCAGGTTCAATACTATTTCCTTCCACATGAAATACGTCCACGTAAGAAAACAAGCTGTTGACGCCAGTCTCTAAAAGTTGAAATTACACACGAATTGTTGGCTAAGGCAGTGCGCGCGGGTGAAAGTCCGACCACAGGAAACCGCGCACCACAGCCGCGGTGGTCGATGTGTCATCACACGACGGCAGCAGGCGAAGGTGGTGGTGGTGGGGATGTGGTCAGGTGGGATGGGGTTGTATGCACGGGGTGCAGCCAGCCGCGCACGGCCAGCTGCTGTGGGCTGGCGATCTCCGCGTCTCCGACTGTCCGGGGTGCGCCGCTCCAAGTCCTTGCGGCGCGGTATCAGAATGGGTGTTTCACGAACTCAGTACGGACTGGAGGCAGCCGCAGTAGCAGCTGCAGTAGCAGCTGCAGTAGCAGCCGCAGTAGCAGCCGCAGTAGCAGCCGCAGTAGCAGCCGCGGGCCGGCAGGGAGGGCTGTACACGGCGCCACGCTGTCCCTGTAGGTCGCACACTGCTCAGACCGCCGGCTGATGTCCCGCAGGCGAGTAGCTGGTGCATGCCGACGATGTGCCTATGTTTGGTGAGCTGCCGCACAGATGGCCACTGGAGTTGACGTATGACTGGGGGATGTGGTGACGACGGTCAGCTTAGAACACGGATCTGACACCGTAGGTGATGACTCACTGCAGCTTCCTATTCATAGGGGAGGTGCAGCTGAGCCATACGGTCGAGCAGTTATTGGAATGAAATGCTGCACATTCGTGATGCGCTAGCTGCTATTTATTGCTGAAGCCAGCTAAGTTTTAGCGTGTTGGCATTTTAGGAACAGGATGGATAACAGATCGAAATGTTTACCAGTGTGTGATGGGTCGAATTGGATGAACTGATACGAATGCTTACTGGAACTGACTTGGAAATTTCAATCCGTGTTATGCTCCAACATGCATGATTCCTGCGCTTACGAAGAAGCGAGAGATCAACTCAGTTGCCACCATGAAGAAAATGTGTTTGGCGTGCAAGATAAAATACATCGAAGGCGTAGCTGAAGAACGTTACACTCCAACCCAATACCTATGGAAATTCGCTCTATCCTCCAGGTGTCCAGGCATGCTGCAGCGTATCCCGGCGACAAAACCCGTAATACATGGCAGTGACACACATCAGCTACCATTCGGGTGATTTCGGAGGGTCGGCACCACGAAGCGGCCTTGGCAGACCGCGCAGAAGACACCTGTCCGGACACTGTGGCCGGCACCACCGCCATCACCATCGGAAACAGAATCCGGACAATGTGCCCGGCACCACCGCCATCATCACCAGAAATAGAATCCGGACAATGTGGCCGGCACCACCGCCATCACCACCGGAAACAGAATCCGGACAATGTGACCGGCACCACCGCCATCACCACCGGAAACAGAATCCGGACACTGTGGCCGGCACCACCGCCATCACCATCGGAAACAGAATCCGGACAATGTGCCCGGCACCACCGCCATCATCACCAGAAATAGAATCCGGACAACGTGACCAGCATCGCCACCGTCATCACTGGAAACGGAGTTTTGCCGCGCGACCGCCGGTGGCGGCTCGGTGCTGGACACTGGTGTCAGCCGACCGCTGCAGCCAGGTGTCCAAACTGTCAGCTCTCGGTGTCCGGAACTCGGCGCCGCAGAACGATATGAGTCGCATCATCAGACGACACGTGAACTGTGTCGTCAATTCAGCACACTTCACCGTGCTCAGGTCCAGGGAAGCCATCCGAACAGAAAACTAGATAACCACACAACCTTGATGTTATTTACGGCTGCCAAGTGCGAGCGAGCCGTGTCGGTCTGGTCCAACTAAGCTGCACCCCCGACGCGTCCAGGGCCCGTCCCGCTGGCCAGTCTCTTCAGCTGGTCTTGGCCGGTCTGTTGAGACCTGGCTGCCTTCCTCAGGCGTCCAACAATCGCATTTTCCCAATTTCCTCAGCTGCTTTTGACCGGTAAGTTCAGTTTGGTTTGGCTGGTCTGCACAGAACCGACGTGCTTAGGGGCCGTGGTATGAGGTATGTGAGCGGTAGCACGGTACGATATGAGGTATGCGGGCTGCAGTATGGTACGGCAGGAGGTATGCGGGCTGCAGTATGGTACGGCAGGAGGTATGTGGGCAGCAGTCGCTCGCCGACCTTGGAGCGCCGGCGGCCAGTTGTCGCCACCACATTGGACGGGTAACGAGGCCGGAAGCGGCCATCACCGGTGGCAGTTGGTCAAGGTGTGTGCCCGCCAAGTGCAAATGCACGGTGCCGACGGTGGAGGGCACTCGTTTCAAAGTGAGATGCTCACGGGGTAGAGTTCTGAGTGTAGCGCTAGACCGAGCCCCCCCCTCCCCCGTAACGCTCAAGTGTTTCACTTTGTGTTCCATGCTGGAGATCATGGCGAGGTGACTCGAAGGAGACTCAACTGGTTCACTTGCCGACGGACGCCCAGTTCGGACAGGTTATTGGTTTTACAACACATCGACCGTTGAGTCATGCAGCTTCGCCAATATCTCACGCCGGTTGGTCGCGGGCGAAGAGTAGCGACAGGTGAGACTCGAACCCACAACCTTTCGATTGTGAGACGAGCAATCTACCCCTAGACTACTCGTCCCCCAGTTCGGACAGGACTAATCCTCTCATGCTAAATTTTATGGTATAAAATGTTATATATCTGTAGACACACTGGATGGGAACAATATGGAACAGCTTGGTCAAAATCTGCCAGCCTATCTTCCACTTCAACCATTGATTGGTCGCAGTCGTCGGATAATTTCTTGGGCAGCGCTACCTCGGGGTCGATGCGATTCCCTAACGGAGTTCTGTGCGCGAGAATGACTGAACCCGATACAAGAAGGGAAGCCAGACTTGGTTTTTTTCCACGAGCGCCTCTGAAATACTGAATGAACGCATACGTGCAGGCAAGTCAGGCCGACTCCGAACATCGGTAGTTCCGAAATACGCGGGGTTAAAATTATCTCCGCACAGTCGGCGTCTCCGGTTGGCATTCCTTTGACGCCGTCTGTTAAGCGAAACATTTCCACTTCATTTACAAGATGCGTCAGCTAAATTCATTCACCGACGAACGGCCTTGTAGTATTTATAGTTCAGTTCAGTTGGTATATCTAAGACGAAGACGACAAACAGCGTCATTATTCGATTCCAGGAATCTCTTTCGGAGGGTAATAGCATCGCTGTAAATAGTCCACACCAGTTCACTCCAGTCCACGCCAGCTAACGCCAGTCCACTCAAGTCCACACTAGTCCACTCAAGTCCACACTAGTCCACTCCAGTCCACTCCAGTCCAGTCCAGTCCACTCCAGTCCACGCCGCGTCAGCCGTCCAGTGTGGCGCACCGGGCGGTCGCCCGGCTCCAGTACCGTCACACGCGACTGAGTCGCGTCACGCACACGTCGGAGTCTCGGCGGCACGGCCTGGCCCGGCACGCACCGCAGCCGTGTCTCGTGACACTGGCCCTGTCACGTGACGACACGGACGTCATGCGGCAGCTTGGCAGCGAGTCTCGGCTGGCAGGCGGGCGATGTGCCAAATGGCAGCCCTTCCCTGGTCATGTCGCTGATGTGGCCTCGCACGTCGGCTGCTCACAGGCGAGCATGGCATGGGCACATGGCGGCCACTCGGAGAAGAGTCCACACCGGCTCGTGAACAGCCCCCAACCCCACCCCACCCCTCCCTCCCTTCCCCCTCCTCGGCTCGGAGAAGTTCTGCCGGTCGGGAAGAGTCCACGCACGGCAGCTCGTGCCGTCCACCGGCCGGACAATATGGCCGCCCGTGCCGTCCGCCTGCCGGACAACACGGCAGCCCGTGCCGTTTGCCGGCGGGACAACACAGCAGCTCGTGCTGTCCGCCGGTCGGACAACACGGCAGCTCGTGCCGTCTGCCGGCCGGACAGCACGACAGCTCGTGCCGTTTGCCGGCCGGACAACACGACAGCTCGTGCCGTTTGCCGGCCGGACAACACGGCAGCTCGTGCTGTCCGCCGGCCGGACAGCACAGCAGCTCGTGCCGTCTGCCGGCCGGACAGCACGACAGCTCGTGCCGTCTGCCGGCCGGACAGACAGTAGGCGATGTGCGCGCTCGGCCATGTCCGCCTGGCGGCGGCCGACGGGACGCGTGACTGCGCGGACGGTATCATGCAACATTGCAGAGCCAGCCAACGGTGAGTCAGCGGCGGCTGAGCGGACGCCGGCGCCGCTGCCGTGTCGGCGGCCGGCGGGGGAAGCCGCTTGTCTACACTGTGCATGTGCACTGAAGTTCTGCCGTACATGTACAGTGTGCACAGCCGGCGGGGGCTCGCCGTACATGTACAGTGTGCACAGCCGGCGGGGGCTCGCCGTACATGTACAGTGTGCACAGCCGGCGGGGGCTCGCCGTACATGTACAGTGTGCACAGCCGGCGGGGGCTCGCCGTACATGTACAGTGTGCACAGCCGGCGGGGGCTCGCCGTGCATGTACAGTGTGCACAGCCGGCGGGGTTCGCCGTACATGTACAGTGTGCACAGCCGGCGGGGGCTCGCCGTACATGTACAGTGTGCACAGCCGACGGGGGCTCGCCGTACATGTACAGTGTGCACAGCCGACGGGGCTCGCCTACATGTACGGTGTGACAGACAACGGGGTTCGCCGTACATGTACAGTGTGCACAGCCGGCGGGGGCTCGCCGTGCATGTACAGTGTGCACAGCCGGCGGGGTTCGCCGTACATGTACAGTGTGCACAGCCGGCGGGGGCTCGCCGTACATGTACAGTGTGCACAGCCGACGGGGGCTCGCCGTACATGTACAGTGTACACATGCGGCGGTGGCTCGCCGTACATGTACAGTGTACACAGGCGGCGGGGGCTCGCCGTACATGTACAGTGTACACATGCGGCGGTGGCTCGCCGTACATGTACAGTGTACACAGGCGGCGGTGGCTCGCCGTACATGTACAGTGTACACAGGCGGCGGGGGCGGTGCAGTGGTGGCCCCCCGGTCACGCCATAACGTAGCGCACCGCTGCTCCATGGGCGACACGTGTGGCACGTGTGCCGAGTCACGCGACAATATGTACCGCTCCACTGCCGCTCCGTGCTGACGTGTTCCGCGCTGTGTCACGTGGTGGCGTGCCGGACAACGTGCTGTGTCACGTGGTGGCGTGCCGGACAACGTGCTGCACGTTTTGTGCGGCGCGAAACTGGGAGGAGTGCAAGTACGACCGAGGGCGATCCAACAGTTGGCGAAGTGGAAAATACAACTTCAGCGGTAATTTAATGTTTTACTCGTCCTTTTCTCTACCTAAGGGCATTCGGCTTCACACCCGGACTCGGATCCAATGAAAGTGGAGGGACAAAAGTACCTAACTACCCCTTGGAAATGTGCACAGCTAATGAGGCCCAAATTTTTAAATCATCGACTCCTTTCAGTCTGAGTGTCATCTATCGAAGACAGTCATGTAGCTGTAATGCGTTAAGTCTTAGCAAATATACACACACACACACACATATATATATATATATATATATATATTACAACATCCTACTGCCTATTGTTTGATACTTGCCCAATTGCGATTGTGTCACTGCAACGCAGTTGTTCACCTGCCATCTATAATTGTTCTTGTTCCGCGTGCAAGACCGGAAGGATCTTGCACTGTTAGTTCGAGTTGTTGTTTTGCATGAGTGCAGACAATGCTAAGGTCAATGTGCCGTGAAGATAATGGTAATTGGTAGTTGCCAGCAATGTTCTACCAGCGGGCGTGCAGCAATGCACAAATCATGAGCTGGTGCGGGCTACGCAATCACAGAACGAACGCCACGAGCTGCTCACGTTGGGAAGCACTTTGAGCGAGCCGGCTGTTGTCCCTTTTGCTCCTTTAGCGTTTGTTCGGTGTGGTGCTATGATTGTTAGTGGAATAAGTACATTCAGACTTGTTAGTCATGACTAACGGCTATCCACTATTGCAGGCAGTATTGATAATACTTGTGGCTGCATTTCTCATACTGTCAAAACACCACTGTTTTTGAATGACCTATTCTAGCATACAGAATAAAGGTGTGGGAAATGTTATTCTGCACTGTGGCTTAGCATCCTTCAGTAAGGTTTTTCATTCATTTTATGCATTTACCTATTATTTACGATGTCTAATTCGTTCCTGCGAACTGTTTGCATACTTAAAGGTTTGTATAATAATTAAGAGCAAAGGCAGCAAAGTACTGAATCGGTTATGTAATCCATCCATTGAAATTCAGAACAACATGGTATGAGACACAACTTACTGAAATTTAGCTGGAGAAGGAAGGAAATAAACACTGCGCGAGACCGAAGGTCCAATGCAGTGTTACTTTTTTGTCCCGGCAGTAAAATTCCTTTCCCAGCACTGTTTAGTATTATGCATAGCTTCACGGTTAGAAATGCCAACCGATCAGTGCTGTCTAAAGCGTCATCATCGCGGACGCAAATTCATGCGAATGGCTCATGGGCGTTGGTGGTGATGCAACCTCAGCACATGGTCATGCAAGACTCAGGCCTGCTCCTAAAAAAGAATGAGAATAAAATAAATTGCGAACTGACACTGATGGCGTCAATATTTTCGAATACACCTCGCGCAGCCTTGCTCCAGTTAGCGGACACTCGAGAGCGGTGAATCATGCAGCGGCGCTGTGTTTCGACTGGGCGATCGTCGGTCGACACCCAAGGCCTGCTGCGTTGGTGATTCAGCCGCGCAGTGGGGGACATTACTGCCAATGAAACATGGCCGCAGGAGCACAGAACACGGCCGGCGGCGCTCCTCGGCTCGCGAGCCCACCGCAGTGGCGGTGTCAGCTGGCTGGACTGGTACCCTGCCCGCCTGTGTATCAGATTGTCCGTCATGTCCAATTTCCGCTGATGCTTCAATATGCGACAGTACGCGTTGTCGGGCCACTACGACTGAAATTAAGCCACGTAATGAACAGTTCAATTGAACGCTGGTTGTATATTTTTTAGATAAACTCCTGTCCCATATAGGTCACAACAGAAGGCATGCCACGAAGCTGGCATACCACATCACTCCCTGTTGAAAGGCAGCGTTTTCTCTGGCTAGTGTTATAGCTGCTACGTAGAACTTGTTCAACCATGATTGAAGTGTGCCGTTCGGAAATAACGTGATGTGCTCTGGATTTATCTCACTCGATGTTTTTACTGCGTGCACGCTACACTATGGATTATTACTAGGTCATCGGAGTAACCATAAAATAAAAACCAGGCTCAATGCTGCGCTGGATGTAATAGTAGAGAAAATGGACACAATCCATGGGCCTTCTTTAGTTGGGATGTTCCAGAAGCATTGCTCCAATACTTGCGGCGATACGGCAAAGCACACTTCATGGAGCTGGCACAACGCGTCTAATAAGCAACTCCGAATCACCTCGGTGGCCACGGCAAGCAAGCAATGTAAGTGGAGTGGAGCACCGCCAGTGTCGGTGGAGGCGGACCATGTGCGGGCCCCAATGTCGGTGGAGGCGGACCATATCTGGGCCGCCAGTGTCGGTGGAGGCGGACCATATCTGGGCCGCCAGTGTCGGTGGAGGCGGACCATATCTGGGCCGCCAGTGTCGGTGGAGGCGGACCATATCTGGGCCGCCAGTGTCGGTGGAGGCGGACCATGTGCGGGCCGCCAGTGTCGGTGGAGGCGGACCATATCTGGGCCGCCAGTGTCGGTGGAGGCGGACCATGTGCGGGCCGCCAGTGTCGGTGGAGGCGGACCATATCTGGGCCGCCAGTGTCGGTGGAGGCGGACCATATCTGGGCCGCCAGTGTCGGTGGAGGCGGACCATGTGCGGGCCGCCAGTGTCGGTGGAGGCGGACCATATCTGGGCCGCCAGTGTCGGTGGAGGCGGACCATATCTGGGCCGCCAGTGTCGGTGGAGGCGGACCATATCTGGGCCGCCAGTGTCGGTGGGGGCGGACAATGTGCGGCCGCCAGTGTCAGTGGAGGCGGACCATATCTGGGCCGCCAGTGTCGGTGGAGGCGGACCATGTGCGGGCCGCCAGTGTCGGTGGAGGCCGGGCCTGGCGCCAGCTGCTCAGCCGGCGTGTCTGCCTCCGGATTCCTCCCTTGGAGGGCGCCGACACGTGCAGCAGTGACTCAGTCGACTGCACGAGCAGTCATTGTGTGCAGCATTGCACGCGCACCAGTCATCACGACTCCAGTCGGGCAGGCGCTTTTGCGGACGGCCCTCAGCAGCTATCCCTGGCTCGACTCACATTCTGGTGGATGGCTCAAATGAGAGCCATCTCACTTTCGGTAGGTTTGTCTCGCTTGCCTTAGACTTGGTCAATCGATTCGTTTCAATGCTGGATCCGATATCGGGTCATTGTAACACAATATAAGATGCACCGTAGCAACAATGGATCGGCGTCCCACCTCACAGCGCCGTCCCACCTCACAGCGCCGTCCCACCTCACAGCGGCGTCCCACCTCACAGCGGCGTCCCACCTCACAGCGGCGTCCCACCTCACAGCGGCGTCCCACCTCACAAAGGTGTCCCACCTCACAAAGGTGTCCCACCTCATAAAGGTGTCCCAACTCACAGCGCCGTCCCACCTCACAAAGGCGGGCAAGCTTAAAGCAACGGAAAATGTTCGGGAATACGTTTGCCGACTGCTACCTAATGAACAAACCTGCACGTATGACAATGCGAATTGTGTAGAGACTACGATTAGCGTGCGCCAGACTGTAATAGACACGGGTTTTCAACGGTGGAGTTAATAGTTAAGCTAAAGGTAAGAGTGAAGAACACCAGGAATCACCTAGAGACATCAAAGGCAGACGTATGCCGTGAAGACATGTAGGCAAGATAAGTATCGTTAAGTAAACCAGGCGCCTAACGTGCAAGATGGCAGACTTGATCTGATCCACCCGGAGATGTTCAACGTCTCATAGAAATTATGCTAAGTGTATCACGAGCTGAATATCCGCGGTATGCATAAGTACAAATGTAAAAAAGAGTGCACAGCTTTCAGTATGCGGTGAGAACAATTTAGTTGTGCGCATTTTTGCCGCATGTCTGCCTTGCTACACAGCATGAGAGTAGAGGGTACGGGTCATGCTGAAGTGGTACTGCAAAGTCGGTTACACCATCCCTGGTGCACCCTTAGCGAGCCCCAACCTGTCGAGTCAGGCACACCAGCTCTGATGCGCCCCGACCTGTCGAGTCAGGCACACCAGCTCTGATGCGCCCCGACCTGTCGAGTCGGATCCGACCTGTCGAGTCGGGCACACCAGCTCTGATGCGCCTCAACCTGTCGAGTCAGGTCCGACCTGTCGAGTTGGGCACACCAGCTGTGATGCGCCCCGACCTGTCGAGTCGGATCCGACCTGTCGAGTTGGGCACACCAGCTCTGATGCGCCTCAACATGTCGAGGCGGGTACGACCTGTCCAGTAGGGCACACCAGCTCTGATGAGCCTCAACCTGTCGAGGCAGGTCCGACCTGTCGAGTCGGGCACACCAGCTCTGATGAGCCTCAACCTGTCGAAGCAGGTCCGACCTGTCGAGTCGGGCACACCAGCTCTGATGCGCCTCAACCTGTCGAGGCAGGTCCGACCTGTCGAGTCGGGCACACCAGCTCTGATGCGCCTCAACCTGTCGAAGCAGGTCCGACCTGTCGAGTCGGGTACACCAGCTCTGATGCGCCCCGACCTGTCGAGTCGGGTCCGACCTGTCGAGTCGGGCACACCAGCTCTGATGCGCCTCAACATGTCGAGGCGGGTCCGACCTGTCGAGGCAGGTCCGATCTGTCGAGTCAGGTCCGACCTGTCGAGTCAGGTCCGACCTGTCGAGTTGGGTCCGACCTGTCCAGTCAGGCACACCAGCTCTGATGACGCAGCGCTGACGCAGGCTGGCCACGGGAGGCACGGCGCGTCACACTGTGGCTATTGGCGCCAAGCCGAGCCGAGCCGGGCCGGGCCGGCTAAGCTGACCTGCTTGGTACGGAGTTCCGGTACGGCGCCGCTGGTGTAGCCCCAGCAGCTGGCCTCCTGCACGCTGGTGTTCGCCTCGTCTTCGGACTCGTCGCTGTCGTCTCTCGGCCGACTCGCGATACACGGCAAAACGCAGTCCACTGGAACCGAGGGCCACGCTTCAGTCACGCGCAGTTGCATCATTCCGGTAAACAACTCACCGGACACGGGGTGTTTGAGCACAATTTGTCTGGTGAAAACACAATGACACGAGCACGAAGCTGCGACAGAAGCATCACCAAAACAGCACGCCCGTCCGCAGAAGCGTAACTAAAACAGCACACGCATCCACAGAAGCGTCACCAAAACACCACACGCATACGCTGAAGCGTGACCCAAACAGCACACGCATCCACAGAAGCGTCACCAAAACAGCTCACACATCCGCAGAAGCGTCACCAAAACAGCACGCGCATCCACAGAAGCGAGCAACTGTGAGCTTCTGACGCCGTTAGTGCCAAAGGCGACAACTGTGAAATCAAGAACCGATCTTCCCACGACACAAGGGGCAGTTTGGCGGGGGACACGCCCGGGTTGTCGACACGACATCGATCATTCAGCGTCGAACGTGAATCTCCTTGATAACCGGCGATGTGTTGTGTAAGCTGTAATTCCCGGCCGCGGACTGACAGCCACAATTGCGCCTTTCACCGCAATCGAGTCAAGGGAACTAACTCTGCGCGAACAACCCTTGGGCCGTAGCCGGTCGGCCACAGCGACGGCGGCGGCGGTCGCCATCAAGGCGACCTGATCGGCTAATCACCGGCCGGCGCCCGGCCGCCCGAGGGCCCGCCATCGTCGAGCGTTCAGCACGCAGTCCGGCCTCGACCCGACGACGCTCCGTCAGGGCCGGCGACGGTCCCACGGCTGCATCCCGCCGCCGGCCCGGCCGCCGTCACGGCCCGTCACGTGGTGCCCTGCCGCACGTGGCCCTGTCCTTCCGGCCCAACCGTGACAGGACCGCCCCCACCACCAGCTAATAGTGGGAACGTAAATTGCGGTAATGGCGACGCGCCTAGCACTCAGACAACCTAACCGGGTCACGGCTGCTCCGACCAGCCCGCCACCCCCTACACCACACGTCACGTGACGGCCGACCAGCCACCCCCTGCACCACACGTCACGTGACGGCCGACCAGCCACCTCCTGCACCACACGTCACGTGACGGCCGACCAGCCACCCCCTGCACCACACGTCACGTGACGGCCGACCAGCCACCTCCTGCACCACACGTCACGTGACGCAACAGCCAACCAGCCATCTCCTGCACCACACGTCACGTGACGGCCGACCAGCCACCCCCTACATCACACGTCACGTGACGGTCGACCGTCGGCCCGACAAACACACACTACCAAGACAGACGGTTCGTGACGTGCTCCGCACCCACGGACGTGCCGTGACGGACACTCCGTGACGCGTCGTGTCACGTGACGCTGGAGACCGCCTCGTGACGAGACAACTGCCGGCGCGACGGTGACACGTGTTTTCAGTCCGACCCCGCGACGTCTCTCGGGTGAGCTCGGCTCCCCGTCGGCTGACTCCGGCTCGGGTCACCCCACTGCACTGGCAGCTAACGAGGCCAGAGGGTCGCCACTTCATCAGCCGACAAAGTGCCGCAGCCGCAACTGTTGGCCAGAGCGACTCTGGCTGTTGCGCTCTGGGGAGAACACCACAACCGGCCACCAATACACCCCGACCGGCAATCAATACACCCCGACCGGCCACCAGTACACCCCGACCGGCCATCAATACACCCCGACCGGTCACCAGCACACCCAGACCGGCCACCAGCACACCCCGACCGGCCACCAATACACCCCGACCGGCCATCAATACACCCCGACCGGCCATCAATACACCCCGACCGGCCACCAGTACACCCCGACCGGCCACCAACACACCCCGACCGGCCATCAATACACCTCGGCCAGCCACCTGGCCCGGATTACCACTCCGGTCCCAGCCACTCCGAGCATCGCACGACCGGCCGACCCGCCCTACTGACTCACGAGAGCCGCCGGTCACGATAGGCAGAGGCCGCCGAGCACACGGCATGCGCCGCAGACCCGCCTGTCCGGCTCAGCCCGTCTCTCGGCCGGGAGACAGGACGGTGGGCCACCTGCGCCCAGCAAACCGGCGCCGCAGAGATGGGCGACGGTGGAGCCGGCTGTCGCCCCAGCTGAGCCCGACACGTGCGCTCCCACCGTACCCATCACAACTGCAATGTCATGCCCTCATATGTCTGCAACACGACGCAGCCAGGACATCAAGATGCCATGAGAAGTCATGGGCGAAGGAGCATTTTCAGAGGGAGGGGATGCTCCAATTGTTTGAATATTAATAGTTTCCGCAAACTAACATTGTACTTAAAAAATGACTATGTTCTATTCAGACATACGGAATATGTAGTAAGCGGAATGCGTTTCAAACCACTACTGGCATAGGTTCCCCCTCTGGGGAGAAGTATTTTGTTAAGAAGATCATGTTAAGAAGTATTTTCCATAATTAGCATTGCGCGCATGAAAGTTGCTTAAAATATGCCTCGATACATTGGTTAAAAGAGGCCCTAGCGTCCCAATACTTTTTAAATGATGATTGCACCATATGCTGGAAATTCCGAGCATCATGCATGGTGCGCACCACCTGCCTGATGCACAAGCAGAGGAGATGAGAGAAAGCGCCGGACCACTCACCCATCTTACAAATGCAGTCGAAAACTCTTCGTTTTCCCCAACGAATTGTCAATGCCTAATTGGTAAGTTAAAAAGCTTAAGTTGCGTGAGCATTAACCTGTTGCCTTAAGACGTATTTTGAGAACATCATGGGATTATTCAGGCTGTGCTCCCGTACATAAGCACAACGTGCATTTATTCTTCGTCCTTGTTGTTGTTGGTGTGTGCAGGACATCAACTGCGTAGGTTATAGGGCGCTCGCCCATAGGCGAAATTAGTCGGGTGGCTCTCAACGCATTTTATGCACGATCGCGGCTGAAGGCGCGCAGCATTAGTGGGAAATCGTGACCATTACCACGAACACCAATAACTAGCGGACACACTGACCTGTGTTCGCATCCTGGCTTGATATGAAAATGTTTGCACAATTACGATTACATGGTTGTCTTTTAGCATTTCTTAGTTAATTATATCATCTTTCCGCTTAATTTGAGGACTAGCAAGTGCCAGCTATTTGGAGACCACAATAAAACGGTTGCAAAAAAGTGAAAGGAACAATTTCGGTACTTCTGAATCAGCCTTCGTACTTCACTTGCGATCAGTGACGCACCGGAGGGGGCCCAGGCCCCCCCCACGAGACCCAAGTGCCCTTTTGGCCAAAAGTACTCTTTTGACCGAAACGTGCCCTTTTGGCCAGAATGTTCCAAATTTAGCCCAAAAATTATCTGCCTTATGTGCCCCGCCTGTGCCAAAGGTGCCCTTTGGGCCCAAAACTGCCCTTTTTGCCCAAAAATGAGATTCCCCTGTGCCCTTTCCTGTCCTATGCGGCATGGGAAATTCACGCCCCCCCCCCCCTCCGGGCAACAAACCTTCCAGTGTGCCCCGGGCCGAAAAGTGCCCTTTTTGAGCCGGTCAAGTGCCCTTTTGGAGCCGCCCAAGGGCCCTTTTCGGTCCGCCCCCCCCCCCCCATGGAAAAATCCTGGGTGCGCGCCTGCTTGCGATGCCATTTGAAACCAAAAAAGCGAACAGGAAACATGATTAGCATCTACACGAGAGAGTGCGAAGTAGGTTGGTTATTGGTTTTACGACACAGCGACCGTTAAGTCATGTAGCGTCGCCAATCTCTTACGCTGATTGGTCGTGGGCGAAGAGTAGCGACAGGTGAGACTCGAACCCACAACCTTTCGACTGTGAGACGAGCAACTAACCCCTAGACTACTCGTCCCCCAGAGAGTGCAAAGTAATTCATTCTTCAAAATAATAATGTATGATTCTCGCGTAGGTCATGGATACGAGCATTACTTTCATCAGTTTCCCCAACGGCGTATAATAACGGTTGAACAGCTTGTAAATCCACACCAATTGCAAGGAGCTTCACACATGAGACCCTCCAGATTCCCTTTTTTGGACACCAGAACATGAGCCGTGACAAACGTGAGCCCAACGGAGCGGTGACGACAGCCATGCCACCGCCATCAGCAGCAGACAGCACAGAATAGCCCATGGAGTTACCAGCGGAACAGGAAAATAGCTAGCTATTCAGACTTGTGGCAGCGGAGCAGCCAACTAACAACCTGAACTATCCAGTGTTACAAAGCATAGCATTTAACTAACCACCTGAGGGATTCAGTCCTACAAAACAGCAGTTGACTAACCATCTGGGGTATCCAGTCTTACGTAATGTGAAAGGCAGACTGCTGTGGAAATTTATCCTGCGATCTGTAGCAGCTAAGACAGACTGCTGGGAAAATGCATCCTGTGGACTGCGACCTGTAACAACTAAATTGAATGCCTCATGCGCAATGCAAAACTCCGTTTGTGGATACTTCTTGTCAGCTTTGCTCATGTAAATGACATGAAGGACCCTCGCCGAAGATGACGGCCACCATGACGAGAACCGAACACTCCTCTCGACGACTAGAAGCCCCAACATCTGGACGGTACTCCATGAACCGACCGGAGCGGCTCCCCAGAACGCCATGCCACGTCTGCCGTTCTCGATGAAAACTCGCCCGACAGAAACGTGACGTGTCGCCAACGGAGTAAAGCCCTGGCAGAGCGGAGCGAAGTAGCAACTTGGTCAATCGCGAACCATCCTCACGAACCCAGACACAGCCTGTTGACACACAGGGACTCTTGTACGGATTGAGCGACGCCGTCGGAATCGTGAAAGCGCTTCGTTGCGGGCTAATGGAGCGCTGCTGTCAACTCAGCAACTGATGACCGGCCCCTCAGTGAACTGGGAGACGGCATCCACTGAAAGCTAGGCGTCGTCACCATCGGTTCGGCCCGACACAGGCGGCACCACACGTCGGTCAGTGAAGACACACCACTCACAACACGACCGGACCACACCTGCCCACTTCCCGTGACACCAGCTCACAACACCGGCAGCGCAGCACACACCACACACCACAGCCGGCCGACGAGGCGGCGCACCCTGTCGCCTGGCTCGGCACGCGCCGCGCCACGTCACCCACTCTCTCGGTCGCGGCGGCAGCTCTGGCGCGCGGCAGGCGGCGCGCCGCAGCGCCGCCGCCTGTCCTTCATGCTGGCTGGGCAGCCCTTCATGGTGGTGGTCGGCGGCGGCTGCGGTCGCGGCCGCCGTCGGACCACGCCGTCGTTCCCAGCGTCGTGACCCGGCTCGGCCGCCTAATGGCCCGGCCGTCTGAGCCACGACACGCCCGGCGCGTCGAACCCGGCCCGATGCAATCGGCTCGGAGGCGGCCCGCCGACGCGGCCCCGGCGGCCGCCCCGTCGGCGTCGACGCGCCGCGGTGCCGGCGGCGCCTCGTGTCGGCACTTGGCCATCACACAAACAAATGGCGCTCTGGCCCGCGGCAATAAACAGCAGGTGTGAATCGGCCAAACAGCTGTCCGATTAGCCACCGGCGATTGAGGAAGTGCCAGCGGCGTGGCGAGCTGGCCGGCCGGCTCGGCCACGTGATGCCGTGATCTCATGAGCTCATCACCTCCCCCGGAGGTGATGGCCAGAGCCATGCCACCCACACCATGAGCCCATCACCTCCCCACCCAGCCCCCCCCCCCCCGCCGACACCGACAGCAGCCGCGGAGAGCGCATTCGTCGTCGCCTGCTAATCAGCGGGCGTTCCGACTCGGCCGTCGCAGCTGCCAGCTGAACGGTCAGCTGTTTCGTCTCGGCACCGACTGCCGAGCGGGACTGCCGTCGTCAGCGATGTACGTCCGCGGCGCTGGCTGGCAGCCGACCGTGGTCAGCGGGTGTCCTGTGAGGCCGTGACATCCGGACTCGGAGCATTGATCGCCCTCGCCCGTCGGTCGTTTGACCTTCCCAAATGACCCCCCTCCCCCTCCATACGTCCGTCTAGACGGCAGGGAGGCGCATCGCCAGCATGCAGTTGCGGTGTCAGCCGCTCACACTTTTTGCCGCTTCTTCAGGATATTTACATAAGTGTCTGACCCCAACCAGAGAATGCCTAGACGACTGATCGATGCAATGGGGTCAGGGCTTGTGACAGACAAATGTGCACTGGCCCTGGCCCAAAATCCACGTACGGTTCTCCGGTGACGCCGGCTTCAAGCTATCTGAATCCAGCGCCAGGTCACCCAATCCCAGCCCTGACCACGTGACCGCAGCTCCAGACCACGTGACCCAGGCTCAAGCCAAGCCGTACCGCCGGCCGTGGACCGGATTTCAGAACTCCGGGTTCATGGGCAACTAATTCTATAATGCGTATTGGAATTTGATCACCGCACCGTACCGGATTTGGATCGGTTTAAGCTTGAATCATGCTATGTTGTATGCTATGAGTGAATGATATATAAGTGTGCATCTGTGCTCCGTCGTAAATTCATATCAGTGACCAATTTTAGTCCATGGACTTGGTTGCTGTAAAGCTTCATTGGCACATGAACATGGAAGATGCAATCATAGTACAGTATGACCAGTGACCAAATCAGATCACCAGACAGCGGCTTCAGCCTACCAGGTCAAAACTACACAGCAGATCACAGCTACAGACTACCTGACCTCACCTCTAGGGCGCCAGAACCTGCTCCAATACCAAGCAACCTGATCCCAGGCCGGACAACCTGATCCCATACTAGACAACCTGATCCTAGACTAGACAACCTGATCCTAGACTAGACAACCTGATCCTAGACTAGACAACCTGGTCCAGGACCAGACAACCTGATCCAGGACCAGACCACCTGATCCCAGACCAGACCACCTGGTCCCAGATCAGAGCGCCGACTTGACGCGGGGCGCCGGCGCGCCAATCACCCCCTGCCTTTCCAGTTGGCTGCGCGCGCGGCCGGCCCCACGGCTAGCCGGAGCCGCCGCCTGTTCCGACGCAGTTGGGCATGCATGGCAGGGCAGCGTGATCGGGCACGGCGACGCTCGCTTCCGGACAGCGCCGCCATTACCGAGACAGTCGCCACGTCCGCCTCAGCGAGCTGGGCGTGCAGTTTGGCGGCCGGCGGCGGCAGGAGCTGTGTGTGGCGCCGCGCGGCAGGGTGACGCGTGACGGCCCCGTCACGACCGCCGGCCCATACACGCTCGTCCAGCCGACACTGTCCGGCTCGACTGGGCACCCGGCGCCGGCGAGACGGCAGATATCGGCCGGCCCGGCTGGGGCTCTGTGGCCAGCAAGACGGCGGACATCGGCCGGCCCGGCTGACGATCTGTGGCCAGCGAGACGGCAGGTATCGGCCAGCTCAGCCGGAGCCCAACACCGTCCAGACCAGCTGGAGACGCGCCGCCCGCCCCCGGGCGCCACACGGCGGACGAACCAATGCTGGTGGCCGCAGTGCGTTCTGTCCGCCGCTCCCTCCCCTCCCCACCACGTCCGGCGGGCCCGGCCCGGCCCGTCCCGGCTCTGTCCGGGCTCTGTCCAGGCTCTGTCCAGGCTCTGTCCAGGCTCTGTCCGGGCTCTGTCCGGGCTCTGTCCGAGCTCTGTCCGGGCTCTGTCCGGGCTCTGTCCGGGCTCTGTTCAGGCTCTGTCCTGGCTCTGTTCAGGCTCTGTTCAGGCTCTGTTCAGGCTCTGTCCAGGCTCTGTCCAGGTACACCCACTGAGCACTCCGCGCAGGGTAGCCGCCAGCAGTAGGTACTCCTCATCCTCATGTCTTCTCCGGCATCCTGCGCTGCACTGGGTCAGGCCTTCCAAGTCGGCCTTGTGCCCAGACCGGCCTCATCCCACCACCAACGGTGCCGTTCCATATCGTCTGCTGCCCGCGCTACCGTGTCGATGACGCCCTTCCAGCTAATGTCCCGTCTGCCAGAGGGGTCTGGGCGGGCACCTGGCATTCAGTCCTGCACAAACAGGGGGCACTGCACTACCCCACTCCTCTCCCCGCAGGACCCTCCACTGGGAAAGCCGAGAAAAATCAACTGGCATTGACTAGGCCACGCGCAGCGGATGGCAGGGGACGGAATACAGGCGGCCGGTGTTGGACACGGTGAGGGGACAAACAACAGCGACAGCGCCCGCTGACTGCGTATACACAGGCTCGGATCAGTCGGCCAGCCACAAACAATGGCCATCGCACTAACACAGTAACGATATTAGCCGGGTAGAAATATGGCCAGGGGACAGCAGGCAAATTGGTGACTAGTGGCTGCAAGGGGAAGGCAACGGGCAACCCACGTCGATTCAGCCGAAGTTATGTGGCTACGTTTGTGTAGAGTTCGGTGGAGATATATATATGCATATATATATAAATTATATAAAATACACACAGGTCAAGTATAAGGAGTGCAGGAATGTACATATGCAAAATGCGCATCAGGAAGGTAATATACGGAGGAATCCATCACGCTAATGAGATGACGGATTGATCGACATCCAATGACAATAACAAGTAAGGCTTGGGTTGGGAAACTGCAGTTGAGTCTTGCCAAGTATGAACAAAACAACAGGAAGGACTGACAAACAATCCAATATCGATTGCGGTAGATCATTGATGAAGCGGCGGACTGGCACAGCTCGCACAGTTACACGTAAGCACACCACTTACATCAATGTACCAGCTCCGATCGGCCGCGCTGCGAGTCCCCCCCCCCCTCCCCACACACTCGCAGAGGGCAGCTGATTCGCATTCCGGGTGCGGCGGGGCGGGGCGGGGCTGTGCAGTGTACAGCGGGCGGCCAGTTGGTCCATAGATGGCGCGCCGGCGCCGGCCTGTGACTCACCAGCTGATCGGCGACCGATGTCTGGCTGCCGGCGCGGCCCGGCCCTGCCCGGCTCTGCCCGGCTCTGCGGGACTGACGCGCCGTGAGGCCCGCCGGACCGGCCGCGCCGCTATCGCACAGACTGACAGCGCGCCCCGGACGGACAGGAATCCGACCGATGCGTTTGCCGCCGCTCCGAGCAAATGTGTGCGGCTCGCGTGGAGCCAAGAATGTGTTATGGATACTGGCGCGCGACGACAGACGACGCAGGAGGTGTCGCGGGCGTGGCATGGCGGCTCGCCGGCCCGTTGCCACGGAACTGGCGGCACGAGCCCCGCTCGGCAAGGCACGGCTCTTCCGTGAAAGCAGAGCGCAGCAACTGCGCGGAGATTGCAGTGCACGCGAAACAGGCACCTCCACGTGGTCACGAGTACGGAACAACGCCACATCCAGCGCTTTCACGTCCGGACAAGGGCGTCTCATCCCTGAACGCTCCGCACACAAGAGACAACAGCGCGTCACGTCACGCTCAAAACGCCGCATCCGGGAGGTCTCAAAGGCCGCCGCGAAGTGCGGGGAGAGTGCTCCGTTCCACTGGCCGCAGCGCAGCCGAACATCGGCTGCACGGGACGAGTTGGCACGCCGCCACGGAACAGCCGACACGATCTCACGACGCCAGGTCACCTCGGCGGCTTCCGGTCACCCGTGGTCGATGGAGTGGTGGCCTGCCACCAGGTGGCAGCACGGTGGCTTCACTGACCGATCACGCAGCGCCCACTTGAAGAATAAGCGCGGCCGTCGGTATCAGCGCGTTCGAGCTCCACCGTCGTCAGAAACTCACAGGACGGCCGGGCAGCGCAAGCCGCGCGGCCGGCCGCCCGGCGGACGTGACGTGACGTGGCGTAACGTGACGTTACGTGGCGTGACGTGACATGGCGTTGAGATCACCACAGCCGATGGAGCGGTCGCCGAGTTAGCATGCTAGCGCCGCACCTCCGGCGCGCCTTTCTCACAGCGGCGGCTGGACGAGCGGCCGGTGGAAAGGCCCCACTAATCAGCCGTCAGCAGTCTGGTCGGCGGTCTGGTCGACGGCGCGGCTCGTGGTCGGCCGGCAGCCTCGCCGGCGCCACCCGGGGTCCGCCTCAGCCGCCACTGGTCACGGCCTGACGACAACCCCAGCCTGCCGGCGGCCGCTCGGGGCCGGCGCCGTTAGCGCGGTTGCGTTCTGGGCGGGGTGGCGCGGGCCGTACCCGCTCCTGGTCGGCCACCGTTTATGGCCGGCGCCGTTAGCGCGGTCGCGTTCTGGGCGGGGTCGTGCAGCCGTAGCCGCACGTGGCCGGCCACCGTGGCGACCGATGTCTTCTGCGCCGAGAGAGAGAGAGAGAGAGGGAGAGAGACCGCTCGGCCGGCCGCTGACTCACCGCAGCCGCATCGGCCGGCAGTCTGCGCCGGCGGCCGCAGGCGGCGCCACCGTCGCCGTCTGGATGGCCGGCGACGGAGCGCATCTCTGGCCGGGCCAGTGACGTGGCCGTCGCCTCGGGCCGTCACGCCAGCTGTGCCACATCAGCGGCCTCCCCGCAGGCGAGTCAGCCGGAGATCGCCAGCAGCCGACGCGTCCGCCCCGGCCGTCGACGTGGACGTCGGGGCACGTGGCCGTCAGCCAGTTCCGCAGACAGAGCCGAGTGTGACTCGGGTATGACTCGTGTATGGCTCTGATATGACTCTGGTATGGCACTGGAATGACTGGAATGACTGGAATGACTGGTATGACTGGAATTGCTGGCATGACTGACATGACTGACATGACTGACATGACTGACATGACTGACATGACCGACATAACTGGCATGATCCGTGTATGGCACTGACATGACCCGTGCATGTTTATATGACGCTGGCATGAATCCGACATGACTCGGGCGTGACTAATATGACTAATATGACTGACATGACTCGGGCGTGACTAATATGACTCGGACATGACTCGGACATGACATCAGGACTAATATGACTCGGGACATGACTCGGACATGACTCGTGACATGACTCGTGCATGACTCGTGCATGACTGATATGATACGGATATGACAGGTACGACTTTATACTCGGATATCACTCGGGTATGACGTTGGTATGGCACGGGTATGCACGGTGTCGCGCGGTGTGGTGTGGCACGGGTATGCATGGTGCCACGCCCGGATGCCACGGGGTAGCCTGTTCGACATTGACGGACGAGCGCGGGTCTGCGCGATGGCGGACCAAATAAGCCGTGACGTTTCTGATTATACACAATCGAATCAATGGTTCAGCTGGTGTCGTTCCGTGAAATCTGTCGTGGGACGAACGCCAAAGCCTGGCAACTGACATGACTTCCAGAAGGAGGGTCATCGATTACCGACAGGTTATCGATGGGTGGATAACCTGTGTTTGTCCCGGTTACGTACATAGGGCGTGGTGCGGCTTCCGTGCCGCTGAAATCCACAGTTGTGCCTTGATTGCATTCTTAGCTTTCTTGGCTGGGAGGACGTAGAGTCAACCCGTTGGAGGAAGTGCTCGGGGAACCAAGCTGAACTGTTCCCCAACTATATCGGCCACCTCACTTTTATACAAGTTTCATAGCCCAAATAGTGACGTGTTTTGCTGTTCTGCATGTACTGTTGTGCATGTTCTACCTGAAATTGCGGCATCAAAAGCACAATGCAAAGCGACAATTACCATACGAAACAGCAGCCAAGCTATTTCATTGAAGGGGAAGGCGTCAGTGCGGTGTTTCCATCGCATAAACTAGACCGTACTATGCCGGATCTGTAAGACCCCGTGTCACCTGCGCTATTGTGAGACTCGGCCGGATCCGCGACACTCCATATCAGCTGCACATGTGAGACTGCCGGATTGCAGAGTCTCACATGTGAGTGATGAGAGACATCTAACTCTCTCACATGAGAGAGTTAGACTCACATGAGTCTAACTTTACACACAATTAAATGCATAGTGTATAATGATGTAGCAATATGCATCGTGGTAATTATTTAGCGCCAGAATTTCTCAGCACCAGCATATGGCGGCAGCCGACCTTGGATATCACCGAAGGTAGCTGAACTACGCCAGCACAACCGTGCCGGTATTATTCCATCGTCTTGGGCAGGAAAATAGATTCGGTTCACGTTTCCCGGCTTCCTGGTCTCCGGTACTCGAATGTACATTTTTCATCTACCTTCCCAATGGCGACGGATGCGGAAACCAACCCGAAGAGCAGACCCTCCCCGACTCCGTGACGTACAGTAGATAGGCAGCATGTATACAAGCCAACCAGTGTCAACGTAAGACATTGCCCGCAACTCGGGCGCAAAAAGTTGCTGCTGCACGCGCGCACCAGCCGACAGACACACCGACCACACCAGCTGACGGACACACCGACCACACCAGCCGACGGACACACCGACCACACCAGCCGACGGACACACCGACCACTCCAGCCGACGGACACACCGACCACACCAGCCGACGGACACACCGAACACCAGCCGATGGACACACCGACCACTCCAGCCGACGGACACACCGACCACACCAGCCGACGGACACACCGACCACACCAGCCGACGGACACACCGACCACACCAGCCGACGGACACACCGACCACACCAGCCGACGGAGACACCGAACACTCCAGCCGACGGACACACCGACCACACCAGCCGACGGACACACCGACCACACCAGCCGACGGACACACCGACCACACCAGCCGACGGACACACCGACCACACCAGCCGACGGACACACCGACCACACCAGCCGACGGACACACCGACCACACCAGCCGACGGACACACCGACCACACCAGCCGACGGACACACCGACCACACCAGCCGACGGACACACCGACCACACCAGCCGACGGACACACCGAACACACCAGCCGACGGACACACCGAACACTCCAGCCGACGGACACACCGACCACACCAGCCGACGGACACATCGAACACACGAGCCGACGGACACACCGACCACACCAGCCGACGGAC
This sequence comes from Imbricaverruca yamaguchii, assembly GCA_034440575.1. Taxonomy (NCBI): domain Eukaryota; kingdom Metazoa; phylum Arthropoda; class Thecostraca; family Neoverrucidae; genus Imbricaverruca; species Imbricaverruca yamaguchii. The sequence goes on from JAOTOL010001574.1 coordinate 945,467, forward strand.
ACACCGACCACACGAGCCGACCACACCAGCCGACGGACACACCGAGCACACAGCCGACGGAAGAGAGGAGTTAAGGCCGGGCCGCGTCGGCAGCCGTCGGGGCGGCGCCGGCTCCGAGCCCTCCGTTGGACTCCGACTCGAGCTCGAGTGTCTGTAACGGGAGTGGTCCGACGTCTGAAGTGAAGGTGTCGCCCTCTGTCGGACTCGAACGTAAGTGCCGAGCCATCTGTCACGACACTGACGTGGGCGCCGAGCTGTCTGTCGGACACTGACGTGGGCGCCGAGCTGTCTGTCGGACACTGACGTGGACGCCGAGCTGTCTGTCGGACACTGACGTGGACGCCGAGCTGTCTGTCGGACACTGACGTGGCGCGTCGGACGCCGACGTGGACGCCGAGCGTCTGTCGGACACTCGACGTGTGCGGATGAGGCGCCGAGCCCTCTGTCGGACACTGACGTGGACGGGGGATAACGTGGGTCGAGTGTCTGTAACGGGGTGGTGGGGTCTGAAGTGAGGTGTGCCTCTGGGTCGAACTGTGCCGACCATCTGTCACGACACTGACGTGGGCGCCGAGCTGTCTGTCGGACACTGACGTGGGCGCCGAGCTGTCTGTCGGACTCTAACGTGGGCTCGAGTGTCTGTAACGGGAGTGGTCTTACGTCTGAAGCGGAGGTGTGGCTCTGTCGGACTCGGGCACAGGCTCGAGTGTCTGTAAGGGGCGTGGCTCGCCGTCCGGAGCGGATGTGTGGCTCTCGGTCGGACTCCGACGTGGGCTCCAAGCTCTCTGTTGTACTCCGACACTAGCTCGAGTGTCCGTAACGGGCGTGGCTCACCGTCTGGAGCGGATGCGTGACGTCGCTGGCGGCCCAGTGGTGCGTGGCCAACGTAGGCTCCGGCTAACAGTGCGATGTGCACCGACGCCGACGACGCCGGGAAGTAAGACGAGGCTGCTGATGACTTGGGCAGGATGGAGAAACTGCTAGTGATGTGAGAAAGCTGGGGACGGGACTGGTGATGTGAAGAGGACGGAGAAGCTGCTGATGACATGAAGACGCTGGGGAGGGGACTGACTGGTGATGTGGAGAGGGTAGAGAACCTGCTGACGACAGAGAAAATTATATTGTTCATTAACAACGAGAAATGTAGGGAAGCTATTATGGACGGTGGGGAGTGTAATGAAGCTGTTGTGGACGGTAGGAAAGAGGATACAAGTATGTGGTCACGAGGGAGGCGTAGCTACGACGCTATGATGTGGTCAGGAAAATGGGGAAACTACGCCGCTATGTGGTCAAGGGAGATACCTGATACAACAAGACTTCCCGCATTACAAACCATTTCTGATACCAAACCGTTTCCATAATTAATAATGTAGGAGTGATGTCAGATACTGCTCCCCGCCTTGGCGGCCCAATAAGCCGTGACGTTTCCATAATTCATAATGGGCGTGTTCATCAGATTCGGCGTCGGTTGGGCGTGCTCATCAGATGCGGCGGTGTTTCCGATTGTGTCAGCCGACATCCGCCAGACGACTTAGTTTAGAAAGTCAGGCTCATCGTCAAGCTTGCTCGCAATCACGCGGCATGGAGATTACGCAGGTGCAGATAGCGTGTGCGCAGTTACCGCCCCGGCACGATCAGTTCCCGAACAGTGCTGACACATCCAGGCCACGTCCCCGACAGTCCGAGACAATGCCACAGCTGCGCCTGACGTTCTGACGTCTTCAAGATCGTGTGGACAATTTCCGACGCGGCAGCAGAGGAAGTCGAGTCGAGCACTTCCGGTGTCGTGCGACAGGCCGGTCCGGTCGGTCAGTGGTCCCCTGGACAGTGGCGGCGCCAGCGGGCAGACTAACCGGCGCTGGTCGGTCTGGCCGGTCGGTGTCTGGGCGTGGCGACCTCACCATGCAGACTAATCGGTGGCACCCCCCGGCAGCCTCCGGCAAAGGTCACCGGTCGCACGGCCGTCCGACCTTTGTGAAGGTCAGACCAACGCAACGGGAGGTCGCGGGGTTGACAAACTGGCGCAGCCGGGTCAATCTGCAGTGTGCAGGTGCCGACGGCGCCGACTATTTCCGTCCAGAGAGGCACGCACGAGCTGCAGCCGCCCAGATATTGCATGTCCGGGCGCCGGACGCCGTGATAACACAAGACCGGAAGTGAGACGACAGGCGGTACAGGAGGCAGGGAGAGACGCCGTACGCCGCCTGGGTGTCTCTGGACACTAGTATTTATCACAGACAACGGCGGCCATAATGGTGTATCTCTCTGATCGGATTTTGCTGGTGCAAGATGCACCGCAAAGACTCCTCCAGCAGAGTTGGACGAGCGAGGGAAAGTGTTAATAATGCGGGTGAAGTCAAATATCCGTGTACATCAGCAATAGAGACACAGTGCCTCGAGTACTAATCTCTAGCGGGTAACACTCAGTCACTGCTAAAGAAGAAGAGAACATTTGTATTAAAAAGCCAAGCACCCTCGAGCATGTACGCAAAGCTAGATTTCGGATACGATGCATTCACTAATTTGGATTACTAAACGTGGAAAGAAAAACATCACCCATTCCCGAACTAAGCTGGATGCTTTAGTGCCACGGCTGTGGTGCCACGCCTGTGATCCCACTGCTATGGTCCCACGGCTGTAGTGCCACGGCTGTAGTGCCACGGCCGTGGTCCTGTGGCTGTGGTGCCACGGCTGTGGTGCCACAGCCGTGGTCCCACCGCTATGGTCCCACGGCTGTAGTGCCACGGCCGTGGTCCCACCGCTATGGTCCCACGGCTGTGGTGCCGCGGCTGTAGTGCCACGGCCGTGGTCCCACCGCTATGATCCCACGGCTGTAGTGCCACGGCCGTGGTCCCGTGGCTGTGGTGCCGCGGCTGTAGTGCCACGGCCGTGGTCCCGCGGCTGTGGTGCCGCGGCTGTGGTGCCACAGCCGTGGTCCCACCGCTATGGTCCCACGGCTGTAGTGCCACGGCCGTGGTCCCACGGTTATGGTGCCGCGGCTGTGGTCAGCTGCCCGGCCGCGGCCATGTCGCCGCAGAGACCTTTCTTCGAACAGTGACTGGGAATACTTCAGGAGAAAGATTGTGAGGAAAGTTCGTAAATCTTAAAACAAGGAAAAAATCTGACTGAGTGAGAAAATTAGATGTCGGGCCGGGCCGGGCCGAGCCGGGCCGAGCCGCGCCGAGCCGAGCCGAGCCGCGCCGAGCCGAGCCGAGCCGAGCCGAGCCGAGCCGAGCCGAGCCGAGCCGAGCCGAGCCGAGCCGAGCCGAGCCGAGCCGAGCCGAGCCGAGCCGAGCCGAGCCGAGCCGAGCCGAGCCGAGCCGAGCCGAGCCGAGCCGAGCCGAGCCGAGCCGAGCCGAGCCGAGCCGAGCCGAGCCGAGCCGAGCCGAGCCGAGCCGAGCCGAGCCGAGCCGAGCCGAGCCGAGCCGAGCCGAGCCGAGCCGAGCCGAGCCGAGCCAAGCCAAGCCGAGCCGAGCCAAGCCGAGCCAAGCCAAGCCGAGCCAAGCCCAGCCGAGCCGAGCCGAAGCAGGGGTCGCTGCTCAAATGAACTTTTGCTGCGAGCTGGAGCGAAGGCCGAGTGAGTCTCTTAGAGGTATATGGTACAAAATTGCATCGGAGCAACCCAGCCCTGCCCGCCCCGACTCGGCCCAGCTCGGCCCGACCTAGCCCGGCCAACCCCGACCTAGCCGGGCCCAGCTCGGCCCAGCTCGGCCCAGCTCGGCCCAGCTCGGCATATTCCAGTTAGTTAGTTAGTTATTTATTTGGGTTTTCGGGCGCTTCGACTGCTCAGGCCTATTCCAGTAGTCACGCTTTTGAAATGCTGACGCATTATTTTTAGCGTTTCACGCTCTTACTACTACACTAAGAGTCAGATGTGCTTTCAATTTTGATTGTATTTAATTCTAGTAACACGTTCTCAATGAAAAGTTCTTAATATTTGTTCAGAGGACGAGATGCACACCGGAATTTCATCTAGGGAACAACTTTCGACAGCAATTCAAGACGTGATGCAGCAGCATTTCAAGTTCCAATATTCTCACCCAGAGAAAATTGCTTACTCCATTCTCTTCCTTTCAAAATTTTCCAAGTTTCATCACAGCATATGTCCGGGACTCCAGGGATCAAGACGTGATGCAGCAGCATTTCAAGTTCCAATATCCTCACCGAGAGAAAATTGCTTACTCCATTCTCTTCCTTTCAAAATTTTCCAAGTTTCATCACAGCATATGTCCGGGACTCCAGGGATCAGATGAGATCTGCATGCATGCTTGAAGACGCGCGGCTATGCAAGAACGAAAGGCGATGTGCCAATGGTTATGACCGACATGCACGGATATTAGACATCGCCCGCGCTTTTAGCACTTTCGCTCATCCAACATCTCGGTATATGTGTGCTACACTGGTATGCACCAGATGCATGGGAGGAGGCTTTCTCGGACTCCGTCATCGCTGGTTATGGTTATTCGACGGAAGATTATAAAGACCTTGTAAATTTAAGGTGAGGACAATAGCCAATCCTTCGTGAACGGAAAATCGAAGCCGTCAAGCCAATCCGATGGCTTTCCACGTTCATCAGAACTAAAATACGACTCCTAGGAGATACTTCATGTTTGGTGCATTCCCTATGGATGCACCCAATAATGCATGGAATTGTAATTGTGGTTGGAAAAATAGTTGATCCTTCCATAATATTCACTTATGTCTGAATCCAGTCACACCCTCTCTCTGTCGACTCCTCAAAATCTCCGCCAGACGAGTCGGTCCCGACAATTACAGAGGATGGGCCTTCTTCCTTGCCTCTGATTTTGAAACAGGTTTAAGGCCATTTATCAATGGAAGAAGCAAATGCCAACAATACCAACAAAATTACGAGATCATAAAATTAAGCTTGCAGAAGACTTCGAATACAAATTGGATTGGCAACATTCCACAGATTGGCTTCTTTTATTTTCACGTCTGTAATGACCTGTAATGAAGGCTCTGGGTGTGGCCTTGGTGAGCCACACGAAGTGCTCTTGGCAGGCTTGCATGCATCCAGTTACTTTTTGTTATGCGTGTGTCAATGACGCCAGGCACGCCATGCTCTCTCCGCGCCTCGTCAACTGGCCACTGTGGACGCTCCCCGTGACCTGGCGAGACGTCCCAGGTCACTGCTTCAGCGACCTGGTGAAACGTCCCGGGTCACTGCTCAGCAACCTGGAGAGACGTCCCGGGTCACTGGTCAGTGACCTGGAGAGACGTCCCGGGTCACTGGTCAGTGACCTGGTGAGACGTCCCGGATCACTGGTCAGTGACCTGGAGAGACGTCCCGTGTCACTACTCAGCGACCTGGTGAGACGTCCCGGGTCACTGGTCAGTGACCTGGAGAGACGTCCCGTGTCACTACTCAGCGACCTGGTGAGACGTCCCGGGTCTCTGTGCTCAGCGATCTGGTGAGACGTCCCATCGAAGGAACACCAACGGCCGGGAGACCTGCTCAATCAGGTCACGGGCCTTGTATCGTCTGGAGAAAACCAACATTGCCTGGCAAAGGTCAATGTCGCACAAACAAGCATTACCGGGAATTCCGGATACGTTCTAATTGCTGCAACGGCAACAATCGACTTGTCGGGCGCACTGTCCGAGTGACTGGCAATTATAGGCACGCTTCAGCAGCCCCACACGGCACCACCGACCAGCCCCCTCCTGGTCAGCCCAAGTAACTGGCCATTATAGGCACGCTTCAGTGACCCACACGGCACTATCGGCCAGGCCCCTCTGGTGTGTCCGTGTGACTGGCCATTATGCTCCAGTGACACCTCCTGGTGTGTCCGTGTGACTGGTCATTATGCTCCAGTGACCCCTCTGGTGTCGGCCTCACGCCCACGGCGGCTGTGCGTGAGGCGGACGGCGCTGTTTTTGCAGATGTGGCCACGCCATTATGCTGATGGCCCGGGTCGCCACGGGGCCGGCAGGAGGTCGTGTGGGCGGCGGGCGGTGGGCGGCGGGCGGTGGGCGGTGGGCGGCGGCCGGCCGTCGCCGGCGATGTCATCGGTCACACAATGGCCGCCGGTAGCGACACGTTTCCGCGGCCGCGTCTTGCCACGTTCCACGGCCGCCAGTCAAAGGGTCCCGTTTAATTGGCGGCGGAATCCAAAGCCGGCCGGCTCCTCATTGTGGTCGGCGCGTTGCGTGCCTTGACGGCGGTATTGTGAGGGTCGCCGCTGGTGCGGCCGGCGCCGCTGGTGCGGCCGGCGCCGCCACGTGGTGTCGGCGGCGGCGGAGACCTGGCCGGAGCCGACCGGGGACGTGTCACCGCTGGAGCTGGCTGTGGACGGGATTGCCACCGCTGGTCGGAGCTGGCTGGGGACGGGATTGCCACCGCTGGAGCTGGCTGTGGACGGGATTGCCACCGCTGGTCGGAGCTGGCTGGGGACGGGATTGCCACCGCTGGTCGGAGCTGGCTATGGACGTGATTGCCACCGCTGGTCGGAGCTGGCTAGGGACGGGAGTGTATCACCGCTGGTCGGAGCCGACTGGGGACGGGACTGTGCCCGCTGGTCGGAGCCGACTGGGAACGGGACTGTGCCCGCTGGTCGGAGCCGACTGGGGACGGGACTGTGCCCGCTGGTCGGAGCCGACTGGGAACGGGACTGTGTCCGCTGGTCGGAGCCGACTTGGGACGGGACTGTGTCCGCTGGTTGGAGCCGGCTGTGGACGTGATTGCCACCGCTGGTCGGAGCTGGCTAGGGACGGGAGCAGGGTGGGAATTTTGGGCCTCTCCTGGAGTATGGAGACCTAAGGACATTTTATTCTCCAGGATTGTGACTGCAAATGTTGAACTTTTTTATTCTCCGAATGAAACGTGCCAATAATGGATGACATTTTGTTTCCAGGATCTCAGTCCAGCTCTAACAATGCAGTTGTAGTTTTCAGTCCATCATACAAATTAGAAGCCTGCACAACAGAACAGAAGAGCATGGCATAGCAGGTCATAAGGCATGAAATGCAGGTTGCAGTCAATTGCCCAGGAAACATGTTATATCGGAACACCTATAAGTGTGTGGTGGTTGTTTGGATTGCATTGTGCATGTGTCAAACATATTGCATGTTATGCATGTGTGTATGAATCTGCAAATATGCTTTTAATAAATACATTCAACTCTGGCTGTACCTATATTTATTTTGCCTGGAAGAACTGATATTGAAGGTGCAAGGAAATGGCATGAAGGAAATGTTGCTGTAAAATCCCACACATTTGTGGTGGAGACCTTGTTTATATCAGATAGGTGCGGATCGCACAGTTACAAACTATGTCCTGGCTCAGTCTAAGCCCCAATCAAGGCCGAACTCGTGGGGGGGTTACTCAGGTAATCGTTGGTGTGCACGATGCCCTGAAATCCGAACGAAACAAAAGCATCGACATAGCATAAAAAACAATAGAGAACAAAATAATGTAAATTTCTGAACTAGTTATCACCTCAGCCTATTACTCTCCAGGATATTTTCACACTGGCAGGACGGCGGCCCAGCACAATCACTCTCTGACCACAGATGAATCGTCATTCGGCTTGCGCCAATCTCGTCTCATTCTGAATAACAAAGATATGAGGGGTTAGGTTTTCGTATGTCTTCAGAATTCTGTCGAAATGACTCTTCAGAAGGAAAGATTGGAATATACCACGATTCTTCTTCATAATTCCGGGAAATACTGGCGTTACACCAAAAAATATCCATTACGAAACCTCTCGTATTGCTGCCATATCTTGCCACCATAGTGGAACTCGAAATATGCACAATGACGTCAAATACTCGCATATCGGACCCGAGGTCCTGTTCTCCAGCCGCATTCCAATCGGAGACTACCGGAGAACGTAATTCTGGACATCTCAGACCGTTTTCAGTATTTCTGTTCATTTCACGAAATAGAGCATTCAATTTCGAATTGAAATGCATAAAATAGCACCAGCTAGCGAACTTCATTGATGGCAGAAGACCTATTTTTGGGAGCCATGTAAATGCTTAAAAAATGCAAAAGACCTTGGGTTACTTTGGTATGAATTCCACCTCAATTCGCCAAACTACAGTAACCCATCAAGAGAAAAGCATCTGAATAGTAGTTTTATCACTTCAGCAACTGCAGTAACTGTGCATGTACGGAGTTATTACGTTCTCCGGGCTATTTATGGTCACAATTAGACGTCATTTAAAAGAGTTACGAAAAATCTATCATTTCATCATTTGACCACCCTTGGATACGTCGCCGTTAGGACAGGACAATATCCGTCCTAGAGTAGGAGAATTAACAGATTATTGGGACGGTCTCGCCCGATTCCTGTTTTGATCTAGGATAAAGACAACGTAATTGCATGATTAGGAACATATATCTTCAGTGTATTGATTCCCATACAACTGAAGCAAAAAGGTAACACCGTATTGACGTATGAATTCCTATTAAAGGCGACAGGAATTGAGGTCAAGCAGCGGTCTTGAAATTGTGTAAATATTGCAGTCATGTTTACACAGCGACCACGCTTTGACCGCGCGTTTCGCCTCGCTGCTTTGTCGCCTTCCCTTTGTGCGAAGATCTTTGTCTCGATTGGTTGGGTATACTCGGGTTGAGACAATGTTTTGAGAGCTTTCCGGAGAAAAACCTAGTAAGTGCGACTGAATTAAGTGGGAATGATTGAAGTGACTTAGGGTCCAGTAAAGAGGTGTAAGTATGCTTGTAAGTAAGCGGGTTGTATGCTTTTTATAAATCATCTATTTTTGGGCTCCGACACCAGTAGCTTTCTGTTTTTTAGGGGGGGGGGGTGGGGTCTGAGGACATTTCTTTATTCTCCGACTCCATGGGCAGGAATATCTTCTTTTTCTTGGAGGGCTCCGATACAATTTTTTATTCTCCGACTCCAGGTCGGCGAACCACTTTTCCCACGCTGGACGGGAGTGTATCACCGCTGGTCGGAGCCGACTGGGGACGGGACTGTGCCCGCTGGTCGGAGCCGACTGGGAACGGGACTGTGCCCGCTGGTCGGAGCCGACTGGGAACGGGACTGTGCCCGCTGGTCGGAGCCGACTGGGGACGGGACTGTGTCCGCTGGTCGGAGCCGACTGTGGACGGGACTGTGCCCGCTGGTCGGAGCCGACTGGGGACGGGACTGTGCCCGCTGGTCGGAGCCGACTGGGGACGGGACTGTGTCCGCTGGTCGGAGCCGACTGGGGACGGGACTGTGCCCGCTGGTCGGAGCCGACTGGGGACGGGACTGTGCCCGCTGGTCGGAGCCGACTGGGGACGGGAGTGTGCCCGCTGGTCGGAGCCGACTGGGGACGGGACTGTGCCCGCTGGTCGGAGCCGACTGGGGGCCGGGAGTCAGCGGTGCGGTGCTAAAGTGCCGGACGCCCAGCCACAGCCGGGCAGCCCGGATGCTGATGGTGCAGTGCGGTGCTAAAGTGCCGGACGCCCAGCCACAGCCGGGCAGCCCGGATGCTGATGGTGCAGTGCGGTGCTTAAGTGCCGGACGCCCAGCCACAGCCGGGCAGCCCGGATGCTGATGGTGCAGTGCGGTGTTGTTGGCCGGCGGAGTGCCAGGTGTGCTGGCGGACAGGAATTCATATCGCAGGCACGCGATCGATGGCGTGCATGCAGTGGCTGACGAGTTGATGACGGGTGCGAGCGGCAGTTGTGCCGGCCAATGAGCGAGCCGCTGGCAGCTGGACTGACCAATGGGCGGGGCGCTGGCAGCAGCAGCGGTGCGCTTTGACGCTGTTGTATCACTCGACTCTCGACTTGGGACAGACAGACCGCTTCTGATCTCTGAACTGAGCCTTCTAAAAAGAACAGCCTGTATTGCGTCAGAAAACAACGGTGTAGCATTGCATGCTTCCGAGAGGGCACTTGCTCCTCCTCTCTAATGCTGGCTGTGTCATCCCGATAATTTCAACCTTAAACGTGGGACCCGATTAGGATTGCTCAACCCAATCCCTTTGGGACCGTCATGAACTTGCCTTCATGCATTATGTCTTTCCAATAATTTTTAGAAACCAGACCTGCGCTACAAAACCACAGCAAGCTCAATCATAGACTTGCATCCATCTCATTGCCTTCATGCGTTGTGTCCTTCCAAACGGTCGACCTGTCGTAAAACGAACAACCACCACCACTTCATTGGGGGGGGCGGTGGGAGGCAGGGCATATGCTCCCAGTACCCCCTTGTACCCACCCGAGCCTTGTCATGGAGGTGAAACAGCTATGAGGTAATTTTGACAAGCACTTACTTTGCATGACAAATAGTTTCCACGATGTGCTGTAGTTCGCGTACGAATTAAGGTATTTGCATCACCACGCAGCATAGCCCACTAATGTCACAGCAGCGGACCTGTGTGCATATGTGCCTTGAGTGTACTGCCCTCCCCTGCTGAATACTTCACCTCCGCCCATTCTCCCGCTGATCGACACAGCGTGGGCGTACACGGCAGCTGCTATCCGCCCGGCTAAGGAGGAGACACGCGCTCTATTTTGTGAGGGGCGAGCCGCGATCAGGAAGGCCACCGACGCGTGCTATCAGGGAGTCGCCATCACGATCCCGTCTAACTGGGCGCCACCCTCCTGCATCAGCCAGCGATACGAGTAGGGCAGGGGCGGTGTCAGGCTGGCACGCACCACAAGTGTATCCCACCAATACATTGTTGCCTCTCCTCTGCCCGCTCGGGAACGCACCCGACACCGGCACCGTCGGCTCTCCTCGGTACCCCCGCTCTCCCCACCCCTCCTGCATCATCGCTCGCCTGTTTTCCCCGAACCTGATCGCGCTGCAGCATCGCCTGATCCCCGGAATCCCTTTGATCCTCCTCGGCAAACTTGTCTTCTTGGGAAGCAGATAATGCTTTGTTTGATTTATTGGGCGTCAGGGGACACATACAATGCCCATAAGGTCCGTTCTGGCATGACGAACCGTGTGTCTCCGACGCTCTTCCCTGGTCCGTCCGACACGCATGATAGCTGCATAGTTTTGGTGTGTTTGAGTGAAAGCACCAGAATGTCACCGAGTGATCATGCAATTTCAATTTTAATTTTTGATTAAAATTAAAATTGTCCCTCGATTATTTTAAACATCTTCGAATAGCGCATGCAAAAGCACCCCTACTCCAATTAAGCAATGCCATCTGCCCCCCCCCCCCCCAGCCCCGCTACTCTCTCTGAGACCAGCCGTCCCACTGTCCATACGGCTACTCTGGGTCATCCGGCCCTCTCCCTCAGTGGGCGCGAGCGACCAACCCTGGTCGATGCGCCCTAAAGCCCAAATAACTAAACTAACTCACTCTCCCTCAGCCATTTGCCTGTTCCTTTCCCCTGACCGTCGCTCTCTCCTTGACTGTGTCTCGCTGCCGGTCTACCCTCTGGTTGTATCCCTCTGCCCTTCTCCCTGGACCGTGCCCCTCTGTCGGTCTTCCCTGGACTGTGTCCCTCTGCCATTCTCCCCTGGACAGTGCCCCCTGTCGGCCCCCCGAACCAGCCGTGCCCCTCCCCCTACCGGTGAGTCAGCTGGCGGCGTTCGATAAGTCGCTGGCCACGCCCGAGCGGCGGCCGCCGGCCGGCGCTGCCCGCCGGCTAAAAACAGATCCCCGACCGTGACGTCAGCTCTGTGCTGGCTCGCGCGGAAGCGGTGAACCCCACGTCACAGGAAGAGCCTCTGCGACGGAGAGACGCGGGGAGGAAGGCGGCCCGGGGTGGACACCATTCCCATGGTCCTCGGGACACACCGATATGTGACTTATCTTGGGTAGATACCCCTGCATTTATGGCACGTGACAGTCATGTAGCTCTTGGTTTCAATCTCCCCCTATTAAAAACGCAGGATAATTGCTTCGCATTAATGTCAAGCTTACATGTTTGCTTAAAAAACTGAGGGTCTGCTTGAATAAGATGCTAGGCATTCTCATAAGCGGGATGGTCCAGGGCGGCCATGGCCCGAGCGTGACTGAGATTATCGAGGAGAAGGCACACAGCCGGAAGTTCGGTGGGTACCTTCAGGTGCAGTGGGTAGAAAATCGCGACGGTCTCCCGGCCGAAGAATGAAGCACGTTAACGAGCCGGGAAGCCCTGGCCGGTGGCACAGACGAGTGGCTGCCGGACGCCGCCACGACCTCGTGTGTCCCCAGCTGCGGACAGCCGCCGCCGCGCGACCTGACCCGACCCGACCTCACCTGGCGACGGAGACTGGCCGGCCGGCGTGTACGGTGCGGCGCGCTGCTGGCACACGGGCGCCCCGGGCGGGTGTCGACGACAGACTGGCGGTCGGCGGCGGTGGCGGCAGCAGCTGACTGAGGGGCGGTGGCCGCTGCTGGCCGAGTCGGTGCCGGCCGACCGGCACGGCCGCCACACAGCGCCATCTCACCGGTCCGCGCCGCCGCCGCCGCAGACACGCCGGCACCCGGCCACCGCCCAGCACCAGCACCAGCCGACACCATACACAGATACACAGCACCACACAACACAACACCATACAGCACACCATAGCACCATACGGTGACACACAGAGATATTCAGCACCACCCAGCACCACCCAGAGGCATTTAGCACCACACAGCACCGCACAACACCACACAGCACCACACAACACCACAAAGCACCACACAACACCACACAGCGCCACACAACACCACACAGCACCACACAACATCATACAGCACCACACAGCACCATACAGTGACACACAGAGTTATACAGCACCACTCAGCACCACCCAGCACCATACAGAGACATGAGACATACAGCACCACATAGCACCACACAGCACCACCCAGCACCATCCAGCACAATGCATTACCACGCAGCACAAAACATAACCACACATCACCACAAAGCATAACACTGCACCACCTAGCACCACACAACACGACACAGCATCATCTAGCACCATACAGCACCACACAGCACGACACAGCACAACACCACCCAGTATCACACAGCACCACACATGCACACACACACACACACACACACACACACACACACACACACATACACACACACACATATATACTTTGTGAGCCTTATCCAACAACCCAATGTTGGCTTGCTCCCTCCCCAATAATTTCAACTTTTAGCATGAAGCCCCGTTGAATAGGCCCTGCAATCTATTTTGTCTCGCGCATTACCTCCATATATTTTGCCACCCCGATAATGGTCAGAAATCAACCCTTCGGCACGTACGGTACGTTGGTAACCTTACAGTGGCGTACCGAAAAGGGATTGGGGGCATTCCCTCGTACCTTGAGACATTTTGAAGGCCCAAGAATCATGCCAGGCTTCTGCAAAAATTGCGCTTGGCCCCCCAAAAGTCCCGCTGAGCCCCACAAAAATCGCACCGGGCCCATAAAAATAACATCCGTTGCCAAAAAAAGTTTCGCAGGGACCGCTGAAAATGCCACTGGGAGTCAAAAAGGGCCCCTAGGACCCCGAAATCACATTGCGAGCCACAAAAATTGTACCGGAGCTTTTGCAAATTATGTTGCTCCAAAAAGCTGGACCAGGGTCCCTGCAAACACCGCTGACCACACAAAAAGTCGCGGAAGGATCCAGAAAATCACACTGGAGTTCAAAATATTGAGCGGGATCCATTGGAACCAAAAGAAAAACATGCCAGGATTCATGAAAATCACGACAGGAGTCTAAAGGTCTGGCCGGAGCTCATGAAAATCAATATGAGCCTTGGATACAAAAAAAAAGTTGCACCCTGGCCCATGGAACTCACGCTAGGGGTTCGATATGTCGCATCAGGGCCTCAAAAGTCTCATCGGGACCACCCGATTTTCAGAAAATGAAGGCGAGACAACGAAAAAAAAAGAATCCGGACATGTAAAATCACTCTGGGTCCCGACAGTGGCTCCAGGAGTTCACAAAACGTATTGGGCCCAAAAAATTGCCAAGGCCACTAAAACTCGCTCCAAGGATAAGAACAAATGATGATGGTGACCCAAAAAATCGCACTTGGATCGAACATTTTAACGCCGCTTCCATTGAAAATCTCATTGGGGGCCAAATCGCCGCGCCGGACCCCTACAAGTCGCAGCTGGCTTTCCATAATACATTTGTATCCCGGATGCCATTTTGTGGCCACAAAAATTGCGTCAAAAACCCAATAAACATGTTGGGCCCCGAAAAGAAACGTGTCAATCGTCGGAGAAAACGCACCGGTAGCCTGAAGAATCGTGCCGGGCCAAAAATATCCCGCAGGGGGCTTACATAAATAAAGCTCGACGTCAAAATTCACAAAGGGACTCCACCGACTCAACCCGAGCACCGAAAAATTCAAAACAGGTCCCGAAATAAAATTATCCGACCATCCGATTTCTATCCTGACGGGTGCTGTCGGCTGAAAAAAAAGGTGCAGCATCCGCAGTGGCGTACCAAAGAGGAAAATGTCCCCTTCTGAAGGAGCGGTCTCCCAAAAGTCGCGCTGGGGACACCTAAAATTTGTGGTGGTGACACCTACAATTTGTGGAAAATGCGGTCTCCCAAATTTGTATGAGGTTCCGCCAAAATCGCACTGGGGACACCTAAATACAACGTACCCCGTGAACTCTCGTCGAACCCCAAATATATCGCACTCGGGACCCAAAATTATCGTTGGTAGTTACAATTTTTTTTAGATCGGACATAAAAATACTCACTGCAAGCACAACGTGGCCCCAAAAATCGCATCGGCCGACGACAAAGTTCAAAACTGAGCCTTTCAAAATAAGGATGGGATCCGAAAACTAAACATCCGAGCCAGGAAAATCTCTCTGGAGCCCCAAGCGTACCATAAGGTCCCTTTAAAATTGCTTGCGGCCCCGAAAAAAAAACGTACCGGAGGCGAAAAAAAATCGCGGCGGGACAGACACATGGCGGCGGGCTGCCGAAAAGTCACGCCGGGACTCGAACTTAGGAAGAAATTCGAAGAAGTTACCAAAACATTACGTCGAACCAAGAAAACTGACGTCAGGTCCCCACGATACCACAAGTCTGGGACCGAAAAGTTGCACCGAGACCACGAGAAATTATACAGGCAACGCCTCGACGGCGGTATGGCCTTGTACATGCTCTACAGTTCCAAATAAACACACCGGGAGCTCTACAAAAACAAACACACACACACACACAACGGAGGCCCTCAAGGCACACCGGCGCCATAAGACCGCATGGGTACCACAAAAGCAGGCTGGTGCCCTAAAAGTATCCGACATGGTCCTAAAGAAGGAAAAAAGACCAAGCCCTCAACACACACACACATCGGGTTCTTTTAAAACATGCCGATATCTAAAACAAATATCGTCGGTGCGCAAAAAAGCAGCACAACTTTAAAAAGGAGCCAGGAGCTCAACAATGTGCCCGGACCCTAACACAATTTGGCTGGCGCCCTGAAACACGTCCGAAGACCACGGACTCTTGCCATGCCCATGCTATCTGATATAATCACTCGAAAACCTTGATGTTTCTTTTAATCATCGAAGTCTCTCTGACGCCTGGTGATTGAGAGGTGACTGGACAAGATGTCTAGTAGCTGACACCCGCACTGAAGAGGACAGCTAGACGACCCCTGCTGGCCCCTATTAAACCTTGGCCGCCCCTGCCAGACCCTGGTGGTATCATGCCACACCCTGTCGGTCCCTGCTGTACCTTGGGCGAACCCTGCCAGACCCTAACCTGGCACGGTCGTGTACCCTGGGCGACTGTGGACCCTGGCCGGCTGTGGACCCTGCTAGACCCTAACCTGGCTTGGCGTGGACCCTGCCCGGCTCTGGACCCTGGCCGGCTGTGGACCCTGGCCGGCTGTGGACCCTGCTAGACCCTAACCTGGCCCGGCTGTGGACCCTGGCCGGCTGTGGACCCTGGCCGACTGTGGACCCTGCTAGACCCTAACCTGGCTCGGTTGTGAACCCTGCCCGGGTGTGGACCCTGACCGGCTGTGGACCCTGGCCGGCTGTGGACCCTGCTAGACCCTAACCTGGCTCGGTTGTGAACCCTGCCCGGCTGTGGACCCAGGCCGGCTGTGGACCCTGCTAGACCCTAACTGGCTCGGCTGTGAACCCTGCCCGGCTGTGGACCCAGGCCGGCTGTGGACCCTGGCCGACTGTGGACCCAGGCCGACTGTGGACCCAGGCCGACTGTGGACCCTGGCCGACTGTGGACCCTGGCCGACTGTGGACCCTGGCCGACTGTGGACCCTGCTAGACTCTAAACTGGCTTGGCTGTGGACTCTGCCCGGCTGTGGACCCTGGCCGGCTGTGGACCCTGACCGGTTGTGGACCATGCTAGACCCTAACCTGGCCCGGCTGTGGACCCTGCCCGGCTGTGGACCCTGCCCGGCTGTGGACCCTGCCCGGCTGTGGACCCTGCCCGGCTGTGGACCCTGCCCGGCTGTGGAACCCGCCCGGCTGTGGACCCTGGCCGGCTGTGGACCCTGGCCGGCTGTGGACCCTGCTAGACCCTAACCTGGCTCGGCTGTGGACCCTGCCCGGCTGTGGACCCTGGCCGGCTGTGACCGAGCCGTGGCCACACCGCAGAAGCCTGCCGGTATGTGACGTCAGCAGAGGACCGGGTGTACAGGGTAACAAACACTGCGGAGGTGGGTCGATGCGCCTGGCAAAACAATAACTAAAATCGCAACGGATCCAAAAAAAGGACACCTAGGCCTCGGTTCTGTAGCCAATCTGGGGGCATATTTAACCAAGGAGATAAGGTGCATCAAAGCTCAGTGGATCTCAGCGGGTTTAAACGTCCTACAGTGGGTGCAAGTGGAAGGCTCCACAGCACACTGGAGATGAGTGTTGCAAGGTTGCATTTTGTTTTCACGGCGCCATGTTGCCCGGCCCACCGACCCACCTCTGCAGTGTCTGATAGGTACGGCCGGACCACTACTCAAGTCATAAACTGGCAGCCTACTGCAGCCTGACCAAGGCTCGGTCACAGCCGGGCAGGGTCTACAGCCGTGCCAGGCCAGGGTCTGGTAGGGTCCGGCCAGGGTCCAGTGCGGGCCGGTAGGGTCTGGCGGGGTCCGGCCAGGGTCCCGTACGGTCCGGTAGGGTCTGGCAGGGTCTGGTCAGGGTCCAGTGCGGGCCGGTAGGGTCTGGCAGGGTCCGTCCATGGTCCGGTACGGGCCGGTAGGGTCTGACAGGGTCCGGTCAGGGTCCAGTGCGGGCCGGTAGGGTCTGGCGGGGTCCATCCAGGGTCCGGTACGGTCCGGTAGGGTCTGACAGGGTCCATCCAGGGCCCGGTACGGGCCGGTAGGGTCTGGCGGGGTGCGGCCAGGGTCCAGTACGGGCCGACAGGGTGTGGAATAACACTGCAAGGTTGCAACAGGTGCCGGCAGGGGCCATCTAGCTCTCCTCTTCAGTGGCGGTGTCGGCCATTAGACATCTTGTCTGATGGCCGACAGTGGACACTCAATCACTGGACGACGGGGAGACTTCGATGATGACCACTAGTATCCAGGCTTCCGTGTGATTACACCAGAACGCATAGGCACGCCAACAGTCGGCGGTTTTCCTGTGTGGGAGAGATGTGCACTGATGCGCTGTCTGAGACATTTCGGGATATTAATGTCACTGATATCGCAGCTCTTGTGGATGTATTCGGGTGACCACCAAATTTGCATAACATAATAATTACATAATAACACCAAATTTACCCCGTTTCCCCTCCCCATTGACCCGCAAGACTTCCCAATGTCTGCCTGTACTAAGACACATTACCCCATATCCGCCTATTGTGGGACACAGTATTGCCCCATATCCGCTTGTGGTGTGGGACCATATTTCCCATATTCATCTGTGGTGTGGCTCCATATTTCCCATATTCGCTTGTGGTGGGATGCAATATTACCTCATATCCGCCTGCGGTGTTGACCATATTTCCCATATTCATCTGTGGTGTGGCTCCATATTGCCCCATATCCGCCTGTGATGGGGCACAATATTGGCCCATATCCGCCTGTGGTGTGGCACAATATTGCCCCATATCCGCCTGTGGCGTGGCACAGTATTGGCCCATATCCGCCTGTGGTGTGGCACAATATTCCCCCATATCCGCCTGTGGTGCGGCACAGTATTGCCCCATATCCGCCTGTGGTGGGGCACAATATTGCCCCATATTCCTATGTGGTGGGGCGGATCGGCGACGATGAGTCGACAAAGTCAACAATAAACAGAGCTGTATGTTGACTGAGGACACAGGCAGCATTCTCGCTCAAGTCAGCCACCCTCATAGTGCTGCAATATCGTGCGGACGATATCCACACTCTGCTGAGGTCAGCCACCCTCATAGTGCTGCAATATCATGCGGACGATATCCACACTCTGCTGAGGTCAGCCACCCTCACAGGGCTGCAATGCCGTACAGCAAGACTGGGCGTGCTTTTTGTATTCACTAAAAGTAGCGCCAGAAAGACACCACTGGTCAGCGTATCTAAATGTGGCAGCCACCATACGGCAAAAGGAGCCGAGGCAAAGTGCACTGAAGTTCAAACGATATCAAAATATAACCTTCCAACCAGTGCATGTCACTGTAATGAAGGAACGGTGTTTCAAGGATCTCCGACATCGCTACGCAACGCCGCCGAGAGTAAAACTGTCAATGACTCATCCGCCACTTCACAATGCAACGCCTCGGAGAGCGTTAGTGACTCATCCACCAATTCACAATGACAATCAGCTCTGTGATCAAACACTCCATTTAAGAGCAGCGAGTGGGAGTCACGTATCACCAAACGGCACCGGGTCGGCACCTCGGAGCCATCCCTCGCGTCCAGTGCTGGCGATGACCTCTGCGGCCTCTGATGACCCCTGTTGACCTCACTGCTGCTCGCCGGACACGTCCGCTGGCCGCGATCGATATGCGCCGGGCGTCGTCTGTGGCGACGACTGAGCATTTCTCTCGGCCCTCAGCCCTGCACAGTGTACTGCTGAACACCGGCGTGGGTCTGACTGCTGACAGAAGAGACCAGCACGATACTGTGCCAGTATCCATTGACAACAGGAGGGGCCAGGGCGAGACTGTGCCAGTATCCATCAATGACATGAGGATTCAGGGCGAGACAATGACAATATCCATTGATGACAGTAGAGGTCTGGGCGAGACTGTGCCAGTATCCATTGATGACAGGATGGGCCAGGGTGAGACTGTGCCATTATCCAATGATGACAGAAGGAGTCAGGACGAGACTGTGTCGGTGTCTATTGATGACAGAAGGGGCCAGGGCGATACTATGCCAGTGCCGTCCCTGCTGCAGAGGGACATACTAATGCGGAGCGTTGTGCACGGCCGGCGGGAATGATCACGTGATGTTGTGCAGGATAGCACAGGCGGCTGGCGCCAGAGCGACGGACAGGCTCGACCTGGCGCCACCAATGCGCCAGACACGTGCCGATGGAGAGATCGGTCCGCCGACCGGCCGGCAGTCCGGCGGCGCCTCCCTACCTATATGGAAAATGCCGAACACGACTCAGCCGACCGACTGCTGGCAGCTCTCTATGATGCAGGCGATCTACGATGAGCTGTATGATGCGGGCGATCCACGGTGAGCTGTATGATGCAGGCGATCCACGGTGAGCTGTATGATGCGGGCGATCCACGGTGAGCTGTATGATGCAGGCGATCCACGGTGAGCTGTATGATGCAGGCGATCCACGGTGAGCTGTATGATGCGGGCGACCCACGGTGAGCTGTATAATATTGGCGATACACGGAAAAGTCGGCCTGCAAGCTGTTGATTGCTCTTATTGCAACTGTAGCGCGAAATCGTGGTGAAAACTCAGTATTGGGTCTCTCCTAAGCGGTACTTGGTCAAGCCGCCTCTTTTTGGCGAACACCAAAATACTTTTTTCGTCGTTTTTCAGTGATAGTCCGAGCAGCCCATGTCTTGAAGGATGGATAACGATAGGCCGGTGATTCGTAGATTGACTATTCAGATCGGTAGATATGCTTTGGATATTCTGATAAAACAAATGGATTCTGGTGATGGTCAAGGGTCAATCCAAAATGGCGCTGCATGCAAGAGACAATGAGTACCGATAGTGCCGCTATATTCAGCGCTGGCCTATCGCTTCAACACTGCTGTTATCGTGATCGGCCAGGCTTGGGCTCTACTTTCTTCAGAGCAGTGTGACATAGGTGTGTCGACGCCATTTTCTGAGGAGAGCTAGTCAACTCCTTCATTCTATTATTATTGAAGGCGGCGTATGCATTTTGACTGTTCTAACTATTATTTATACACTTACGTGCCATGATGTTTCAATTACTTATAATATTTTACTTCTTCAGTTAGTATAATTGTATTGACTTCTGAATTATCTTCCTTCAATGAATTACTATTCGTCTAAATAATAGTATGTGGAGCGTGCAAAAAACTTGCAATCTTTTCAAATAAGTTCGCCGGTGATGATCGCCTGTGAAGCGTCTGCCTTTGTCATTCGATGACATGCGCTTGTTTGCTTTGTGCATACCATGGCTTATTTACGCAGTCTTCCCAGTAACATCACGGGCTATGAGTAGGTTTTGAGTGCTTCCAATTGAAGCGGCTCTCATTAGATCGTTACCAACTGAAATGACCTTGATTGGATACGACCAGATCGTTTATATCAAATGCTACCCAGGGTGGCTAACAGCTGGGTAGGACTCGGTGAAGTCGGTCATTACACCAAACGTACAATGGAGCACACTGCAGGGTGTGGTGAAGTTCTCGCGATCTAATTGGAAGAATAAGGATATGGTAACGATTTTTTATGTTGTAGTTGCATGGTAAATGCCGTTGTTGATGTTTGTCTGACATGTTCTGGGGTGATTTACTATTGGACATTGAAGTAGCACTATCAGATTTAAATAAAAAAAAATTGGCTAAATATGGATTTCGATACTGAGCATTTAAACGCAGCCTTCCAGGATCTTTTCACTTCAGGATGCGTCGGTAAGGTTTGTCAGCATCAGTTATATCGACTAGCCGTGTGCCAGCATAACTTACATGCTGATTAATGGAGCAGGTTTTGAACTCGACAATAATACCTTCCTCAAGTTGTACCACGTGCAGCCATGTGCAGATGTCACAGACGAAGAGCCGAGTCCAGCTCTGAAAAAGGAGCCGAGCGACGTAACGCAAATTCCACTCCTGTCCTTAGCTGGCCGTCATTCTACGTGCCGGAGGTACTACATAGCCACTACATAGTGGTGAACAGAGACAGAGAGACAGAGACAGAGACAGAGACAGAGACAGAGACAGAGACAGAGACAGAGACAGAGACAGAGACAGAGACAGAGACAGAGACAGAGACAGAGACAGAGACAGAGACAGAGACAGAGACAGAGACAGAGACAGAGACAGAGACAGAGACAGAGACAGAGACAGAGACAGAGACAGAGACAGAGACAGAGACAGAGACAGAGACAGAGACAGAGACGGAGACGGAGACGGAGGCAGAGAAACAGAGGATGGTGCAGAGACAGAGGGAGAGACAGAGACAGAGACAGAGCCAGGGCGGGAGAGAGAGGGAGGTGGGGAGAGTGAGACGGATGGCCGTACACGACAGTGTGGCCGGGCCGGGCCGGACTGTCACGTGCGCCACCCCCCCCCTCTGTCGCGCTGCTGCGACAGTGCGGCAAAAACGTCGCCGGCGCCGCACACACGCATGTCGCAAATATGTGGGCGATGTGAGCGCGCCAGACATGCCACGGCAGCCGACAGCTGCGGGGAGTCCGCCGCTCCAGAGGTCACACAGGTTACCTGCCGCTCCACAGGTCAGGCGGCGGCACCGCAACACGGCCCGGCCTCGCTCCGGGTATCTGATCGCAGGACTGCGACGATATTCCAGAGATTACACTGATCGATCCCCAGCAGCAGAAGGGACGAGCAAAAGTGCAGCTGGCGAATAGAGTGATCGCGTCGCGTTCAAAGTTATGCAAGTGGATAATGAAATGCTGGCGAAAGTGGGATGATTCAAGTTATTGGCTCGTTTAGGATTCTCTGTTTGACATTATGCTTTAGTTAATTATGTAGGCTGTTTTTATTCGATAGTCATGAGCACTTCTATCGGCCAGCCACCCTCGGTTGTTGGAATAGTAGTAGTAGTAGTGCGTATTTGTGTAGTAGTACTGTCCGTACAGGTGGCTTAACATTCGACTATCTTCAACATACATGATCAACGCATGCACTAAATATCCAGGAATTCCATCCGGAATAGCTCTACCCCAGTCGTAATGTAAGGCCCAGCCGGGGTAGGACTGTTCCAGTCGTGTGAAGCCCACCCGGGGTAGGACTGTTCCAGTCGTGTGACGCCCACCCGGGGTAGGACTGTTCCAATCCTGTGAGGCCCACCCGGGGTAGCTCTGTCCGTCGCGATGTGAAGTTAATACATGTCCTGTGGGAAATATGTGTTTGTGTCAGTCGGCCGAGACCCGCGTCAGAAATGGCGCGGGTCATTTGTGACCCGCTGCAACATCGTAACAGTGTTACAGCCTGGCTGGCCAGTCAGAAAGTCTGCCGCAGGAGCTTGCGATTGGAGCACTATCCAGAGGTGGAGGCTGGACTGAGGCCGAACGTCGGCAGCTCCTGTCCGCGGCGACCGATCCTGTTGGAGAGACAGAGGACCGTGTCGGCGGATGGCTGGACTGCACGGGTCCTGTTGAAGGAGGACCGTGTCGGCGGATGGCTGGACTGTACGGGTCCTGTTGGAGAGACAGAGGACCGTGTCGGCGGGTGGCTGGACTGCACGGGTCCTGTTGGAGAGACAGAAGACCGTGTCGGCGGATGGCTGGACTGCACGGGTCCTGTTGAAGGAGGACCGTGTCGGCGGATGGCTGGACTGTACGGGTCCTGTTGAAGAAGAGGACCGTGTCGGCGGGTGGCTGGACTGCACGGGTCCTGTTGGAGAGACAGAAGACCGTGTCGGCGGGTGGCTGGACTGCACGGGTCCTGTTGGAGAGACAGAGGATCGTGTCGGCGGGTGGCTGGACTGCACGAGCCCTGTTGGAGAGACAGAGGACCATATCGGCGGATGGCTGAACTGCACGTTCGATCACTGCGTGCCGTGCCGTCGCCGTCGCAATCGACGTAAACTCAATGCAGTAACTGCTGACGATCGGCCGGTGTTGCGGAGAGCTTCAGGACGTCCAGCTAGACTACCACTCACCGAGGAGGCCGTCGGAGCACGAAGCCGGAGCTCGGCGTCGGTGCAATACTGCGGGTCACGCAGTACGCTATTTTGCACAGTTGGCACATCAGTTGAGCACAAAAGGTTTTTTCTTCTGATAATGTTTTTTTTTGCAACACAGGCCAAGGAAATTAAACAATGATTCCCTGCCTCTGTACGATTGTGTGATTTATATATAGGTACGATTCGTGCAGTTTTCTACGCCGTGGGAAAACTGACGGTAACGAGAGATGCATTCAGAATGTACGGCAATACAGGCCCCAGCACTAGAAAGTATCTGTGCACTGATAGCAGCAGCATACTATCAACGCTGGCCGGTCTAGAGCTGCTCGTCTCATGTACCGCTATTAATCGCTCTGGTGGCATGCCCGGAGTCAGCCCACAGCCAGGCTCACACACACGACAGGCCTCGGACGGGCGAACAGCTGGCGGTGGCTATCGGACGGCCTGCTAGCCGCAATGCGACACACCCAACATTCCTATTTAGTTGGTCAAGACTGGATGAGATGACGCCGCTGCCATTACTTGCACTGGCTGCGGCGGGTTTGTGTATGCTGCTGCAACAGCATCGGTAGTTTGCGTTCCGGAGCTGCCGGCATTCTGGAGTACTGGCTGGGCTGGCAGAGGTGCGGTCATCCTTTGCGCGGGGCTGCCGACAGTCGTCGGCGGAGGTGGCGCTCTTCATCTGCCAGGGCCTCAGACAGCGCGCCCCGAGTCGGCAGCAGCTGTCTCGAGGCTCTGAGTCGTCTTGACCCCGCGGCCGGTGTGGCAGGCGGGGGCGTGCCGCCCACCGCTCGGCACGGGGAGCAGTGGGCGGTGGCTGGACCCGATCACACAGACATAAACACGTCCAGCATAGCGCTAGCACCGCGAGTGTCATGGCGCCGACGCCGATCTGTCAATATCGGATCCAAACACGTCGCGTCCCGGCTGTGGCGCCGGTTGGAGGCGCAGGCCAGCTCCTGTCCGGCTGAACACTATACAGCGGGACTGCAGCAGGTCGTACCTACAGCCAATTGTTCACCACCACCGGTCACGTGCGGGCATAGGTGCCGACCGTCGGCGCGGGGTATCAGGCGGTGGGATGGAGTTGTGGGGACACGGTCCCGCCCCACAGAGATCCGGCCACGACCGCTGACCAGTCAGCTTTCGCCGCTCCGTCCGGCTGTCAGCAGTCTCCTGCGTTCGGCTCACTGGTGACCTCTCTGGCTGTCAGCAGCCTCCTGTGTTCGGCTCACTGGTGACCTCTCCGGCTGTCAGCAGCCTCCTGTGTTCGGCTTACTGGTGACCTCTCCAGCTGTCAGCAGCATCCTGTGTTTAGCTCACTGGTGACCTCTCCGGCTGTCAGCAGCCTCCTGTGTTCGGCTCACTGGTGATCTCCTCTCCGCCTGTCAGCAGCCTCCTGTGTTCGGCTCGCTGGTGACCTCCTCTCCGGCCGTCAGCAGCCTCCTGTGTTCGGCTCACTGGTGATCTCCTCTCCGCCTGTCAGCAGCCTCCTGTGTTCGGCTCGCTGGTGACCTCCTCTCCGGCTGTCGGCAGCCTCCTGTGTTCGGCTCACTGGTGACCTCTCTGGCTGTCAGCAGTCTCCTTTGTTCTGCTCACTGGTGACCCCTCGCCAGTGGCACGGTACACCTCTAAGTATCGTCTCAGTTATCGATGAGAACATGTTGCTATCGGCCGCAGCACATGTTGACATGGGCCGCAGCACATGGTGACATCGGCCGGAGCACATGTTGACCTCAGCCGCAACACATGGTGACCTCGGCGGGAGCACATGTTGACACCAGCCGGCAAGTTCGTGCCGAAGCTGTTCCTTGTGTAAATTTTAAGTGAGCGGGAGGCGTTTATCAGCGGGAGTCATCAGAACACACACTCATGACCCTCGGGGAAACCAAGATACGCTCTTACTGCTGATAACTGCGTCGGTTGTGCAAATATTTTAGCTGGCACAATGGAAGAAGTGCGTCAGTTTTCTAGTGAAAGTCAACGGTACAGTGAGAACACCAGCGCAGCATATAGATCATCAACACAGTTAAATCCTGCATTACACAGATCTACGGCGATAGAGGTCATCTCGGCATCTTTCAGCGGAGTATTTACAAAAAAAAAAGTTTAAGTGATGTGTTACTTGTATACCGAATGCGAATGCAAGCTACGCTTGGCACCAGACCGATGGGTCTTTTGATGGCGTCTAGCCTTCTGACTCTCCCTTCCCTATTCTTCGGTTCCCCAGCTCTTCCGCTCTGTATTTCTCCCTCTGTTTCGAGCGATATTTGCATGAACTAATCACTCACTACCCTTCCTATCCCCTCGAAAGGATGAACGCTTATGGAACGACATTCATCGCGTCGTAAGCAATTGACCGAACACGGCGTCTCGATCTCTGTCCAAAAGATACCACGCCCATTTTTCTTTCAAAAAGGTTTTCTATCTGATTTAAATGCATTTGTGGCAAGCATTGAATCTGCAGTAGTCCGGCACAGCATCCGTTCGGTTTGGGCTTCGCCAGCTGCCTCGCCCATCCGAAGAAAAACATGTACGAGGAGAGGTCGGCTCCACTAGGGAAAGGAGCGACCCTTCCGCTGCGAGGTCACACGCCGGGGGTCGGCAGGCGTCACCGGTGTGTGTCACGTGACGCGCGGCCGTGGACAGCCAGCCAGCTGCCGGCGCCGTTACAGCACGCCTGAGAGCGCCGGCTGTCGGCCGGCCGCACCGCAGACCGGTGGGTCGGCAGCCGGGCCGTGACGTGTCGGCCGTCTGATACAGTCGTGCAGTCGTGCAGTCGTGCCGCGTGACTGAGACCACTGTCACGCGGCGGCGGCACACCACACCCGCCACCCATGACACCTCACCCGCCACCAGATGTACCCGCCACCCATGACACCTCACCCGCCACCACATGTACCCGCCGCCCCATGACTGCTGACCTCACCCGCCGCACCATGACGGAGCCAGTGGCGATGTTGACACTCGCCCGAACATGACGAACAGATGCCTCAATGCCTGCGGAGCGTGACCAGTGCGAAGTCCAGGAAGTACTCGCTGAACATTTCTTCACGTACCTGCACCTGACGAATGCACACAGTGCAAGGAACTCATCACCCCATACACAGACGGCAGACACTCGTGGCTACCTCACGCCGGGGAATCGTCACCCCCATATACAGACGGCAGACAGCTGTGTCTACATCACGCCGGGGAATCATCACCCCCATATACAGACGGCAGACAGCCGTGTCTACATCACGCCGGGGAATCGGCACCCCCATATACAGACGGCAGACAGCCGTGGCTACATCACGCCGGGGAATCATCACCCCACATACAGACGGTAGACAGCCGTGGCTATCTCACGCCAGGGAATCGTCACCCCAATATACAGACGGCAAACAGTTGTGGCTACATCACGCCGGGGAATCATCACCCCGTATACAGACGGCAGACAGCCGTGGGTACATCACGCCGGGGAATCATCACCCCATATACAGACGGCAGACAGCCGTGGCTACATCACGCCGGGGAATCATCACCCCATATACAGACGGCAGACAGCCGTGGCTACATCACGCCGGGGAATCATCACCCCATATACAGACGGCAGACAGCCGTGGCTACATCACGCCGGGGAATCGTCACCCCCATATACAGACGGCAGACAGCCGTGTCTACATCACGCCGGGGAATCGTCACCCCCATATACAGACGGCAGACAGCCGTGGCTACATCACGCCGGGGAATCATCACCCCACATACAGACGGTAGACAGCCGTGGCTACCTCACGCCAGGGAATCGTCACCCCAATATACAGACGGCAAACAGTTGTGGCTACATCACGCCGGGGAATCATCACCCCGTATACAGACGGCAGACAGCCGTGGCTACATCACGCCGGGGAATCATCACCCTGTATACAGACGGCAGACAGCCGTGGCTACATCACGCCGGGGAATCATCACCCCATATCCAGACAGCAGACAGCCGTGGCTACATCACGCCGGGGAATCATCACCCCATATACAGACGGCAGACAGCCGTGGCTACATCACGCCGGGGAATCATCACCCCATATACAGACGGCAGACAGCCGTGGCTACATCACGCCGGGGAATCATCACCCCATATACAGACGGCAGACTGTCGTGTGGCTATCTCACGCCGGGCAACCCAGCTATGAGCTAACAGCTCAGTTTCCTTTGGATCTTGGCAACGTATGTTGAAAGAAGTGGTCGTTGGTCTCATAAAGGAAAGTTCTGATCCTGTCGCATTATCTGTACGCGTAAATTGCTCCAGATAGCATAGCATGGCATAACGTTAGAACATTAGTTGATACTTACTTTTAAATTTCTATCCTTAATATGTTGATAGCTACTGATTATTTTCAAATCCTTCTAAAACATTGCGTAGCTCTTCAATTTCCCAAAAATCCCACTTCAGTAGTTGCTTTATTGGTCAACTACAGCGCCACGAGATAGCCAATACTATGCGCATGTTCATCCTCATTTGTTCCTGTCACTGACTTGAACCACTGCGAGTACACCAATGCAGGAACATTTGACTATAGATAGTCCGCAATGGTGCATTATCCTGATAGATGCATTCACATGGCACATAGTAATGCATGTACGTCATGCAAGCTTGCTATCACCTTAGTGCTGGAAATCCCGGAACGATGGCCTTGCGCACTGCTCTGTGTTCCACCGACCGATAAAAGGTGACGAGTGTTGACCGGTGTACACCGCCAGTGCAGCTGCCGATAACTTGTCAACCGTCAGCCGTCAGCCGTCAGCCGTCAGCCGACGGCCGTCAGCCGTCAGCCGTGGGCTGCCGCGATCGTCAGCTATCACTGCCTGATGGCGGCTCTCGGCCAGACCCAGCCTTGTCCGCTGTGTCTACTCAGACGGCTGTGCTGTGTCTACTCAGACGGCTGTGCTGTGTCTACTCAGACGGCTGTGCTGTGTCTACTCAGGCGGCTGTGCTGTATCTGCTCAGGCGGCTGTACTGTGTCTGCTCAGGCCGCTGTGCTGTGTCTGCTCAGGCCGCTGTGCTGTGTCTGCTCAGGCCGCTGTGCTGTATCTGCTCAGGCCGCTGTGCTGTGTCTGCTCAGGCGGCTGTGCTGTGTCTGCTCAGGCGGCTGTGCTGTGCTTGTTCGGGCCGCTGTACTGTGTCTGCTCAGGTTGCTGTACTGTGTTTGGCCAGGCCGCTGTGCTGTGTTGCGCCAGGGCGTTGTGCTGTGTCTGCTCAGGCCGCTGTGTTGTGTTGCGCCATGCCGCTGTGCTGTGTCTACTCAGGCCGCTGTGCTGTGTCTGCTCAGACCGCTGTGCTGTGTCTACTCAGACCGCTGTGCTGTGTCTGGTCAGGCCGCTGTGCTGTGTCTGCTCAGGTTGCTATGCTGTGTTGGACCAGGCCGCTGTGCTGTGTCGGACCAGACCGTGGTTCACCACCACCGCTGGATGTGCAGCGATTTATCGCCACCGTGGCTGCGGTGGCGGCCGTTTTCTGAACTCCGATCTTGCCTGCGCAATTCTATACTAGTTGATTATAGCATCGAGCGCTGCAGGTCGTTGTTGTTATTTCCGCTTAAGGGCGTTGCGAGTATTCTTTGCTCGTTAGCGCCCATGAGCTCTGGAGGCCAACATTCATTGCCGATGTGTGATCGGGAGACTATATTCGAAATACGGATACGGCACGTGATCACCACCTGCTGCATGGGCGCCAGTGATCACATTGCTGGTCGAATCGCCCTAAAACCCAAATATCCGACTAACCACCTGCTGTAAAGCCGATAGCGCCACGAAAACGCTGCGCAGCACTTCCGGATCTGGGCGGATTTTCGACAATCTACAGAGCGCAAGACGGCTGGCGTTCGGTGCACGTACACGGAGGGAGGTCCGCCGCCCACCTCCAGGCCGGCCGTGTTCGGCCTGGCCAAACAGAGCTGATGCAAACAGCTCGTCTTCTGCCGGCGCCGCCTCCAGGATGCCATGCCGCCGGATAGAGCAGCATGCAGCCGAGATAAACACTCGAGTGTCGGCTGCAGGCGGCGGCGGCGGCGGCGGCAGCCGCTGTGTACACACTGCACAGTACACGGTACAACCGGCCGGAGACTCGCCGGTCACGGCGCCGGCAGCCACTGGGTACACACTGCACAGTACACGGTACAGCCGGCCGGAGACTCGCCGGCCACGGCGGCGGCAGCCACTGGGTACACACTGCACAGTGCACGGTACAGCCGGCCGGAGACTCGCCGGTCACGGCGGCGGCAGCCACTGGGTACACACTGCACGGTACACGGTACAGCCGGCCGGAGACTCGCCGGCCGGAGACTCGCCGGTCACGGCGGCGGCGGCGGCAGCCACTGGGTACACACTGCACAGTACACGGTACAGCCGCAGGAGACTCGCCGGCCACGGCGGCGGCGCCGGCAGCCGCTGGGTACACACTGCACAGTACACGGTACAGCCGCAGGAGATTCGCCGGTCACGGCGGCGACAGCCACTGGGTACACACTGCACAGTACACGGTACAGCCGGCCGGAGACTCGCCGGTCACGGCGCCGGCAGCCGCTGGGTACACACTGCACAGTACACGGTACAGCCGGCCGGAGACTCGCCGGCCACGGCGCCGGCAGCCACTGGGTACACACTGCACAGTACACGGTACAGCCGGCCGGAGACTCGCCGGCCACGGCGCCAGCAGCCACTGGGTACACACTGCACAGTACACGGTACAGCCGGCCGGAGACTCGCCGGTCACGGCGGCGCCGGCAGCCGCTGGGTACACACTGCACAGTACACGGTACAGCCGGCCGGAGACTCGCCGGTCACGGCGGCGCCAGCAGCCACTGGGTACACACTGCACAGTACACGGTACAGCCGGCCGGAGACTCGACGGCCACGGCGCCAGCAGCCACTGGGTACACACTGCACAGTACACGGTACAGCCGGCCGGAGACTCGCCGGTCACGGCGGCGCCAGCAGCCACTGGGTACACACTGCACAGTACACGGTACAACCGGCCGGAGACTCGCCGGTCACGGCGCCAGCAGCCACTGGGTACACACTGCACAGTACACGGTACAACCGGCCGGAGACTCGCCGGTCACGGCGCCAGCAGCCACTGGGTACACACTGCACAGTACACGGTACAACCGACCGGAGACTCGCCGGTCACGGCGCCAGCAGCCACTGGGTACACACTGCACAGTAAGCGGTACAGCTGGCCGGAGACTCGCCGGCCACGGCGCCGGCACCACCTCGTCAGCAGCGTCGACCGTCTCGACACGGCTGATCAGTGC
The DNA here is from genome assembly GCA_034440575.1 of Imbricaverruca yamaguchii. Lineage (NCBI taxonomy): Eukaryota > Metazoa > Arthropoda > Thecostraca > Neoverrucidae > Imbricaverruca > Imbricaverruca yamaguchii. The sequence continues at coordinate 975,922 of JAOTOL010001574.1, forward strand.
TCACGGCTCTCCGCAGCCCACAGCTGTCTCTGACTGGGGCTCTGAGCCGTCTCTGCTACTTACAGGGTAGTTTGTGACATCGCTGAACTGTTCAGAGCCTTCACTGACGTAGCTGACCCGTTCTTGGTGTATTTTCTTCCGTGATCAACACAGAGACGCGTTTGATGTCTAAGAGCCACCCTGTTTCGTCTATGACCACTGGCTTCTCTGACTCGTACAGAGCTACACCGGGCATCTCTGACCCACCCAGAGTCGTCTCAAATGCATCTGATCCAACTACTGCCGCATGAGACGACTTGGGCTAGCATATGTTGGATGGATCCTAATTAAGATTGCGCCATTTCCAATTGTTCAAAGCGTTAGCTGTCGACTTTAATGCATTTTAAGATGGGAGGGTCGTCTATTCCTCACACACATAATGTGGCAGGACTGTCGTGTTTACTTTAAGACAAACTCCCACCCAATTGTATTAGGCGGGCACCGTACAGTCGACGGGCTGTACCTGTCCGCTCCGCTCGCTTCAGTTGATGGACTCTCATTGTTGGCACCGACGGCTTCGGTTCAGATTAGTTCCACTGCGAGATGTACATTTTCAGGCTGCATAGCAATGAAAGATTGTATTTTTGTAAAAGTACCTCTCACCATTGACTGGTAACCCACCAATAAATGCTCCATGTAGTTGACCAGGGGTGTTGAGGATCTGATAAGAGGATGCGACATGGTATTTCGCGTTGATATGCCCGCATTCCTCTTCCAGGGCGCATATGCATGGGGGAGCTGACAAAGAGTGGCTTTGTATGTATTGTGTCCGTTCTGGATGTATTGTGGTGTGCTCTGGACCGTGAGTGGCCCAACTGCGGTGAGCATGTCAGCCGAACAACACTCGCGGCGCTGCTGACCGGGTGACGGCTCATCAGGTCACGTTACGGCAGCGGCGCTGCTGACCGGGTGACGGCTCATCAGGCCACGTTACGGCAGCGGCGCTCCTGACCGGGTGTCGGCTCATCAGGTCACGTTACGGCAGCGGCACTGCTGACCGGGTGATGACTGATCAGGCCACGTTACGGCAGCGGCACTGCTGACCGGGTGATGACTGATCAGGTCACGTTACGGCAGCGGCGCTGCTGACCGGGTGATGGCTGATCAGGCCACGTTACGGCCGCGGCACTGCTGACCGGGTGATGACTGATCAGGTCGCTGTACGGCAGCGGCGCTGCTGACCGGGTAATGGCTGATCAGGCCACGTTACGGCAGCGGCACTGCTGACCGGGTGACGGCTCACCAGGCCACGTTACGGCCGCGGCACTGCTGACCGGGTGATGGCTGATCAGGCCATCACCCGCGGTGATCAGGTGACGGCAGCGGCGCTGCTGACCGGGTACTCGCTGATCAGGTGGCTGTACGGCAGCGGCGCTGCTGACCGGGTGATGGCTGATCAGGCCATCACCCGCGGTGATCAGGTGACGGCCGCGGCGCTGCTGACCGGGTGATGGCTGATCAGGTCGCCGTACGGCAGCGGCGCTGTTGATGGCTGGTGCCCGCGTGCTGAAGGCAGCCATGTCCACATGCTGATGGGCCAATTAGTTTTTGTTTCTGCACGCGACTAGTTTTTGCCAATTGCTTGCCCCTACTACTAGATTTCAAGAGGTCGTCCATGGCTGCTACCGTGCACGAGGAGCACCGTGCCCTGAGTAGAATTTAAGAACAGTCCAGGAGGGAGTTGGTTATTGCTCAGCACTGGCTGTACCCGAGGCCTTAGATATGCTACGGCCACTTGGTTCATGTATCAATTAAGCATCAGAAATTTCACTAAGTGGATTTCACATTGATATATCAGCTTAAATGTATAATTGTAGACGTCCACGAAATATACACGTAAATATGTACATAACATTAGGTTAACGTACGTCCGGGACTCGGCGCGAGGAGCCGGCGGCAGAACAGCCGGAGGGGATGGGACCAGGGCGGGGGTGTTTGTGTGCGGGGGAGATGCGGCGTCAGCGCTTCGTGCGCCAACGGAGAGGTCAGACACGGAGACGGGGCAATGGGAGAAGAGCGCTTTTTGTGCCGGTCTAGGTGTGTGACGGGCAGATGGCACAATCCAACGTGAGTGGCCTCTCATTACGAGGTGCAGAGGGACGAAGCAGAGAGCCAGAAAGTGGCTCGACCTCACGTGCGTCTCCCATCACTCCACCGTGGTCCACGTGTGCCTTCATTCCTCCCTAACTCTTCGTGTTCCGAGGGGCTATTCCTTTCCCCCATTTGTCGTGCTCTCAGTCGGGCGGTACTCGGGGGCGAAGATCAGGGTCATCTCGTCCCGCCGCGGCAGGGACGAACGGCCACCAACAGTCATACGACATTAATAATTGTGGATTCACGCAGTAGATCTCGAAGGGCACGTTAAGTAAGGATTAAGGAACATAATTCCCAATGCTGGATTACACCCCTCTTTCAAGTGTTTCAAAAGGAATAGTACCCTTCTCCTAAGATATGCTGGGGTAGATGATACTTTGGTACGGGAATGTTGTATTCATTGAGGGGTGGAGGGAGGGGGGGGAGTCTCCATCCACACATGTTACGCGAGATCGAGTGAATAGGCTACATTTGCTGAGATAGTTACGTGGGTGTATGGGTGTTATTGGGAAGTAGGATGTTAGTAAATATATTATTTATAACTTAGGATATAGAATTGGTTAGTTTATTTTTGTCTTTTTGTCTTTAGTATCTTTTTGTCCGGACTTATAATATATTCCCTTCACATGCTTAGCCCAGATGGGCCCGTGAATCTTATTATGTCTGAACAGTTTATGACTTTATGACTTCACGTCAGCATTCGATCGCAGACTGGATTACATCTTTCTGCGTGTAATCATTTTGAAAATATATTTTTATCTTATTCGGACGACGGCAGTTTCCTGCTGACGACTCTTCGCCACCCAGAGGAATGACAATTATCATGATGATTAGCCAACGACATGCATCGACCTCACACGTGTGTCATCCACCTGTGCCGCCTGGAAGTTCCGCAATATATACTTACCTCGGAAGCCCCTGGCTGCCCTCAGCGGAGTTTCTGGTCTGCTCTCTACCGTAACTACGCGAATTATTCCAAAGGCGAGTCTGACCTGCCATCCACGGGAGCGCGGGGGGACCCGAACTTCGGCCGAGCCGAAGGAAACCTCTGACCCACTTATGGCCAATGCTCGGTAACCTCGCCAATCTCCACCTGCCGATCCTCCACGCGGGACCAGTCGGCTGGCTTGTGATCGGCATTCCGCCCGTCTGCTCTGTGATCAGGCAGATGAGCCGACCGGCGGACGGGCCGAGCGCCGGCCCTGGACGCTGAACAGGAAGCGCAGTCCGGTCGGACCACCGTGGCTGGGCGATGGAGACGGCGGCGGCGCGCACGGCCCGCCACCTAGCGGCTCGGCGGCCCGCGTAAACACTGCCACAAATAGCCGCAGGGCTGGCCGGCCGGCGGCTGTGTCATCTGTCGTGTCGTCGCTAATGAAGCCTGGTAGCGTGACGCGGTCCGGCGCCGGCCGCGACACCACCACACGACACCACCACACGACACCACCACATGACACCACCCGCAGATCGTCTGCTGGTCACACGACACCACCACACGACATCACCACACGACACCACCACACACCACCACACGACACCACCACACGACACCACCACACGACACCACCACACGACACCACCACACGACACCACCACACGACACCACCACACGACACCACCACACGACACCACCACACGACACCACCACACGACACCACCACACGACACCACCACACGACACCACCACACGACACCACCACACGACACCACCCGCAGACCGTCTGCTGGTCACACGACACCACCACACGACATCACCACACACCACCCGCGGACCGTCTGCTGGTCACACGACACCACCACACGACACCACCACACGACACCACCACACGACACCACCACACGACACCACCACACGGTACCACCACACGGCACCACCACACGACATCACCACACGACACCACCACACGGCACCACCACACGACACCCCACCGCCACACGACACCACCACACGACACCACCACGACACCACCACACGACACCACCACACGACACCACCACACGACACCACCACACGACACCACCACACGGCACCCGCGGACCGTCTGCTGGTCACACGACACCTCCACAGGACACCACCAAACGACAACACCTCACGACACCACCACACGGCACCACCACACGACACCACCACACGACACCACCACACGGCACCACCACACGGCACCACCACACGACACCACCACACGACACCACCACATGACACCACCACACGACACCACCCGCAGACCGTCCGCTGGTCACACGACATCACCACACACCACCCGCGGACCGTCTGCTGGTCACACGACACCACCACACGACACCACCACACGACACCACCACACGACACCACCACACGACACCACCACACGACACCACCACACGACACCACCCGCGGACCGTCCGCTGGTCACACGACACCACCACAGGACACCACCACACACCACCCGCGGACCGTCTGCTGGTCACACGACACCACCACACGACACCACCCGCGGACCGTCCGCTGGTCACACGACACCACTCGCGGACCGTCCGCTGGTCGCACGACCGTCCTAGGACCAATGACAAAACCTCTCACAGCCCATCCTGATACCAGTGAAAGCATCTCTCACAACGTCATTCAGGGACCAGTGAGAACACCTCTCACAGTGCCGTCCTGGGGACATTGACCTCACGGCTCGCAAAATGGTCCCCGGGCCGCTCACATCCTTGGGCCGCTCACACTACTGCCCGGAGCCGCTCCAGCACGGCTGACAGAGCAGTCTCCGGGCCGTCTGTCGGGACGACCGTAGCGTCGCGTGCAGGGCCCGGTGCGCCATGCTAGGCCGTGTCCGCTGCAGGGCCCGGTACGCCACGCCAGGCCGTGTCCGCTGCAGGGCCCGGTCCGCCACGCTAGGCCGTGTCCGCTGCAGGGCCCGGTCCGCCACGCTAGGCCGTGTCCGCTGCAGGGCCCGGTCCGCCACGCTAGGCCGTGTCCGCTGCAGGGCCCGGTCCGCCACGCTAGGCCGTGTCCGCTGCAGGGCCCGGTCTGCCACGCTAGGCCGTGTCCGCTGCAGGGCCTGGTCCGCCACGCTAGGCCGTGTCCGTTGCTGGGCCCGGTCTGCCACGCTAGGCCGTGTCCGCTGCAGGGCCCGGTCCGCCACGCTAGGCCGTGTCCGCTGCAGGGCCCGGTCCGCCACGCTAGGCCGTGTCCGCTGAGGGCGGCCCAGGCCGTGTCGCTGCAGGCGGTCCGCCACGCTAGGCCGTGTCCGCTGCAGGGCCCGGTCCGCCACGCTAGGCCGTGTCCGCTGCAGGGCCCGGTCCGCCACGCTAGGCCGTGTCCGCTGCAGGGCCCGGTCCGCCACGCTAGGCCGTGTCCGCTGCAGGGCCCGGTCCGCCACGCTAGGCCGTGTCCGCTGCAGGGCCCGGTCCGCCACGCTAGGCCGTGTCCGCTGCAGGGCCCGGTCCGCCACGCTAGGCCGTGTCCGCTGCAGGGCCCGGTCGCACCTGGCCGTATCCGCTGCAGGGCCCGGTCCGCCATGCTAGGCCGTGTCCGCTGCAGGGCCCGGTGCGCCATGCTAGGCCGTGTCCGCTGCGGGCCTGGTCCGCTACTCTAGGCCGTGTCCGCTGCAGGGCCCGGTCCGCCATGCAGGCCGTATCGCTGAGGGCCCGGTCCGCCACGGTAGGCCGTGTCCGCTGCAGGGCCCGGTCCGCCACGGGGCCGGTCCCAGGGCCCGGTCGCCACGGTAGGCGTGTCCGCTGCGGGCCGGTCCGCTGTAGGCGTGTCCGCTGCAGGGCCCGGTCCGCCATGTAGGCCGTGTCCGCTGCAGGGCCCGGTCCGCCATGCTAGGCCGTGTCCGCTGCAGGGCCCGGTCGCCATGCTAGGCCGTGTCCGCTGCAGGGCCCGGTCCGCCACGCTAGGCCGTGTCCGCTGCAGGGCCCGGTCCGCCACGCTAGGCCTGTCCGCTGCGGGCCCGGTCCGCTACTCTAGGCCGTGTCCGCTGCAGGGCCCGGTCCGCCACACTAGGCCGTGTCCGCTGCAGGGCCCGGTCCGCCACGCTAGGCCGTGTCCGCTGCAGGGCCCGGTCCGCCACGCTAGGCCGTGTCCGCTGCGGGCCCGGTCCGCCACTGGCCTGTCGGCCGTCGCCATGGCCGTGTCCTGCGGGGGTCCGCCACTGGCTGTCCGGCGGCCCGTCGCCACGTGGCCTGTCCCGGCCCTGCCTCCGCTTCCGCCGGCTTCCTGCGGGCCGTCCCTACTGCGTCTGGCCCCTGGCCGTATCGGGTGCCCGTCAGGTACACATTCTAGATTACAAAGACGTGGCACAAAACCCTACACAAGTGTGCTTTGTCGACTACGCAACGTTGAAGAAACAATAATTCCACACATAAATATGTGACGACTCCGCGCGCCCAAAATCGGCGCCTTCGAATACCAGTACCAGTACCAGTGTCACTACTAGTATCAATACCAGTACCAGTACCAGTGCCATCTATTATTGCGAGCCGTCCTGACCACCACTCCCGTGGTCCAAGCGCATTGCTGATGCCCCTTTGTCGAACTATACAGTGAACATATGCCCTGACAGCAAGACAGCAGCGGAACGTTGGAATATTTCCGGCCTGCTTTAGCTGTACTGGCTGTGGTCACGTGCCAACTTAGGCAGTACGTCATAATCTGGACAGCCTGAAGTGGTCCTACGTGCCGGTGCAGAGCGGCCCGGCACTCATGAAGGGGCCTATTACCCCATAACATTAACCCACCAAATGGTCCATATACCAAGCCAAGGAATGACATATGCAGACGTAATGCACTGCGAAGAGTTACTGAAAAGCTTGCATGTTTGTATGATGAAAAGTTCAATGGTGGATAAAATGCGATTGTCACTGAACTGCTTTACAAACTGACTAGGAACTAGAGCTAGAGTATACTAGCTGCACCGATGAAAGCTTAACATCCCATCAGTAACTGATGGCTTAGCGTCCCATCGGTAACTGATGGCTTATCGTCCCATCGGCAAATAATGGCTTAGCGTTCCATCGGCTACTGCTGACTTAAAATCCCATCAGCAACTGATGTGACGAATATTTGCATGTGTCATTTGAATACCAACTACATAAAACAAAGGTATGATACTTTTCTGGTACTGCGTTACTTTCCCTTACCCGCTCTCAAAGCTGAAGTTTTTACAGTTAAACAAATATGAAGATACTGGTTAACTTAAGTATATGCCCTTCGACAAGTGCCCTCCCGTCGTGGAAGCAGAACATATTGCGGTCGACTTTGATGCGCTGGCTTCCAAAATGGTCCAGTTCCCCATATTTCGAGATGAAACTATTTCAGTAAAATAGTCAACCCTTGATATGATAAATGATATTGCGGCCATCATGGAAACGTCGCATAGTAGCACGGAATCAAATCACGTGTATTGCCAAAATGAATTGTTTGTCTTCGTTAAGGTGTTCACTCAGCTTCCATTTAATGCAACGATGGTGCAGGCGAGGTTGACCATAAGTAGCCATCTTAGTTGGTTACCTTTAGCCCGCTTATTCACAGGTGCATTGTTTGTCATCCAACCTGGACCACCTCAGGAGTAGAAATATAAAAAGTATAAAAATAGAAATATAAAAAGTAAAAAGTAATATAAAAAGAATAAGTAGCAGAAGTAATGGATGAGTAGAAGTAGTAAGGGTAGAAGCAGACCGAAGCAATGAATTCATCTCCTTCTAATCATCGAAGTCTGTAATTTGCTACACACCCTCGGTTGTCTGCAGTTTGTGAAAATAACCAATTTTTCTTCTCACTTTTACCGTGTCACCGGTGAGAAATTCACAAATTGCAGCCAAGCTGGAGAATTGTCCGCAACGTTTTACATCACCATTTGCTGGGGTTCAAACACGCAATGTGACGTCACACATCGATAGGGGCAGTCACCTGCCACTCGTCCTCACGACGAGCCCCAACAGCGCTGAGTCTGAGGACGCCGACCTCCGGACGGTGTGACGTCACCTATCGACAGGGGCGGTCACCTGCCACTCGTCCTCGCGACGAGCCCCAACAGCGCTGAGTCTGAGGACGCCGACCGCCGGACGGTGTGACGTCACCCATCGACAGGGGCGGTCACCTGCCACTCGTCCTCACGACAAAGCCTGAGGACGCCTGGCGCCGGCAGGCACGAGTCCTCGGCTGGCGGACCGTGGCAGCCGACCGAGCAGCCGGCTTGTTTACTCGCCGATAATTAATACGTGGACGGCCGAGGGGCGCGCCGGTGCTGCCGCCACGCGGTCCTACCGCCGCTAATTACGCCTGATTACCTGTGTGGGCGTGGCTGGCGGAAGGGGAGCTGTCGGCGGCCCGGTCAGCGGCGCACACTGCCGCGTGGCACCATGTCCTAGCCAGGATACACAGCGGAGCACATTGTCACGTGTCACCATGTCATGGTCAGGGTACACAGCGGCGCGCACACCGCCGCGTGGCACCACGTCATGGCCAGGATACACAGCGGAGCACATTGCCGGCAAACGAATCGAACCTTGGGTACTCATGACGTCAGAGCCTCTCGTACCGAACGACGGCCGAATACCCCCGGATGGCGGAGCAGGCCCACCACCGATGTGAAGGTGTCTGACGACGGCATGGTAGAGTTGCCGACGAGTTACGAGGCCGCAGGTGAGAAACGAAACGGACCAGCGTGTGACACCAGGCGAACACGACCTGAAGGCGGTACTTGGCGCAAATCGTGAGGCAGTGTCACCTGCCGACCGCGTAAGAGCGCCGCGTAGGAGTGTCATGCCACTCTGAAGCGGAGCCTCTGTCTGGTCGCCAAATGCAGGGCGGCGCGGACCGGCAGGGTAGATCGGCGCACCAGGGAATCCTGGGTAGGCAGCGGTCACTGGCCACGGAGACGAGGAGCGCGCTCCCGGACAGGCTCTATCGAGACGGGCACCGATGTGTCCGGGGGCCAGGTAGTGAAACCCACGCCATCCCCACCTTTTGCGACGAATCAAGCAATCGGTAAAAGCTCGCTGAGAACACCTCCGCCCGGCCCCATGGCGCGCGGACACCGGAACTGGGTCGGGCCGGCTGGCAGATAAGAGACAGCCCAGACCGGCGGAGAACAGCCGGTGGCTCCGTCCCGTGTGTGAAGGAGGCCGAGCGGCTGACCGATACGCCGACCGGGGCAATGTTCAGCGCGCGGCTCGGTCGTAAACCGGCGCACACCGGGACAACAACAGCGGGACGGCGAGTCGCCGAGCGGCGACGGCGACGGGCCGTACCAACACGTCCCCGAAAGAGTTTCATGGGCATTGGTATGAAGAGGCGAAGTGAGTTTAACCGTACCCGGCCGGAACGGCCGCCGGCCGCACCGTCCAGCCGGGGACACCGCCACGACCACGCCCAGTCTGCGGCGACGGCGACAGCGACAGCGACAGCGACAGCGACAGCGACAGTGACGGCGACAGAGGCCCGTGGAGCCCCACGGGGGATGGTGGCAGGGCCGACACGTGGGCGTCGGCGGTGGGACGGCACTAGTACCTGGTGGACAGGTACATGTGGCTCGTGTCGACGGTGGGACGGCACTGATGCCTGGTGGACAGCGACCTGTGGCTCACGTTGGGGGTGGGATGGCACTGGTACCTGGCGGACAGGTACATGTGGCTCATGTCCACGGTGGGACGGCACTGATGCCTGGTGGACAGCGACCTGTGGCTCACGTTGGGGGTGGGACGGCACTGGTACCTGGTGGACAGGTACATGAGGCTCGTGTCGACGGTGGGACGGCACTGATGCCTGGTGGACAGTGACCTGTGGCTCACGTTGGGGGTGGGACGGCACTGGTACCTGGTGGACGGGTGCCTGTGGCTCACGCCCGCGGTGCAGATGAAATATCCGGTGAAAATGGATGGGCTACGTCTTCCCCTGAAGATGCACGAGCCCAAAAGACATGTTAAGAGACAGGCAACCCCAGATCTCCAGCGGACCTCTAAGATAAGCGATGGGTTGGCCACTCACTTCTCTGGAGATGAGAGGGCCAAGAGGACCTGTTAATGGCACCGCAGAGCCGGCTCGCACCTCCAGAGAACGCACGCGAGACTCCTGGGGGCTATAAGAGGACTGAGGGGTGTACATTCTTCCTCTGGAGGAATGGGGGCCACGAGGACTTGCTAAGGGCTCAAAATGGCTTATATCCGATGGAAAGTAATTACTTTTAGGTAGTGTAAATGAAGCTACAAAGCATGAACCCCTTACCAAGCCCCTTCCTCCCCCACACTTTGAGATAATCTTTGCTACCGCCTTGCTGCTTGCTGATGAATCCTTGCTGCTGATAATGATGCCTGCGGAAGCGCTGGGTACATGGGGAGGCAGGAAGCGCTCCCGCTCGTCCGCCAATTGGAAACTTTGAACAGCATGGTGCTATGCAAACAATGGCCACGAAGGGTGATTCATTTCATCTCACGACGAGGGGAGGGGCGACAGATGAGTTGTCAAACTGACATATACACATACAGCGGACAGACAGCCGGTAGCCAGACAGGAAAGCTAGTAGCCGAAGGAGCAACTCTCACAGCAACCTGACGTCATATGCTACATGTATGACCTGCTCGTGTTCGGAGTCCACGCACAATATCCGCCTCAAAGCCGTCCCGGATCGACTGCAAAACACGAACCTCAAGCAAAACCGCGCAAAACACAGCTTCGGACAAAACCGCGCAAAACACAGCTTCGGACAAGACGCATTGAAGTTCCTGTGTCACAGCGTCCCCTCGCAAGCGGGTTGCAGGTAGACCACGACAAACTCTACGATATCCAGAAATTGCAAGCTTCAAACTCCGCCAAAATGTTACGATCTCTCCTTGGTGCTATGGACCACACTGGGAATGGTGTGAAGATTCCTTTCCGGAGCTCAGCTGACTCTGAATCTACTCAACACTTTCTTGAGCAAAAGGACACCGCCTGATTGCGAGTTCCAGGTCAACAAAAGTCCCTGGATGACACATACTGTCATATTCTGCGTGCACCAGTCCTAGCATTTTATGACTGCCGCGCAGAGAAGGTCGTATAAGCTGATGCCTCGTCGCATGGTCTTGGTGGCTGCCTGTAGACAACAAAAAAACACACGGGCGATCAGCTTCGTCCTTTTGTGCTTTGCAGCGGAACATGACGGATACCGAACGTCGCCGGGCTCACGTTGGACGCAAACTACTTCCCGCGGTTCGGACGTGCGATGCATTCCACACATTCCTGTGCGGGCTGCTCATCCTCACCCTGAAGGTTAATCACGAACCACTTGGCCCTTCGATAAACAGCCGCGAGCTGGCGGACGTCCAATCAGGTGTCGGCGTTTACCCATGGCGTCTGATGAGATGCAATCGGCTCGCCGGCTGCCAGGCAATCGCCCGGCACACGGGATGTCATCCCCGGCTACCAGTATCAGGAAGCAAACCTCCGCGGCGTGGAAGAGCTGTACGCAATCTCGGACGGCTTGTCAACTGCTGATGGTCTTTCGCAGCGACTGCAGAGTCGTCGCGGACGACGAGAGGCCGGACATGACAAGCCGTCTTCACCAGGATGGCCATCTCGGGAGCAAGTACCGCCAGCGGGCCGCCAAGTCCGTCTGGCTTCCTGGGATCGGCGACGCGCTGAGCAGATACTTGGCGCAGTGTAAATTCTGCACAGTCCATGCTGCCAACCAGCACCGAGAGCTACTGCTGCCAACTCCTCTGCCGGATCAGCCATGTAGCCACATCGCCTGCTGCCAACGCCTCCGCCATACCAGCCATATCACCACAGATCTGTGCGGTTCTTGCGAGCGGAACAACCCGGTAACAAAATCTCCAGCCAATGGGTCGAGGTCCAACACCTAAGTCAGATCAACGCCCTGTCCGACATACGGTGTTCGCAAAGCCTCTTCGCTCAATACTGCATCCCGGAAGTTGTGACGTCTGTAAGGGGCCCGCAGATCTTGTCCGGAGAATTACGAAAGTGCTGAAGAAAGCATCAACTCGACCATCAAATCGCCAATATTCACTGCCAATGATTAGTGTGCTCAAGGAGGCAAAGGGAAACACTTCTCTGCTGAGAGATGGTAGGTCCCCAAGTATCGCGCCGGGGTGCTGAAACATTGACCCGCGTCCCCAAAATCGAGCCGGAGCCCTCCTCCCCTCCCACCACAAAATCGAGTTAGGCCCTCAAACTTCCCATCCGCCAGGGCCTCAAATGAATATAATAACGGCACCCTAAAAGCTCGCCAGAGTCTTTTGGAAATAATTGCAGTTGAAATTCGGTGATTTTTAATTGGGGTAGGTGCGCCCCATCCAAATCCGTTTTCCTCCTCTTGACGTAAATCCAATGTATGTCTATGCCTACTGCTCACGAGTTAGTGCCACCAAAGCAAGAGACGTCAAAACCCGCTGAATGGCTAATCTACCAGCAAGATCCGTTATTTTCCTTCTTGCATACCGGTTAAGACCGGTATACGGCACTGGTCGCTCTCCTGCCGAACTTCCGATGGGGTAAGAGCTCCGGGCACGCCCGCCTATGACATCTCGCGCCGCACCACACCCTCAAAGAAAGAAGAAGAAGAAAACATCACGAAAGTTTTGGAACGAGACGCAGCAATCCAGCAACGAGCCTCCGGCTGTCACAATACCGGGATGGAGCCAAAGCCCTGCCAGTCCCACAGCCCAGAAAAGTGGTTCGTGCACGGGCCAACAAACACGACCGACTGTAGCAAGGCACAGTGGAAACCCAGCGTCCGATCGTGAAGTTGTCCGGTGCACTAGCACGGCCGGCTTTACTGCCGAAGTCGCCATCACCGGCTGTCAGCGCCCAGCAGCGTCCTCTGCTGAGACGGCCGACCGCAGCCGCACCCGCTACATCTCCGGTTCACGTGCTGACACAGGCGGCCGAGAGCAACCCGACTCCATCCAGCCCGTCAGTCGAGCCGCCGGAACACGGCCAGGACCACAGCCGGACCACAGCCGGGACCACCACTGGACCACAGCCAGACCACAGCCGGACCACAGCCGGACCACAGACAAACCACAGCCGGACCACAGCCGGAACACGGCCGGGACCGCAGCCGGACCACAGCCGGGACCACCACTGGACCACAGCCAGACCACAGCCGGACCACAGCCGGACCACAGACAAACCACAGCCGGACCACAGCCGGAACACGGCCGGGACCTGACACACAGCCGGACCACAGCCGGACCACAGTCAGACCACATCCGGGACCACAGCCAGACCACAGTCGGGACCACAGACAGGACCACAGCCGGACCACAGCTGGGCCACAGTCGGACCACAGCCGGACCACAGCCGGACCACAGACAGGACCACAGCCGGACCACAGCCGGACCACAGCCGGACCACCACTGGACCACAGACAGGACCACAGCCGGATCACAGCCGGGCCACAGTCGGACCACAACCGGACCACAGCCAGACCACAACCGGGACCACAACCGGACCACAGCCAGACCACAACCGGACCACAGCCAGACCACAGCCGAACCACAGCCGGACCACAGCCGGACCACAGCCGGACCACAGCCGGACCACAGACAGGACCACAGCCGGACCACAGACGGACCACAGCCGGACCACAGCCAGACCACAGCCGGACCACAGCCGGACCACAGTCGGACCACAGACAGGACCACAGCCGGACCACAGCCGGACCACAGTCGGACCACAGCCGGACCACAGACAGGACCACAGCCGGACCACAGCCGGACCACAGCCGGACCACAGCCGGACCACAGCCGGACCACAACTGGGACCACCACTGGACCACAGACAGGACCACAGCCGGACCACAGCCGGGCCACAGTCGGACCACAGCCGGACCACAGCCAGACCACAGCCGGACCACAGCCGGACCACAGACAAACCACAGCCGGACCACAGCCGGACCACGGCCAGAACCTGACACACAGCCGGACCACAGCCGGACCACAGACAGGACCACAGCCGGACCACAGCCGGACCACAGTCGGACCACATCCGGGACCACAGTCGGACCACAGCCGGACCTCAGCCGGGACCTAACACGCTACCCCAGACCAGATGTCTGATGACCGTCGATATGTCGTCAGTCGATAGCCGTCAGTCGGAATCTGATGTCTGATAACCGTCAGTGTGATGTCTGATGACAATCAATCTGATGTCTGATAACAGTCAGTGTATGTCTGATGACCGTCAGTGTGATGTCTGATGACCGTCAGTGTGATGTCTGATGACCGTCAGTGTGATGTCTGATGACAATCAATCTGATGTCTGATAACAGTCAGTGTATGTCTGATGACCGTCAGTGTGATGTCTGATGACCGTCAGTGTGGTGTCTGATGACCGTCAGTGTGATGTCTGATGGCCGTCAGTGTGATGTCTGATAACCGTCAGTGTGATGTCTGATGGCCGTCAGTGTGATGTCTGATGGCCGTCAGTGTGATGTCTGATGACCGTCAGTGTGATGTCTGATGACCGTCAGTGTGATGTCTGATGACCGTCAGTGTGATGTCTGATGTCGGCGTCTGCGCTCGCCGAGACGCCGTGCACATCGCCTGCGGTCTGTGCCGACAGATAACCGGTGTTCGGTTCCGCGGTGATATCATTGTTCCTTGACTGCATACTGTCGCGTGCCATCGTTAGTCATACCTAGCTGCGTTGTAACCACACGCCCGGTCCACTCCGCACCGCGGCGCCGCCGTCGTGCTGTTGTGACGAGGCTTCCTTTCATCCGCCGTGAAGGTGGAGATGTTCCGTGATCTGCTACAGTGGTCAGTCGCAGTGGTCTGCTGCGGTGTGGTCAGTCGCAGTGGTCTGTTGCGGTGTGGTCAGTCGCGGTGGTCTGTTGCGGTGTGGTCAGTCACACTGGTCTGTTGCGGTGTGGTCGGTCACACTGGTCTGTTGCAGTGTGGTCGGTCATAGTGGTCTGTTGTGGTGTGGTCAGTCGCAGTGGTCTGTTGCGGTGGGGTCAGTCACACTGGTCTCTTGCGATGTGGTCAGTTGCAGTGGTCTGTTGTGATGTGGTCAGTCACAGTGGTCTGTTGCGGTGTGGTCGGTCACAGTGGTCTGTTGCGGTAGTCAGTCACAATGGTCTGTCAAAATGTGATATGTCTCCGTGGTCTGTCGCCGTGGTCTGTCACCGTAGTCTGTCACCAGCCACCTGTCGTATTCGTTAGTTCTGTTTCCTGCCGCTAGGGGCATGTGCGAAGAAGTGCATACAGGGCAAGTATATGACGCCGGATGCTGTCTTTATTGGCAGCCTAATGGTGGCAGATAAGATGACATCCTACTGAATTCCGCACCATTACCTCTGACTCTGGATGGTTCAGTCTAAATTGTCAGTGCCAGCTTCAAAAGTGGCAGCCGGCAATTAGTGCACGTCATATATTGTCATGCTTATGCTTATGCTCATTCATGCCAGCTCCTTCTTGGAAAGCCTTTAGAAGCGAAAAGCACGAGAGTGGAAATAGCCTGACTTGGAGGGGGCCTGACTCCGGTCCGACGATGGTTCCGGCCGACTCCGGTCCGAAGACCTGTCCCACTCCTCCCTGACGACCACACCAACACCCCAGATATCGAGAAGCATGGCGGTTATGAAAATAAATTTCACTATTTGTGGTGAATCCACCACCACTGCCACCATTACGCGTGTTTTCTCTGCACGGCCCGGTAGCGAATATGCATACCCACAGTTTTATTTTTAAATGGCTTATTGCACCTTGGATACAAATTCAGGGCTCGCTCCTAATCGTTGTTTCCGAGGCGCTTCGGGGAAGGATGGACCGTCGTTGATTTGCTGGTTCTATGATTAAGTTACAACGAAGTAAACCTTTCATTGTGCAAGAAATACTTCAACAAATTGGGTATTCCGGTTCTTCCACATCCCAATGCTTCAGGTTGTCGCAAAGATAGATAGAGGGATAAACAGAGGAGACGAAAGGAAATGAGAAAGAGAGAGAGAGAGAGAGAGAGAGAGAGGGAGAGAGATAGAAAAAAGAGGAGGGAGATAGAGAGGTTCTACTTGCGAGTTCTGAAGCACCTTCTTAGGAATTGGAGCTAATTTTACTTCTGGTGTTATCCACAAACCTATAACAGTATTTATTACTAAAATGTTGAGAGTAATATAGCGATAATTAGTGGACGGCGTAAAGCGTTCTGATGTGTTGGATGTCAAGTCAATATGAGTGCATGGGCCCCAAGCTCACGTTGGTTGAAGCGGCCTAGTACGATCAGGTTCACTGCACTCGTTGTGCCGATTGTTTTTTTGCGAGCCAATTGTTTTTGTTGCAAGCCAATCTTTTCCCATGATTTGACCATCACCACTTGCACGTGCTCACAGGACTCGGCACCGGGCGACCTACGACCAGGCTCCCCGTGAAGACCAACAGCTCGCAGGCAGTGTCACCTGACTCGGAGCGACGTCGTGCGACGGTGGTGTCGTGTGACTGCCGTGTCGTGTGACAGCCGTGTCGTGTGACGGTGGTGTCGTGTGACTGCCGTGTCGTGTGACAGCCGTGTCATGTGACGGTCGTGTCGTATGACGGCCATGTGGTGTGACGGCCGTGTCGTGTGACTGCCGTGTCGTGTGACGGCCGTGTCGTGTGACGGCCGTGTCGTGTGACGGTCGTGTCGTGTGACGGCCGTGTCGTGTGACGGCCGTGTCGTGTGACGGCCGTGTCGTGTGACGGCCGTGTCGTATGACGGCCGTGTCGTGTGACGGTCGTGTCGTGTGACGGCCGTGTCGTGTGACGGTGGTGTCGTGTGACTGCCGTGTCGTGTGACGGTGGTGTCGTGTGACGGTGGTGTCGTGTGACTGCCGTGTCGTGTGACGGCCGTGTCGTGTGACGGCCGTGTCGTGTGACGGTCGTGTCGTGTGACGGCCGTGTCGTGTGACGGTGGTGTCTGTGATGGCCGTGTCGTGTGACGGCCGTGTCTGTGACGTGTGTTTGGCCGTGTCGTGTGACGGCCGTGTCATGTGACGGCCGTGTCGTGTGACGGCCGTGTCGTGTGACGGCCGTGTCGTGTGACGGCCGTGTCGTGTGACGGCCGTGTCGTGTGACGGTGGTGTCGTGTGACGGCCGTGTCGTGTGACGGTGGTGTCGTGTGACGGTGGTGTCGTGTGATTGCCGTGTCGTGTGACGGCCGTATCGTGTGACGGCCGTGTCGTGTGATGGCCGTGTCGTGTGACGGCCGTGTCGTGTGACGGCCGTGTCGTGTGACGGCCGTGTCGTGTGACGGCCGTGTCGTGTGACGGCCGTGTCGTGTGACGGCCGTGTCGTGTGACGGTCGTGTCGTGTGACGGCCGTGTCGTGTGACGGTGGTGTCGTGTGACGGCCGTATCGTGTGACGGTGGTGTCGTGTGATGGCCGTATCGTGTGATGGCCGTGTCGTGTGACGGCCGTGTCGTGTGACGGCCGTGTCGTGTGGCAGCGGTGTCGTGTGACTGCCGTGTCGTGTGACGGCCGCACTTTTCGCAGCGGGGGCGTCGTTCAGCTGGCGAAGAAGCCCGCTGACCGCCGACCTCTTCCCGATCGGCTGCTTAACAATGGCAGCTACTGTCCAGCTGACAATGGCCGACAATGATTGACAATGGCTGACAATGACTGACAACGGCTGACAACGGCTGACAATGGCCGACAATGGCAGCTACTCCTCGGCTGACCCGGCTGCCCGGCTGATGGGGCGGGGCGTGCCACAGACGATCCGACCGCTACGCCGGCACTAGAGCAAGCTCAGACGACCCTATGGAAGCAGCATTCCACTAACTCTGGTGGAGCGCATCCCCCGTCCCCCGTCGTGGCGACATCCATGCACATAGGCAACTAGGTTTCGCCATTATATTTACTTAATGCATTCACGTATGGGGATGCAGCATGGACTTTTAAGGAGGGTTAGGTTCCACCAAAACGAAATCATGTTATTGAGACCGCTCTCGGCACGTGAAGTGCACCGATGATTTCTCGTTGGGCATGGTTCAAATAACAAAATTTCCTGCTTGAACTAGTGTATTCTTTCTCTCAGAGGGTGAGGGAGCTCCTGTCCTCTCTGATCGCACCTCTGTCCATGTAGCTTGTGTTTATTACGAGGTGAGCAGCCAATATTTTTTTTTAGTGGAAATGGCAAGCCGGAAGGGGGAAATCTGGTTTAGGATGTAACTAAATTTGAAAAAGAAGAATTTGAACTCAGTGGGTGGGGAAATTTGCCACATTGTTCATGCACCGGCTGCGTCACTAACAACTACTCTGCAGGATGGAAGTGAATTGATGAGCTGGTCGAACAGCAAGGCACCTCGGGAGTTGGGAACTACTTTAGCTGTGGGCGATAAGATAAACCGACTAGCTGAAGCCCTAGCTGAAATGACCGGTAGTTAGCTGGTTTGCTATTTGGATTTTCGGGTGCATCGGCCAGTCAAATGAACGGCAGCAACGCCTGACCAGTGTGTTCGTTGACAGGGGAACTGGAATCACAGGCGAGGCTTAGAGAACGGATGGCATCCCATATTCGCAGAAGCTCGATAAATTCTTATGCCACCAGTGCAGGACCAGCAGAAATATTATTACTACGAAGAAAAATCAATGTTTGCACGTCTTCTAATTACCGTTATAAATCAAAACACATCTAGAAACTTGCGGAACGCACGAAGCTTTCTTTTTCTTTGAACGAAGGAAATGACTGCTGCGATATTCCAGAATGGGTGCAGAAGTTTTTTTCTTCTCATTAGTACTCACTCAGGGGTGTATGAACATCTGTAGTGTGAGGGGAGGTGAAGGAGAAGTCACTTTTGAAGTCCATTCCCTCCATGCAATGTCCATGGACCAATGCCCGAGAAGCCCATGTGTCTCCCATCCCCATCCAATCCCAAATTCCCATACCATGGAAACCTATGTTGTTTGCGCTCACCATTGCATCACCAACAGTTCCAAAGATGTAACACCAATACTACGGCGAAACGTGGGAAGAGCGAGACTCTTTAAAATAGTTCTGAGACGCTACAACCGGTGTACCACATATCTACGTCGCCGTTGATATCGTAAGGGGAAGTTCCGTTTATTAACGTTTACAAGGGTGAATTTGACAGAATTGTGGGGTGAGATCAAGTGGTTGCACGCACGATTCGATCTGGCCCTCACCCATGGGCGTAATCTGTAATTTGATGAAATCATAGGGCTGATATCGATCCCTCCCCTGATATATGACAAACACTACCTCTGGGCGTTTATGACGTACTAGCTATAGCAAGTGAAACACGCAGACGATTCTCACTGATGGCTGGAGCCGACCATTCCATTAAGCCATTCCTGACTGATTTTGGCAATCCAGCTGTGCACTCCAACAACGAACAATACAGAGCGAATAAATTTATTACAATTTAATTTTAATTTCACGATGATAATAATCACACTTGATGATGTATGACGGGTCATATGATAAAATAGCACGTGGTGAAGAGTCACAACAACAAAACATGGCGAGTGAGGATAGCTGATGCCACGAGTCGAGCTCACAGCTCCATGATCGGCCTAGCCGTGGTCTGGGTGTAACTGCGCTAACTTAATCCAGAACATACACACATACACATACACACATATATACACAGCATACATACACAGCTGACGTGTGTTCGTTCAAACCGGCTCGTACCAGGCTCGCTAAGACATTCGAGTATGAATAATTTCATTCCATAAAAATCTACCGCTGGGTATGGTGCACACCACCATACCGCTCAAAATCAACATTAATAAGCATCATTGCTTTACAATTGCTATCGGTGCAGCTTGTACTTAAGCAAAGTACACCAAAACATACGCAGTACAAATGAAAAGGACAAATGACATCACCAACAATGCATTACGGCGGACGAGCGGCGTTGTCACGCGCGTGAATGAGGCGGCGCACAGGACAGTGCTCCCAGCTGGACGTTATGTGGGGTGAAGGGGCTCCATGGCTAGGCTCCGATGGACAGGCACTGCGGTGAGCGGGCTACTTGTTTTCTTTGGTAATCGCGGATCGCACCTTGGTGAAGGCACGTTCTACCACGTTGGACTTGCGCAGACGGTTCTGGCGCGACAGGTCGGCGCGTCCGCCTCCCCCGGCTCTGGGGCTCGCCGGCTGCTTCTCGTCGGACAGCTTGTCCGACCGTCCGCCTCCCCCGGCTCTGGGGCTCGCCGGCTGCTTCTCGTCGGACAGCTTGTCCGACCGTCCGCCTCCCCCGGCTCTGGGGCTCGCCGGCTGCTTCTCGTCGGACAGCTTGTCCGACCGTCCGCCTCCCCCGGCTCTGGGGCTCGCCGGCTGCTTCTCGTCGGACGACTTGGACGACTGGCGGGACGCGTCAGAACGTCTGCCTTTCCGTGCGCCAATAGATGGCCTGTGTTGGTCGCCGTTCGAGGGCGGTGGAGACGGCGACGGCGACGGCGGCCGACTGCGAGGCGCGTCAGAGCCGGCGCTGGTGCTGCGGCTGGCGGGCCGCACGGGGTCCACGTCCGGCTGCGACTGCTGGCGGTCGACGCTCGGGGCGCTCAGCAGCACGGCCGGAGGCGACCGGAGAGGCTTCAGCGTCGGCGGCGAGTCGTCCCACTCGTCGGAGCCCGCCCCGTCCTTCGCCTCCGGCTCGCCGTCCGCCGCCTCCACTGACCCTGCCCTGACCTTGATGGGGTTCTGAAGACGGCGCCGGCCGCGGGGCCGCCGGCCGGCGTCCAAGATGGCGTCGACGCTGCGACTGCGCGCCATGCACGTGCTGGGCGACGCCAGCAGGGTCTGCAGGAGACGCGGCCGGCGGCACAGCATCGGAGAATTGGCGGGAGTGAGTCGCACGGGACTCTGGCCGCGCGAGCCCGGACAGCGTGCGCACGTGATGGGGCTGTAGGGGTGGAAGAGGCCCAGTCCCGACCTGTAACGGGGCACATCAGTCTGGTGAGCCGGTGTTGTGGATGGTCCGCCGCGCAGCTCTCTGATTCGCCAGCGGCTGATTGTTCCGTACGCTGACCGGCCATGTTTGAGGCCACGATGTCACGTGACATGCACCCCTTCCTCATGCGGCACGGTGATATTGCTGACGGTGTCAGGAGGGCTACCAGTTGTCATCACTGATTGCACAAGAGCAGGCGATGGTCACATAGCAAGTGATGCACTAACATATCAGATCACACAAACACTACTCCGCTTACTACTCTACTTGTCGACGTACAAACAGACGGCACGGGGTCATGGACCAACTGTTCCTAACCAGTAGCCTTGCGGAAGTGACATGGAAATAGTTGACGTAACAAATTACTTCCTCACTTTTCCCATTGATATTCTTGTCTCTTGCACTGCTTACACGGCATCAAACTTGTTATTGGAACACACCATGCATCAGTAGCCAGTTTCAGCATGTAATGCTGATTTTTCAACGCGCTGTTTTGAAATGAAGGTAATGCGAAGGTACATCGTTGGCTTAGTCTATATGATATGATACCATGTGGTTGCCAACTGTCTCCAGTGACGCATGATGTACTCTATGACCACTAACACAGATATTCTCACCAAACGGGAAAGCCTGATCATCAAAAGACAAAGTCCATGTTTCAGTTTCCTGTCCAATTGCACAAACGCCCATCCAGGTCAGTAACTACTGCACGTGCTCGTGTTAGCCCCGAACACTTGGACGGCGGCGGCCGGGGCCGCGCCGAGCCTGGTCCTGCGCTGACGTCACAGTTGGCCGTATCTCCAGCCCGACGTGTTCGGCGGTGCAGGGGGCAGGCAGGCGACCGGGTGTCACCGCCGCGACAGCTGCACCCACAGCGATACCGTGGTGCGGCGCGGCGCCCCTGTTAGTTGGTCGGTCTGTGTGCAGCGGTCGGCAGCGTTAGGGGCACATCAAGGGCGGGCTGACCGACCGGCAGAAACCCATGCCGGTGAGGGCATGCAGGTGGTCAAGTGGACAGGTGGTCAGGAGGGCAGGTGGTCAGGTGGGCAGATGGTCAGGTGGTCAGGTGGTCAGGTGGTAAGGTGGGCAGGGTCAGATGGGCAGATCTGCAGGTGGTCAGGTGTCCAGGTGGTCAGGTGGTCAGGTGGCCAGGTGGGCAGATGGGCAGCCGCCAGAGGCCGCGCCACAGCGCCGACCCGGAAATTAGTGCTAACACCCGAGACCATGCTCACTTCCCGTGCGGTCAAATCACCCGGCAGTCACACGACAGACAGGACTGTGGCTGCCGTGTGACGGGTGTGACAGTCGCCCGCACCTGCCGGCCGACCCGACACCACGGCGGGAGACGGAACCAAGCCTTACCAGGCAGAGCCGTCCACCAGGCCCCGGCATGCACGCGCGCCGCACGCGGCGTACCTGTTACGCGTCACGGGACGACTCGCTGCTCTGCGTGCGGAAGAAGCCGTGCGCCGCGGGCCGGGTGGAGGGCGCGCCGGCGCCGCTGGCGTGACCCACGTACCGACTGTCGCTGCGGTCCACCTCGCCGCCCATGAACCGCTCCAGCTTGTCCACGCACGCCTCCTGGTAGTCGTGGATCCAGCTGCCGGACAGAACGGAAGCCCGGTGTTAGGGCGGGGAGCCGGGGCAAGAGGGGGGGGGGGGGGTTTTTTATGGCGGTGAGCACACATAACGGGACACCTGAACACAAAGCAACTATCAGCGCCACATCTGAATTCGCAACAAAAAACCCTTTCGAAACACCCCCTCCTCCCCGGGGGCACACACACATACAAAAACGCCGCAGACGGTGGCGACACTGAATACACCAGCACGCGGCACCGACAACGCCGTCGGCATCTGTCACCGCACGAGCCTGCGGGGCACGCGGGACGATAGATGCCACACCTGGCCAACTGCCAGACACGTTACCGCGGCCAAACAAGAGGCCACTGGGTCACTCTTCAGCTTCACACATAGAAGGGGTGGAAACTTGCAATGGCCCAGCGGCGTCGTAACTCAAAATGTGTACTTCCATAAAATTCGGGTGTCCCCCAGCTTCATTCACGCATATACCTCAGCCCCTCCCCGCTACACAAAACGTCCTAGCCGCCGTCATGGCTAGCCACCAACCGGATCGTGCTCAACAGGAGGATAAGCAGTGGTGGCTATTTGTACGGAAGATAAACACTAAGCTATGCAACAAGGCCAAACAGAAAACAGTGGTTACCACACGGCCAGCTACGTGTGATGTTACGATCCGCACACAAGTACTTTACTTTGTAATGCAGCTGAGGGCACTATAATGATGCAATGTTGTACTGAGCGAGCATATATGTTCATATGCTTACGCTCCATTAGCCGAGTATGAGTAAATATGCAGTGGCTTGAATGGCGTACTGACCGGCGCGCCTGTGTATCACTAATTGCACGGTTTTAACAATGTTTTGCTAGTTTTATCACTTGCGACTTAAGCTGTCCTCCTACCATACTGTACCTATGCTCTGAAGTAATCAAGACATACCGTCCTCGTAATCTTGATCCTGGCCGCATCAGCATTTTGTAACGATAACGAGCAATCTAACGCGAGATTTGAGTCCGTGCATTTCCTCCAAGTAAAATATGGCTATGCACATTGTCCATCATTCCGACTTTGGGCCTGATGTGTGGCTGACGTGTGGCTGACGGCACCCCTGCCCCGCCGAACCTCAGTCAGCTGACACGGCAGCGAGTGGCACCACACACCTGACGCCGTCCCTGCCCCGCTGAACCTCAGTCAGCTGACACGCGGCAGCAGGTGACAACACACACCTGACGCCGTTGAAGGTGCTAATGGACCTCATGTCCTCCGGCAACAGCTCGGCATCGGGCCACTGGAAGTTGTCCATGACTGGAATGATATTGCACTTGGACTGAAGAGCGGCACACACCTCCTGCAACGAGAACGAGTCACGTCAGACTGAGAAGTTTCCGCATACGGGTGAGTCAGAATCGTTTCTTTCAGCAGTTTGCAGTTTTAGCACTGAGGCGTCTCGCACTCACCTTGTGAATCCAGTCCTTCTGGTCGTAGTCGTGGATGCAGCGGTCCAGCGCGGACGGCGTCAGCACCAGGATGAAGTTCTGCGCGCGCCGGATCGAGTTCAGCAGGTTGTTGTCGAACTTGCCGGCCTTGAGGCGCTCCACGTCGATGAACACGCTGAAGCCGCGCAGCACCAGGTGCACCTTGAGCAGCGACGCCAGCTGACTGCCGTTGCTGCGCCGGTACGAGATGAAGCAGTCGAGCGTCTTCTGCATGCTGTCGGGCGGCTCCGGCGGCGCTGACTCGCCTGTAGAGGTGGCACGTGTCACGGGGCCTCTCCGGCACAGGGGACACATGTTACGGGGCCTCTCCGGCACAGGGGACACATGTCACGGGGCCTCTCCGGCACAGGGGACACATGTTACGGGGCCTCTCCGGCACAGGGGACACATGTCACGGGGCCTCTCCGGCACAGGGGACACATGTCACGGGGCCTCTCCGGCACAGGGGACACATGTTACGGGGCCTCTCCGGCACAGGGGACACATGTTACGGGGCCTCTCCGGCACAGGGGACACATGTCACGGGGCCTCTCCGGCACAGGGGACACATGTTACGGGGCCTCTCCGGCACAGGGGACACATGTTACGGGGCCTCTCCGGCACAGGGGACACATGTTACGGGGCCTCTCGGGTACAGGGGACATCTCCGATACAGAGGACATGCGCAACGAGGCCTCTCTGTCACAGGAGAGGTAGCACGCGTGATGGGGTCTTCGTCACAGGGGAGGCCCCACACGTGACGGGGTCTCCATCACAGGGGAGGCGACACACGTGACGAGGCCTCCGTCACAGGAGAGGCGACAAACGCCTTTCCGGCATAACTAGGCGATACATCGGGGAGGTGACATGCGTAGGGAAGTCAGCCTACGTATATCACCTCACGCTCGACACCATATGTCGAACGAAGTCGACATGTGAAACGAAGAGGCATCAGTGGTATTATCAAGTGAGAGATTATTATATGATCATATATGACGGGTACGGCCAAATCAGAGAGAATGTAATTGAAGGACAGGGCAGTGATACCGGAGCATTACAAGTAATCCGCTGATCATTTTCATATGGAAACTTTGGTTCTGTTAATGTAACTTCAACTACGGGAACAATTCCGCTATATATGTAGAAACGTATGTGCCCAGTAATGTTCGGAATACATGTGCACGTTACTCGTCCTATGGGTAAAGCTCAAATTCATTTTAAAACTTCTTTATCATATTCATCGTATATTATCTTCTGAAAATAATAAAGAAGACGCTATAAAAACAATCACACACTTTGGATAATGAATTCCTAAAAGTAACAATATATATAATATTTTAATTTTGTCCACGAAAGGTTGGACATTTGACTCCAGACACGGGATACGAAGGAGAACTGTGAAACGCTCGCATCTGGCAAAGCGTTGGATAATGAAATGAAAACGTTTCTTCGCCAACCGCCAAGGACAGTTGCAAATGATCTGCTAGATCGGCTTTAAGGTGGGTGGCACTTCCCACTGCAGAAGATACGGATGACATGTACATACTGCCAGCAGAGATGGACAATTGATTTTCATCACAAATCATTGATGACAAATTAGATCGCTGGAAGCACTCACATATCTGCCATTACACGTTCTTTTCATACGAGCACACCCAACTATTTATTCGCTATGCGTAACACACCCTCACAGCCAACGTTCCGCACTTACACTTGATGGCTTGGTGTATTCGAAGTCGGTGTATGGAGTTGAAGATACTGCACTCGTGCAGGAGCTGCTCGTCCGACAGGTGCCTGCGGGAGGACGCGGCCGGTTATTACGCACGAGACCTCCGCCGAAATATCGGACACCGTGACCAGGTAACGGAATGGCGAGTGGGAGTAACTTCAAGTACAAGCGCAAGTCCTACCCTGACGGACACGGAGCGAAGCACCGTCCTAGTCACTCGTGGATATCAGAATCTACATCAGCCTCGTCCCTCAAGGGACGACAACAAGGGCATGGTGACAACGCAAATGTCACAGACGACTTGATTACGCTGACAGCTGGAGAACCTTATACCTTATAAGGAGGGGGCGGGGCAAGCCAGTCACCGCCCCACAATGTGTTCCAACCACCACTACCCCGCAATATGGGTCAACAGCCACCACCCCACAATGTGGGCCAACAGCCACCAGCCCACAGTGTGGGCCAACATCCACTACCCCGCAATGTGGCACAACGCAGTCCAGGTTGGGACACGACAGTGCAGTTGCAGTAGCACCTGTACGGTGTCGCGCGGCCACCGGGAGCGTTGGGCCACACTGTTGTCCCGGCAGCACACACTGCCGACACACAGCGCGCCCACGTCAGCACGCGCCCACTGGGTCAGCGGTCAGCGCGCGCCGGATGTGTGCTCTCACATGATGTAGTCCTTGTCGACGCCCGACGTGAGCATCAGGTAGGTGTAGACGCTGAGCTCGGGGCTGATGCTCTGCAGGAAGGCGTTGAGGCCGGTGCTGTCGCAGCTGGTGTAGTCGGACATCTTCTTCAGGTTGTTGAGCTCGCGCAAGAAGCGCGTGCGCAGGATGCCGTTGGAGATGCCGATGTCGTCCTTCAGCATGCTCTCTGTCATGCGCAGCAGGAGGTCGCCGTCCACCCGGGATGACTCGAAGGCGTCTGAGTACGCGACAAAGTCGATCTGGGGTTGCAGAGGAGGCGCGTTATTCGTTCGGTCAAGTTTGCTGCACTGAAGACACCGAACATCTTGGATCTGAATTGCAAGCTTAGTTTATATTTGATCCAAGTAAAAGGTGTTTAACTTGAATGTGTATACACAGATTATAGTTCCGCAAGGGATATACATTTCCTGCTTCGTATTAGACGGAGTACAGTTGCTCAACAATACACGAAGAGAACACGGGTTTGCTCGAGACCCAGAAAGCCATGCTGAGTGTGTGAAAATTGGTTTTACTTAAACATTGACAGTACGATGCTCATATGTTTCCACCGCTTAGTGTAAGCTCTTTAAAAAGGTCCATTCGGCAATGACAAATGTATGGTATCTTGCGGATAGCTCACCGGCACATCAGCGAAATAAACAAAAACGGCTCACCGCAATATACTGATTAAATGTTGCCAAACAGAGATGGGGTGGCTCCCAAAGCCACTGAATGCTCTGCCCAGTACCATTTCTGATTCCCCGCTGGTGAGCCATCGGCTTCCCCAGCCGGTTTACCCTTTACTACCTGAGTCATTGCACCCTACTACGGAACATCTGGCTAGGTGACTGAGCCCTTCAACAGAGCTGGCTGGCGGGAGGTGTGTCATTCCAGCCCACGGTACACGTCCAGTACCTGGACTACGGCCGACCAACACTGGCACCATGTCATGTACCCGCCGCGGGAATAACGGTAACCGCAGGTGCCGGCCCGGCGCGAGAATGACCCCCGGTGGGCGGCGCACAACCCAGCCCTGCTCTTCGCACACAACCATGCCCTGTCCGCACAACCCTGCCCTGCCCACACAACCCACCACTGTCAACAAACCCAACCCCTGCCCCGCCCACACAATCCTGCCCTGCTCACACAACCCCGCCTTTCCCACACAACCCTGCCCTGTTCACACAACCCTGCCCCATCCACACAACCATGACCTGCTCACACAACCCCGCCCTTCCCACACAACCCTGCCCTGTTCCCACAACCATGCCCTGTTCACACAACCCTGCCCCATCCACACAACCATGACCTGCCCACACAACCCTACCCCGCCCACACAACCCTGCCCTCCCCACACAACCCTCCCCGCCCACACAACCCTACACCGCCCACACAACCTTGCCCTGCAGGTGATCAGGAATGCCTTATCGACGCGGCGTGTGACGACCACGTCACGGCGGCCGTATCGGCACATTCCTGACACGTCACGTGCCGGAAGTGGGTGGAGCCGGCCGACAAGAAGACCGCACCCACGCTGACGAAGGCCGATCAACAAACAACCGCAGCCATTATTCAGAGTACACTGGCTAAATGCGGCAAGTCATGCCGCGGGGTACGTTATGTACCGTCATGTCCCATGGCTAGATGCTTGAATGGCTCGAAGCGAAACGACAAATGAGCACACATCTACCTTCGTATTTTGCTTTTTACCTATGGAATGTAAATGTAACTTTGCAGTTGATGACCGAAGTCATTTCGTTATCGATACACTGAGAACTTCGAGTAACCTCCGATATGAACTTGAGCGCCCCAAATAAGACGCTAGGTCCAAATCGTAGGTGAAAATATCGCAATGAATATCGACCAAAAGGATTAACCGCCACAATATCGTTTGTTCCAAATACTCCATTGATAAAGTTTGGATCAACCGTGGAGATATTTAATGGATATAGAGGGAGCGTTCCCACTTTCAGGATGATCATTCAAGGCAAAAGAAGTTGAAGGCTGCTAAGTGAATCTGATTGGTACACAAATGTTAATTTGTTATATCTCTACCAATATGAAGAAAACAAATCACGACGAAACCATTCCTACAATTAGTTACATACGACACCCATTACCAGAACAAAGAATGAGCCCTCAGATGCCGGAGAGAGTGGTTGGCCTCGAGTACACTGCGATACTGACTAGGTGAATGGAAGCCAACACGCATATCCGGAAGCGAATACCTAGCAACGACGGGGAGATCACCATTTAGAGGAACTTCGAGAAATACCCTAATTGCATGGTGAAGGTACATCCCCACGTGCTCCGGAAATGTCTGGATTTGCATAGTGGAAATCCAATAATTTCTTGTTTCATCTAGTATATTATTGGTTGTTAGGGGTGAGGTGAGGGTAGATGGGGATGGGGGCTCCGGGATACCCATTGGCTGAGCCTATATATACTTTCTAGATCCATCTTTAACATATTGCCAGTGATGCCCACACGCCTCTCTGACGCACTATCGAGCATGCCCATACACGTCCTAAACCCGGTCAGTCCTGATGCTGCCCAAACTCCTGCTAGGCTCTGTCCTGACACCACCCGAACACTTACTTGACCCACTGCCGACAATGTTCACACACTAGTTCGACCCACTCCCGACACCGCCCACGCACCTGTTCGGCCAACTCCCAGAATTTGCCCAACACACCTGTTTGACCCACTCGCGGACGTCCTCGACACTCCAGAGGGGCACCTGCTGGCTGAGTTTGTGCGGCACCTGCTGACCAAGCAGACGCAGCGCCTGCGCCGCGTACTTGGAAGCCACGGCGTTGGGCGAGCTGGCCACCTGCTTGAGCGGCTCGATGGCGCCGATCTCGTGGAACACTTCGGCGCGACCCTGGCGGGACTTGACGCCCGCCTCCATGCAGAAGTGGAAGGCGGCCAGCTTGCGCGCCTCCTCGCGCTTGGAGAACAGCACGGGCACGAGCCGGCGCAGCCAGTTGCGGCTGTGGCCCGACTGCAGCGTCGACCTGGACAGCTGGTCCGGATCGTGCGACGCCACGAACGGCTCGACCAGCTCCAGCGTGCCCGACTTGAGCACGTCCGCCTCGATCTGCTGGTTGGCGACCAGCGTGGTGATGGCCAGGCACGCGTAGTACTTGATGTTGTCGTCGTTGTGGACGGCCAGCGGGAACAGCCAGTTGGGCACCATGCGCTTCATCATGGCCTGCTGGTTGTCGGGGCCGCCGTACAGCGAGAGGTTGGCCAGCGCCGACGCGCAGTGGCGCAGCGTCTCCACGTCCTTGTTCCGGCACTGGGTGATGACGGCGTCCAGGCCGCCCATGCGCACCACGTCACTGCACGTGACCTCGCTGTGCTTGAACAGGTGCTCCAGGATGCCGGAGCCGACGCGCGCCTCGTCCTCGTCGGCCTGCTCGGAGCACGTGCGACACGCCGACTCCACCACGTCGTTGAGGCCGCGCTCCACCACGTACGCGCGGTTCGTGGTGGACAGACACTGGCCGAGCACGCGCGCGCTTTTCAGGTTCACCTCCTTGCTGCCCGTGTTGCACGAGCTCATGAGCACGTCCAGACCGCCGGTGTTGCGGATCACGTCGCAGAGCGAGCTGCCCAGCTCGTAGCCGTGGGAGGGCACGGTCCAGGCGCGGCGCAGCATCACCTCCATCTGGTCGAACACGGACACCTGCTGCTCACGCTCCTGCTGGTCGAGGCCGCGCATCAGCTGCGACACCTGTTGCGAGCAGCGGTTCAGCGCCCGGTTCACCTCGATCGGGTTGGTGTTGCGTCCCAGCCGGTCCAGCTCCTCCACGGCCAGCGCCACCGCCGGCGATGTCGGTGTCGTCACCCCCTGGGGCGGTCACGGTCACGGTCACGGTCACGGTCACGGTCACGGTCACGGTCACGGTCACGGCCACGGTCACGGCAAGAGCGAGACGGACCAGTGAGCGCCGTGTACGCCACCAGCGGCCACACTGGCTATTGAGCAGTGGGCCCGCCTTCCTGTCACCGTCTCAGCACGCTTGGCACCTCGCGGGGAATACCTAGTACTCTGGCGGTCAGCCGGCGGCAGACGCACGCAAACACCTCGTGGAAGCATTGGCAGCTCCCCGACGGACGATCGTGGAACTGTGTTTAAACAACACCGCACCAAACCATAACACCGCGGCTGATCGTGGTCCAGTATCGACGCAGTCCGCCTCCGGGCCAGCACTGACCTGCTGCTTGCTGATGGTGACCTTGGAATGAGTGGAGGAGTGGCTGCGCTCCTCCTTGTTGACCACGCCCACCGACGTGACCGTCTGCCGTTGCTGGTCCTCGGCCATGGTGATCTTCTCGGTGCTGAAGGCGTCCGTGGACAGCTTGGCACCGGCTATCGCCGCCGATCGCGACTCATCGTGCGTGAGTTCGTCCGTCCTCAGGTGCCGCTCCTCCTGGAGTCACAGTGTCGGAGTCAGAGTCGGTGACATCGACTGTCGCAAGGCAGGTGAACGATAACAAAGGAGGGCACATGGCTGCTGAGATACGATACATGGTTGGAAAGGTGAAAGGTCGGGCCACGATGATCAGAAGAGATAGATCAGAGGAGTAGATCAAACGCAACTCGTGCAGACGGAGATGGGCGACATTGGATTGAAGATGATGGAATGTTAGAGGGCACGGAGATTGGCAAAAGGCCAGGCGGCTAGCTTAAGACGCACATCACCCCGATAACAACACACGCGAAATGTTTACCGACGGCCTCAGCTGTCGTGGCATTCGCTGAAGCACTTCCGCTTCGAGAACCGCGCATCCCGCCAGGAGACGTGGCGCCTTGCCAGAAGACTTGGGCGGCGAGCACCGCCGACACCACTGGCGCCTGGCAACCCGATCACAGGGCCCGGGCGGCCGGGCCGGCTCGAGCGGCGCAGAGACAGCACTCTCCAATGGCCCTCTGATCTTCGTCATTAATCCATAAATATTTACGAGACGACTCCATGAAAGTGCGGCTTTTGTGTTATACCAGTCAAGCCATATGTTAGCCTTGCCATATATTAGCCTTGTCATATATCAGCCTTGCCATATGTGGTTTTATTTGTATTGCCATCAGATGGTATTGCAATGGCCTTCATGAGGCTTAATATTTGTTAACACGAAGAGGTATTGACGGTTTTTGAACTGGTGGCCAATTTGCTACAGTGCTCAACAGTGCAATACAGCACTCCCAAATTTCCACACTCCAAGCCGGACCTGCTCATATTCATTGATCAATGATCGGCATATCTGTTGTTTGCTAATTCGATCCGGTAAGCGCGCAGCATGCATATTCCAGTTACCTCATCCGCCAGATTATATACATGTGTTTATGTTTATATGTATATATATATATATATATATATATATATATATATATATTATTATATATATATATATATATATATATATATATATATATATATATATATATATATATATATATATATATATCCATATATTTGGCTTGCCCCCGTTCACTCACTCAGCATCATCATCGTTGCAGCTATTCGTCAATATACTCAGTGTCGGCAAGTTAGTTTGAGGGTTTTCCGATCATACGATAAGATTGGGGTCGGTCGGCCCTATTTGTGTACATAAATATGATGCCTACCATTCGACTCTTTGCCCTAATTTGTGTGCATATAATTTGATGTTGCACTACATGATATTCATGTAGACACCTGAATATCATGTAGACTTGCACTACAACTCGCTTATAATACTTTACAAGAGTCCCTTGTATTGTATTATGCAAGTCACCACACACAGCAATTTGTTGCAATTTGTCTTCGCTGCGCAGGTTTACTTCGATTATGAAATCTCTAAATAATTATACATGGCTAGATTGTTGGTTGATTGATTATTTGGGTTTAAGGGCGCGCCGATTACAGGGTCATTTGGAGCCCAAACGGCTGGATTTCATTCCATTCCGCTTCCATTATCTATACTAGATTGGCTAAAGATACATAAAATGAGATACATGAAACATTGTTGCTGGGAGGATCCAACCATCCAAGTGCATTTCAATTTCAATTCGATTCGATTCGAATTTTAGTCAATCAGTTGAAAATCAATTATACATTTTCAATATGATACCGTCATACATTTTCCCCATTGTCAAATATCCACTCAAATGCCAAATATCCAAATCGAATGGAACCTGATTTGTTTCGAGACGGCCATTTCAAACCCATGGAAATTCACTTAATCAAATCGAGCTTGAAGTACTTGAGCGGTGGTCCACTCCCGAGGGTACGCATAACAACATATGCCCACTTGCACCGTGAAGGTGCATTACACAAATTATATGCCATTAAAAACAAATGAACAGTGGAAGGTGCAACGCCAGCGTTTTTGAAGAAGAGCATTCATTTTCATCAAATGTATCTAGATTTATAAAATATACATATATATGCAATGTTGTCGTTTGAAAAGTCGGTCAAATAGCACGACTGGAATGTCATCCCTTCCCTACCTCGTGGATTCACCGTTGACTATTCACAGGAACATCGTTTGCTTTATGACATCCAGTTTCACAACTCAATCGTAACGTTTAAATGTCCAGGTCAGGGGGTTGCATATGTGCACAAATTATGATATAAAGACGAAGAAAAACCCGGTAAGGAAATAGCCGGTGGCAAAAACAGTGCTATCTAGGAAGCGCGGCAGAATGTGGAATGTGCCCGAAGAATGTCGAACGACTGGACTGCGGTATTGGCAAAGGCCCAACACCAGACGGCCGTGAGTAACTCGGAGCGTGCGGTCTGGCTTGTACGCGACCGAGTCACGGCAGTCCAGCGGTGGACCGACAGCGCACGCGCTGGCGCCCGGCCGCCTCGGCAGCCGTCACTCAGCGTGCAGCTGAGCCGACACGGCCGTCCGTGGCCGGCGGAGCGGCGCCTGCGGTGGCTCGGCTGCACGCTCGCCGGCCAACGATGCCAGGCACGCCTTTCTACACGGCGTCCGACGTGGCCGCCGACGCAACTATCGTGCCACGTCACCCCGAACTGCTCGAGTGGAGTCGTCACCAAACTGCTCAGGCATAATCATCACCGAACGGCTCAAGCATAATCATCACCGAACGGCTCAAGAGCCGGCGTACGCGCGTCAGCCCTACCAGCCGATATCACCACACGGTGGCAGGCTGGCAAAACTCACACACACACGTCAACCCTGCCAATGAGTTGGACCGTGGGAAGAAAACGCATGCATGGTCCATGCTGTTCGTATATGTGTGCTATTCGTAGAATGCTAGGCTTAGCATTCTGTCACATTACTTTTACAATGGTCCGCAATAATCTGCAACATCACATTCTTTCAATTACGGGTACTCATCGTGAACATTTGCTATAAGGCACTTGTAAGCCTTCGTGCACCTGCAGTGTCCTGGAATTATGACATTTACGTGGAATAACGGCACCTATCAGGAACTGATGTCACCCCAGCGGACATAGTTTCTACTTCCTGAATCAATTTCCATGAAACTTCGCAACATACAACTGTAGTAAGTGTTACTTTTTCCACTGTACTCGATTCATGACATCTATGTCATGAATAAGACGATGAATAAGACATGAAATACGAACAAGACATACCGCCTTGTTCGTATGCAAGTTTCGTCATTTGTACGCAGTTTTTGTTATCATACTGCCAATGTTTTTTCGAGGTCATGAGGGGTTTCGATGTCTTCACCTGTTACCATTTGATGTACAAAAAAATGGATGTCAGGATTCCGTGCACGTGGTATGTGAATTGCTTGCATGCAGCATGGAGTGCCCACGTTTTAAGGTATCCTGCAATCTGCAAGATTATCCTCTCATCCCGGGTTTGCATACGTCGCACAGATATGGACCTGGCGGCGAGGGTCCGGGCACAACGAGCCCACTGCTTTATCCATCACATGCCGGGGTAAGGACCCCGCCATTCAAGAAACAATTACATGTCAAGGACAAAGACCCCGCGAGGCAAGCATCTATTACATGCCAAGGATAAAGACCCCGAAGGCAACCACTACATGTCGAGGGTAAGCCCACGTCAGACAACATATAAGCATGAGTTCACTTATTGGCATTACTGTCACTGAACTATATGCAAGTTATCATTACAATTTATTCTTTGACATTTGGTGACCCTCATATAGAACCACCAGCCGATGGCAATGCCGAGTCCAGCCGTAACCAGTGCGTGTGAGAGGTCGGCCGTGCCACGAGGACGAACAGTCGAGTGCGCCGCAAACGAACCCAGGACACGCCTTCATATTGCAGAGCAAGGCGTGCTCTGCAACCAGGACAACCCCAGTGGTGAATTAGTCTGGGGATACCGCTCAGCCGTCCCTCAGTCCAGAGTCACTCAGTTCAGCGCCACTCAGACCAGTCACTCAGTCCAGCGCCCCTCAGCCCAGCACCACTCAGCCCAGCACCACTCAGTCCAGCGCCACTCAGTCCAACGCCACTCAGCCCAGCACCCCTCAGCCCAGCACCACTCAGCCCAGCGCCACTCAGTCCAGCGCCACTCAGTCCAGTCACTCAGCCCAGCGCCACTCAGTCCAGAGTCACTCAGTCCAGTGCCCCTCAGGACCGTCTAAGCTGTAGCACCACCGGGGAAATGTCTAATTGGGTCTGCGCAGGATCGTCCCTCTTGCTAATTAATGCACCTGGTTGTGTCATGACTCGCATATATGCATCCTTCGGGGAAGACATACATTAATATACAGCTGGATGCGACTGGCCGTGCTGGTCATGCCCCTCGCCACACCCGTTGGCCATGACCGTGACAGCCCGCGATGGTTATACACTCGGCAGCCTCCTCTGGCCAGGAGCAGCCCATAACAACCGGTTCACGGGTTGGAAATGTAGCCACCTGCGATAACCGGTACACCCCACCGCTAACACCATATCTCGCGACTACCACCTATCGGTTACCAAACAGCAGAACACTGCATGTGTCAGTAGACCCTGCCGCTACAACCACACCTCGCGGCCACCGGCCATCGTGCGCGGTTACAAGGCCCACCAGCACACTCTGCAGTTGCACACCCTGCAGGCGCTGAAATGTTCAGGCGGCACTGCCCGTCTGCACACCCTGACCAAACGAACGCGTGGGCGGCGGGGCGGGGGAGGGGAGGCGAAAGCGGCGCTCGGTCAGTTGTGACGTCAGTCGTGTCGGCGTCGCCTGCCCTGAGGCGGCCGGAGACATGAGCCAGATGCCAGATGGCTGCACAGCCATGTCGCCGTATCGGATAGTGAGGCGCAGCCGTGGTGCTGTGTGGCCACACCGCCCAACAGTCGGCCACACCGCCCAGCAGCCGGCCACACCGCCCAGAAGTCGGCCACACCCCCCAGCAGCCGGTCACACCCCCCAGCAGTCAGCCACACCTCCCAGCAGCCGGCCACACCGCCCAGCAGCCGGCCACACCGCCCACAGCCGCCCAACCCCCCAGCAGCGCCACACGCCACACCCCCACGGCCACACCGCCCACACGCCACACCGCCCAGCAGCCGGCCACACCGCCCAGCAGCCGGCCACACCGTCCAGAAGTCGGTCACCCCCCAGCAGCCAGCCACACCGCCCAGCAGTCAGCCACACCGCAGCAGCTGGCCACACCGCCCAGCAGCCAGCCACACCGCCCAGCAGCCGGCCACACCGCCCAGCAGCCGGCCACACCGCCCAACAGCCGGCCACACCGCCCAACAGCCGGCCACACCGCCCAGCAGTCAGCCACACCGCCTAGCAGCTGGCCACACCGCCCAGCAGCTGGCCACACCGCCCAGCAGCTGGCCACACCGCCCAGCAGCCGGTCACACCCCCCAGCAGTCAGCCACACCGCCCAGCAGTCGGCCACACCGCCCAGCAGCCGGCCACACCGCCCAACAGCCGGCCACACCGCCCAGCAGCCGGCCACACCCCCCAGCAGCCGGCCACACCCCCCAGCAGTCAGCCACACCTCCCAGCAGCCGGCCACATCGCCCAGCAGCCAGCCACACCGCTCAGCAGTCGGCCACACCGTCCAACAGCCGGCCACACCGCCCAGCAGTCAGCCACACCGCCTAGCAGCTGGCCACACCGCCCAGCAGCCGGCCACACCGCAGCAGCTGGCCACACTGCCCAGCAGCTGGCCACACCGCCCAGCAGCCGGCCACACCGCTCCGCAGCTCAGGTCGAAAGTGGCCCAACAACAGTTTACGCACGGACCTCAATGGCACCGGACAGCCGCTAGCAGCCGCTGGCAGCCGCTGGCAGCCGCTGGGAGTCGCTGGCTCCCAGCGATTCCCAGCGACTGCTACCACTCACTCAAGGGGCAGCTGTGTGATTGTGTGAGCGCTGGTGGATGATTGATTGACTGATTAATTATTGATGCTTACGGGCACGTCAACAACCGTCGGCGGAGAAGACGAAGAAGTGAAAGGTCCTGGACCCTTGGGTCAAAAGAAAGTTAACATTCGGGCTGTATGACACATTTGGAACACAAAAAAGGAAACTGCTCATGCCAGAGGAGACGTCCCCACAAATGCTGGTGATTAAAAAAGCAACAATGTGCCAGGAGTTCTTCGAAGGGACAGGGAGCGCCGCTTTGTGTTGAAGGTGAGGCGAAACGCACTGAAGTCATTTTGGTTTAGCAAATTACCATCAGTTCCAATTCACTGCCGGAACCAGCTCCGGCCAATAAAGTCCAGCCGCGTTGGCCATAACTACAGCAATTCGCGCGTGCCAAACCGAGTCGTTTGCCTGGGCGATGGAAACGCGTGGGAACGTTCCGCGCTACTTAACCAATCACATCGGTACCCAAATCTACTGCACGAACCACAGCCGAGTCCATCCCCACTGGACTAATCACAGCCGAGTCCACCAACACACAACTTCGGGGCGACATTGCATCAGTAGGATTAGGAGATGCCAAGGCATCCATCCAATGAGCCATTTTGTTAGGCTTGTCAATGTGACTGAAACAGTCTGTCACGTACCATTTGGATCACGTACCGACTGTATTTCGTCCAGCGACCGGAAACCTTCGCACGCCACGGGTGCCGTACGTATGCGACCACAGCCGGGCAAAGTCACGATTGTGAAGAACTGTCCCAATTGCATACCGATGGTGGCCAAGCTGTTGCGAGATTGGCGAAACAAATGATATGCGTGTAGCCCATTTCATTGTTTCATGTCGCCCATCGTGGCCCAGGTAGCTCAGCTGGTTAGAGCGCTGGCCATCGCTGATCTCCTCTATCCTGGCAACGCAGGGTTCGAGTCGCTTCGCGCGCTCGCATTTAGCCCCTGGCTTGGAGGGTCAGTTGGCAGCTGCCCCTATAAGGACGGGACGAACTACCGGGCGGCCGTGTCGGTGCATTGACGGGACGTTAAACTTTTGGTCAAACTGCTGCCGTTGAACTGGAATTCATGGATTGGCTGGTGGAGCCAGGGTTCGCGGAACAATCTCTGCTTAGCAATAGGACCCCGGTTCATAAAGCCACCCCAGCAAGAACTAGGATTTTAAACAAATGTGATCAACACCGTACTTGCCACAACCACAAAAGTACGCTCTAAGCTTTCCGATACAGCTGTCAAATGCATCGATCAGTCGCCGGGGCAGCGACATAGGTTGGCCGGTTGATAATTTGGTGTGCGCACGCGCTGTGAAGTGAACGGCGTGGCCTCGGTTTTGGGGACAGTTACCGACACTGTTGTGAAGGAGGGGATGATCAAGACTCGCACAGGACACGAGGGTCTTGATTCACCCACAGATAAATGGGGCGGGGGGAAGCGCGACATCTGCGAAATGGAAAATAGCATGTTAAATTTTGTCAAAATATTCTGCATGAATCTGTTTCCAGTGGGTCAAAACTGTTGAAAACTATAATCGAACTGAAATTAAAGGCTTTGATGCTTTGGGGCTAAGCTCTCCCCATGTTACATATTTGAAATACAACAGCAGTCCAACAGCAGGCGTCAAATGTTGATGCCGAAGCATGGCAGCCCACAGCAAGTGTGACAGGTATGGCGCAGGTATGACAGGTATGGCAGGTATGATGCCGAAGGCATGGGAGCCCACCGCAGGTATGGCAGTTATGGCAGCCCACCGCAGGTATGGCAGCCCACCGCAGGTATGGCAGCCCACCGCAGGTATGGCAGTTATGGCAGCCCACCGCAAGTATGGAAGTTATGGCAGCCCATCGCGGGTATGGCAGTTATGGCAGCCCACCGCAGGTATGGCAGTTATGGCAGCCCATCGCAGGTATGGCAGTTATGGCAGCCCACCGCAGGTATGGCAGTTATGGCAGCCCACTGCAGGTATGGAAGTTATGGCAGCCTATCGCAGGTATGGCAGCCCACCGCAGGTATGGAAGTTATGGCAGCCCACCGCAGGTATGGCAGTTATGGCAGCCCATCGCAGGTATGGCAGTTATGGCAGCCCACCGCAGGTATGGCAGTTATGGCAGCCCATCGCGGGTATGGCAGTTATGGCAGCCTATCGCAGGTATGGCAGCCCACCGCAGGTATGGCAGTTATGACAGCCCTCCGCAGGTCTGACAGCCCTCGGCAGAAGCAAGCTACTTGGGCGCGAGCGACCTAGGTAGCTTGAACCAGATCCAGCCCACCAATCAAGCGTGGCACGTCCAGCCAATCATTGCCTCGTCTGACTCATTCAGCCAATCACAACCGAGTCCAGCCGCACTCAGCCAATCCGCGAGCTACCCGGCCGGCACGCGGCTGACTCCTGCCGGCCCGCCGGTCACCGGACGCCCTGGGGGCCCGCAGGTCACCCACCGGACGCCCTGGGGGCCCGCTGGCCGCACACTGCCGTGGCCGCTGGCGACGCAAGGCTCATCGACCGGCGACGGTACAGCCGACGGGTCGGTGCTCATGTAGCCTGGGTGACCTACAGTGTCGGCGGCCTTGCTGACGCGTGCTGGTTGCCTGCGCTAGCATGACGCTGCTCTGAGCTCCGGGCACACCCGCGACCTCCGCCGACACCAGGATGACGCTCCTCTGATCCCCGGTCACACTGGTGACCTCCGCCGACACCAGGATGACGCTCCTCTGATCTCCGGTCACGCTGGTGACCTCCGCCGGCGCGGCGGTCAGGTGACGCGGTGATAGGCGTGGCGTGCCGCGCCGTGCCGTGCCGCGTCACCACGACACGTCACCGCGCCTCGCGCACACACTCGCCCCCGGTCTCGGCGGGTCGGCAGAACCGAGCCGACTGGCCGCCGGGCCGCCGCAGCCTGGCTTGGACCGTTCGGCTCTGGCCAGTCATCACAGGGCGGCGATTGTGCACCAGTGGTGGCGACAAACCTCGACGTCACCGGTGACCGCCGCCGCCTCTTCGCCGAGCGCCGCACCGCGCTGACCAATCCTGTTTTGGCCCCGGACTTGTGAGGTCAGCGTTTTGCCGCGGCTTACGCTGCAACTAAATAAATAGCCTGCCACATTCGGCTGCAGCTCGGCCACGCCCCGTGGCCGGCCACTCGAACCTCGCCCTTCGAGACGTGGCATATCTGACGCTAAAGGTGTGCAAGACGCTGCCATTTAAGGTGACCTGCGCATGTGGCGCCGACTTCACAAGCAGGCAGCGAAACTTCCAGTGTCATCCTGACTCATGGTCAGACAACTTCTCATGCAATTAAGTACTGAGAACTCAGTCGGATGTGTTGCCCGATATCAATAATAGGACGCGGAAGATGCGCTCGCTAAAAATCAATCACAAATTCAACACTGACCACCTATTGACAGGATCCCAAGTGAGAGCTGGACATAAATGGTGTGATGAACAAACCTTCACATACCAGCTAGCCAATTAATTTGATATTTGTACTAACCTTCCTGATATTGGCGGCTGTTCTGGTTGGAATCTGTATGACCGGGAAGGTTGTGATCCAGAACCGCCCAGAGCTACCATATGAAAACCACAATCCTCCAAGAATAACAGATTCATTCGGATTCAAATCAGCCCTCGTAACCGTCGGCTCACCTACCTGGTAAAGGTAATTCTAACTGTAACTTCACCTGTCTGGTGGGGCTATCCTGACTGTCGCCTCACCTGCTTGGTGGGGCTCTCCTGACTGTGGTGGTGGATTGGGGCTTAGGGGCGCGTCGACATCCAGGGTCATTTTGCGCCCATTCTCCTGACTGTAACTTCACCTGTCTGGTGGGGCTATTCTGACTGTCGCCTCACCTGTCTGGTGGGGCTCTCCTTACTGTCGCCTCACCTGTCTGGTGGGGCTCTCCAGACTGTCGCTTCACCTGTCTGGGGGGGGGGGGTTCTCCTGACAGTCGCCTCACCTGCTTGGTGGAGAGACCCTTCTCGGCGGTGACACCGTTCATGTCCAGTCTGGCGCGCATGTCGGAGCTGGCTTTGTTCTCGCGGTACGAGTTGTCGCCCTCCTGCAGGTGCGTCATCTCCTGGCGATTTTCAGTCGCCTCCTCGGTGCTGAAGTCGTTGGTCACCAGTTTCTTGTTCGACGTGCTGGAGGACTCCTGGTGCTCGAACACCTTGACGTTCGGGTGGCGGCTGCTGTCGCCTTGACCGCCGCGGCTCAGGTCCATCTGCACTAGACCGCGGTCGTCCATGTTCTCCATACTGGGCAGGCGGTCCATGGAGAGGCCCTTGAGCGAGTCGAAGCTGTCCGCCAGGTGTTGGACGTTGGCACCTGAGGTCGACGAGACGCCTGCCTGCGCCTGGAGCGCCTTGACCGCCTGCGTCTGGGCGTCGCGCGCGCCTGCCGCCGACCCTGACTGGACGCCGACGGCCGACGACAGCTTCCGGTTGAAGTTGTGCCGCTCGTTCTGACCGGAGCTGCTGGCGATGGAGCCGACCGTCGCCTTGAGCTCGGACGACGACGAGCTGGTGGCGCGCGTCTGCAGCAGCCGCTTGGCTATCACCGTCGACGTGTTGGACGAGTTGGCGGTGATCTGGGGGGACGAGGAGACGTTCTGCGTTATTTGTGCAGGCATCGAGACCTAGAGAACGTCACGTGATGTCCACGCACGGCAGGTCGTTTGGGAGCGGTACCTAAGCACCACTGAATTGACGTGTCAAAATGTATCGCAATGTGCTTGGTGAGGGTTACACCAGAGGGAGAGCGGGTGTGGGCAGCACAGCTCGGTTGGACTTCACAACACGGCCCGGCCGCCCAGCCACGGGAGTCACGTCTGCACCATTGCTGGTCTGGTGCAAATGGAAAACACCGCACCACGGCTGCGGCGAGGAAACCACGGCCGCCCGCCGCGCTGCCGATGAGGGAAGCGATTGTGAATCAGACCCGAGGCGTGAAAGCCAACGGCGGAAACTGGCCGCACGGCCACACCCAACCAAGCCGGAACCATCCCACCCGCCACCCGACCAAGCCGGAACCGTCCCACTCGCCACCCGACCAAACCGGAACCATCCCACTCGCCACCCGACCAAACCGGAACCATCCCACCCGCCACCCGACCAAGCCGGAACCGTCCCACCCACCACCCGACCAAAATCGAACTGTCCCACCGGCAACCAGACCAAACCGGAACCGTCCCACCACCCAACCAAGTCGGAACCGCCCCATCCGCCACCCAACCAAGCCGGAACCGCCCCACCACCCAACCAAGTCGGAACCGTCCCATCCGCCACCCGACCAAACCGGAACCGTGCCACCCGCCACCCAACCAAGCCGGAACCGCCCCACCACCCAACCAA
Source organism: Imbricaverruca yamaguchii (assembly GCA_034440575.1). Taxonomy (NCBI): domain Eukaryota; kingdom Metazoa; phylum Arthropoda; class Thecostraca; family Neoverrucidae; genus Imbricaverruca; species Imbricaverruca yamaguchii. Next base: position 1,018,099 of record JAOTOL010001574.1, read on the forward strand.
GCCGGAACCGTCCCACCAGCCACCCGACCAAACCGGAACCGTGCCACCCGCCACCCAACCAAGCCGGAACCATCCCACTCGCCACCAAACCAAGCCGGAACCATCCCACTCGCCACCCGACCAAGCCGGAACCGTCCCACCCGCCACCCAACCAAGCCGGAACCATCCCACCCGCCACGTGACCAAGCCGGAACCATCCCACTCGCCACCCGACCAAACCGGAACCGTCCCACCAGCCACCCGACCAAGCCGGAACCATCCCACCCGCCACCCGACCAAGCCGGAACCGTCCCACCCGCCACGTGACCAAGCCGGAACAGTCCCGCCATAGGGTCGGCCCGACCGCAGCCGCAGCCGCAGCCGCAGCCGCAGCCGCAGCCATGCTACCGCACCTGGACCTGACCGTGCAGCACCCACACCGGACACAAACGGCGACGCGCCCAACGACATTCCTGACACCTGTGCAAAAATAGACGTGGGCATAGACAGTGAACACGGGAATAACCGAGTTAGGAAATTCTGAGCATTGACCACATGGCTCTGCGTGAGAATAAACAAATTCAGGGTGGTATTCTCCCCATTTCTGGGGGAATTCCTACATCCATGAGAGCATGCTTGAACCTGCTTTTTGCACAGATAATAAGTGACACATTACACAGCAACAGTGATGGTGAGCTGAGAAGAAACACCCTAACCGACGGCACGTGGTGCCACGGCAGCAGAGGAAACACCCTAACCAATAACACTCTGATGCCATAGCAGCAGAGGAAACACCCTAACCAATAACACTCTGATGCCACAGCAGCAGAGGCAACGCCATAACCAATACCATTTAGTCCCACAGCAGCAAAGCCAACATCATAGCCAATGACATGCGGTCCCACTGCCAGCTGGGCATAGGTGAACGTAACAGCTACTGCCGGCTCATATGCTGCTTGGCATCTTCAGAAATCTGTCCGAAGTACCTTAACGAAAAATTTCGCAAAATATCAAAGTATGCCAGCCCTCACCGAAAAAGCTTTTCTGAAGGCCATCAAAACCCTGGCCCTTCCCTTCGGAAGTTCAGGCTTCGCCACTGCGCCGCATTGATCCATACCGACACTCAACGGTTCCTCACCGAGCCAGGCCGACGGTCAACGGTTCCTCACCGAGCCAGACCGACAATCAACGGTTCCTCATTGTGACAGGCCGACAGTCAACAGTTCCTCACCCAGCCAGGCCGACAGTCAACGGTTCCTCACCGAGCCAGGCCGACGGTCAACGGTTCCTCACCGAGCCAGGCCGACAATCAACGGTTCCTCACTGTGACAGGCCGACAGTCAACAGTTCCTCACCCAGCCAAGCCGACAGTCAACGGTTCCTCACTGAGCCGGGGTGACAGCCAACAGTTCTTCACCGAGCCAGGCCGACAGTCAACGGTTCCTCACCGAGCCAGGCCGACAGTCAACAGTTCCTCACCGAGCCAGGCCGACAGTCAACAGTTCCTCACTGAGCCAGGCCGACGGTCAACGGTTCCTCACCGAGCCAGGCCGACAGTCAACGGTTCCTCACCGAGCCAGGCCGACAGTCAACAGTTCCTCACCGAGCCAGGCCGACAGTCAACAGTTCCTCACTGTGCCAGGCCGACGGCCAACGGTTCCTCACCGAGCCAGGCCGACGGTCAACAGTTCCTCACTGAGCCAGGCCGACAGCCAACAGTTCCTCACTGAGCCAGGCCGATAGCCACTGGTAGGTGGGCCGGAGCTGGCGACCTCCACCATCAGACCCCTCTCCAGGTCTCCAACCACGCGGGCTCTCCAGGAGGCCAGCCGGCACACCATCAGACCCCTCTCCAGGTCTCCAGACGCTCGGGCTCTCCAGGAGGCTGGCCGGCACACCATCAGACCCCTCTCCAGATCCCCAACCACGCGGGCTCTCCAGTCAACCAGCCGCCACACCCGACTGGACCGCCATTCTGAGTGACACTGACCCGCCCACTCGAGTATTGACCCGCCCACTTGAGCGATACGGGCTACTCAACTGGCGGCCATCGACCCGGCCTGGGTGTTGCTGGCTGCCCACCTGGGTGCTACAGCCACCCACCTGGGTGTTACAGCTGCCCACCTGGGTGTTACAGCTGCCACATTGGTGTTACAGCTGCCACCTAGGTGCTACAGCTGCCACCTGGATGTTACAGCTGCCACCTGGGTGTTACAGCCATCCACCTGGGTGCTACAGACGGTAACAGCCGGGTGCTACAGACGGTAACACCTGGTCGCTACAGACGGTAACACCTGGGCGCTACAGACGGTAACACCTGGGCGCTACAGACGGTAACAACTGGGCGCTACAGACGGCAACACATGGGTGCTACAGACGATAACACATGGGTGCTACAGATGGCAACACATGGGTGCTACAGACGACAACACATGGGTGCTACAGACGGTAGCAGCTGGGTGCTACAGCCGCCAACCTGGGTGTTGCAGCCACTCACCTGCGCGCTACAGACGGAACCACCTGGGTGCTGCCCACCTGTGTGTTGCTGGTCGTGGCGTCCGTTGCGGTGCACACGGCCGAGAACTTGGCCAGAGGACCCATGTTGGAGCCGGCGCAGGACAGACCGTTGGCCGGCGGGGACTCGGGCAACGTAATCTCAGGCTCCGTGCTCACGTCGGCCATCTGGCAACAAGGTCAGGTCACGGTCACCACACCAGGTCAGAATTACACCACAATCCAACGCTGACGGTAACTGGGTGGTTCTAGGTGTATTTCAAGCTGGCTGAGGTCAGGCATGGTGGAGCGAGCCAGCACTGACCATAAATGCATACATACATACATACATACATACATGCATACATACATGCATGTATATACATGCATATATATGTGTGTGTGTGTGCGTTTATATATAAACACACCCGTGCAAAAGAACAATTTTCATCACAATTATGCACGAGCTGAGAAAATGGGGCCGCACCTTGTGGTCAAGGGGATGAATGGTCAAGGGTGGTAGAAAAAGCATGCTTATTCCAGGTGGAATCTTCCCCTTAATCACAAGCCTGCATGCTACCCAATGCAAGCAATTTTCCGATTTGAATTTCCGTCGACAAATCCGCACTTGGACAAGCGGTAGAAAATGGAAGAATTTCGCGGCATGCGGACGTCGTGGCATACACTTATACACTGAAGATCAACTCGGTGGAAGCGTTTTTAAAACTAAGCAACCAGTCCAGGGAACTAACATTTCTGGCGTGATATCAGTGGCATTGCTAAGGAGGATCAGTGATCTGTTCTTGACACACCGCGGTACGTTTACATTGGAACGTGGCCTGCTTCATTCGGATATTTACGACTGACGTCAGCACTTCCGCTTTTCTTTGTCTTATCGTTCAGCCTAGATAGCCAGCTAAACACGGGCAGCTGGTCAGGTGGTGTGACAATGGAGGCGGCTGGTGTGGTGAGGGGCGCCTTCCTGCTGACTGGCCCGGCCGCGCCCGCTCGGCCGGCCCGGTGGCGACGCCTGTGACGGCCGACACAGGCGGCGCTGCCGGCCATTGTCGCCGTGTGTTGTGACAGGCTCTGTCGCCGGCTCTGTCGCCGGCACCGCGCGCGCCGCGGGCAGCGCAAACAAGCCCGCCGGCAGGCCGACGACCCCCACCCCTCCCCCGACACCAGTGGCCTGCAGGACGGCATAGTTGGCCGTGCGGCTGCCGCCCCTCACACTCTCCCCCGATACTGGCAGCGCGGCCCCTGGCACCAACGGAGTGACCTCCGACACCAGTGGAGTGATCTTTACGACGCCAGTTGCGCGACCCACGGTGTATGAGTGCACACACAGCGACTCATGACCCGGGTTCCACACCATGGGACTCTGAATACAGCATGTGCCCCGGGCAATCGCCACAACCCGACTCAAATGTGACCCGGGACAGCTGCAGTGGTGCAAATCTGATGAGACCACACCACCGAGCGCGTCCGCAGGTGTCACGAGATCAAGGACAACATTGGGTAACGTCAAACGACACTACGTGACTCGGACGAGGACTACGTGACCCGGACGAGGACTACGTGACCCGGACTACCATTTGATGACGTAAAACAACACTACGTGACCCGGACTACTATTCGATGACCTCCAACAGCACCACGTGACCCAGACTATCATTTCATGACGTCAAACAGCACTGCGTGGCCTGATTTGTCGTTGCACGAGGGATGACGCTCAACGACGCTCAACGAACCGAGGCCTCCTTTGGATGGCGTCTGACGACGTTACGACGTATTGGGTCTGACATTCCAACATGTCACTGACACGTCACTGACACGTCACTAACCCAGGCACGTCACTGGCCCTGGCATGTCACTGGCACGTCAGTGGCCCGGGTACGTCTCTGGACAGGGCTGGAAACATAGCCCTGTCCTGGATGCTTGTCATCCAGAGCATTATCCTCCCAAAAACTGCTTGCTCTTTTCCATTAAAAAAATGAATAGAGTTGCTTCAGCATTACGGCAAACGTATTGCTGGTTCATAAACCCGCCCGAAACTGACCGGGAGGTGCAAAAATGAGTTGTTGATGTCAGAAGCAGAAAGATAATTTGTCTTCCTCCGAATTGAAATGTCCCGAAATTGTCCTGTCCAAATCCAGGACTCCAAAGCACAAATCCAAAACACCGTCACTGGATGACGTCTAAAGACGAGAGTCACAGTACAGCAAAAAAAAAAAAAAAAAAACCTATCACACCATCATCTGAATTCATGAGACGCCCGCCACAGGAATGCCACAATTCAGATAATATATGACCCCGACAATACCGCGGGTATGGCCTTGATGGCTGTGGAGTGGCATACTCTCGCACCCGACAACCAGCAAACTCCCAGGCGACAACAGGTCTGGTTATCAAGCACAATAGTAGGAGGAAAATCGCCCGAGTTCGGAACAGCCCGACTGTCGTGAGCCCACCACTGACATGGGGTCCATCAGCATCAACAATTGGCAACAGCCCGACTGACGTGAGCCCACCACTGATGTGGGGTCCGTCAGTATCAATGTTAGTCAGCAGCCACCAGTGAACCCACCAGCCTCGAACTGCAGACGACGCCGTTGTTCCGTAGCGCCAGACTCCGCCGCCACGAACCTCCCCCTATATGGAGTGCAGTTTCATCAGGATGGACTGCAGGTGCGAATCTGAGACGAGTCAGATCAGCGACGTGATGACACCAGCTAAGGGTCAAGGTCGCCGAAGCACTGCGACCGCACCGCCACCCGGGTGTCGCCGTGGAAATACCCAGACGGGCCAACTCGGAAGGCAGGGCGGCAAATGGAAGGGAAACAGGTAAATGCAGCTCTCCTATTCTTTCGAGCCACAGTGCGACGACATTCACGGCTCCAGTTCAATAGAACAGCTTTGGTTTGCTGGCATTTTTAGTCTCCACGCCCTTGCAGCTCTCGAAGGCAGGAAAACCTAGCGTCGTGGTTCACACACCTTCACTTCTCAGCCGGAACCACATCCCACTTGGACCAAGACGTACCCCACTTGGACCAGGATGTATCCCACTTGGACCTGGACGTACCCCACTTGAACCGGAACGTACCCCACTTGAACCGGAACGTACCCCACTTGAAACGGGACGTACACCACTTTGACCGTGACGTACCCCACTTGGACCGGAACGTACCCCACTTGAAACGGAACGTACCCCACTTGAAACGGGACGTACCCCACTTTGACCGTGACGTACCCCACTTGGACCGGGACGTACCCCACTTTGACCTGGACGTCCACACATGGACCGGGACGTACCTCACTTGGACCGTGCATGTCGGAGGAAGCCATGCCTCGGCTGCTGGATGACGCGACGCGCTTGCTCGCTACTCGAGGGACCCAGCAGAACTGGTGCGAGGGATTCCCGATGGATGGCAGTTACCTCTCAAGATCAAGGCGTAGTCAAGGTCAAGTCACGGCGGACCCAACCACCAAGTGGAATTTTTAAAGTGTTAGGAAGCATAAGATAGCCTGCGAAGCTACAGCGTGCACCATTACGACCTCTTATACATACAGGGGCATGACTTCGCGCAGGCGTTTAATCATCTTCACCCTGACATTTGCCATTCATCTGTATGTGAAAGGTTCTACAGGTTAGAGTGCGCAATAACTCGTCGTTGACAAGCCAACTCAAGGCGAACCCTACCACCAGGTGGAATGCCTAAAGTGTTAGGTAAAACACATCCAAGTTGTTTAATCATGCTAGAAATGTTGACCCGTGGCGGTCACGATACCGATACCGGTCTCGTGACCTAAGTACACTTGCACCAGAGCGGTGCCGATCGCTGTACCTGAGGTCAGGTCACCTTGGTGACCCCAGTACAGCACCACTGAAAAAGGCTAGGCTTACGCCTGCAGCTTTTGGATTCTGAGAGCATAATCGTCGGACTGTGGTGCTTGAAAAGCATAATTCAATCGACAATATGGGAAGCAATACCTGTATATTATATGTAGATAGGTGCTCTTTTTATCTCACAAACTTGCAACAATTGAGACGATACCAAAAGATCATCGTGGATCAATACAATTTATGCAACCAATGTTGGGGAAATCGGTGTGCAATTGGCTGGAGATATAATATTCTTGGTTACAAAAGCCAAGTAACAGGATGTGGCTGCTTTCTTACGTTGGAGATTTAATGCTGTGGGTTACAAAAGTGAATAGTTACAAGATGTGGCTCCATTTTTGTTTGCGCTTTCCACCGGCGGTCAGGTCAGCACGGCGTTTTCAGCACCACACTACTGCCCCGCTACCACCGAGGTTAAAGATCTCAGTACGACAGGGTACAAGCAGCACTGCCCCGCTACCATCGAGACTGAAGATCTCGGCACGACAGGATACAAGCAGCACTGCTCCGCTACCACCGAGGTTAAAGATCTCGGCACGACAGGGTACAAGCACCACTGATCCGCTACCACCGAGATTGAAGATCTCGGCACGACAGGGTACAAGCAGCACTGCTCCGCTACCACCGATATTGAAGATCTCGGCACGACGGAGTATGAGCAGCACTGCCCAGTTGCCACCTCGCTGGCGGCGGCGCATACCTGACGCGCCGACGTGATGACGCACCGTTTCTGGGAACCGACTGCCGGCGACACTGTGACGTGTCGGCAGCGGCCGGTACCCCACACTGTCACGTGACTAGCTCTCACCTCCGGCTAATTAGGCCGCCTCGCGACCTTATTTCGGCTCCGCCGACCCAATGAAGAACGGGCCAGATATGCATGCGGTCCGACGCGGCGGGCGGTACACGAGTACCCCGGTGTACCGCGGCTGGCGGAACAAAACGCGTACTCCGGGGTACAACACGAGTACGCCGGGATACCGCGGTGGGCGGAACAAAACGCGCACGTCGGAGTACAAAACGTGTACCCCGGTGTGCCGCGGTGGGCGGAACAAAACGCGTACGCCGGGGTACAACACGAGTACGCCGGGGTACCGCGGTGGGCGGCACAAAACGCGTACGCAGGTGCATCGCGGTGGCGAGACAAAACTCAGGATAGTCAATTCATTCAGACAGTATGTTCCATATTCAATGGAGTGCGAATTTGTGTTTTGTTTTAATCCCAGGTTTGATCAATTGCAGAGAACGTCGGGTCCGCGCTTGGATCGTAGGAGTTCAAATAAGAAAGGCACTAATATTTTCAAGAAACATCATCTGTCTGAATCACGGAGCAGGAGGTGGTGTTGGAGTTTAGGGGCGCGTCGACATCTAGGGTCATTTTGCGCCCATTCACGGAGCAGGAAATATGGCTCGAGTACCGATAATTGTTTAATCTGTAGTCCCCGGCCTTTCCTGCGGGGACGCGACGACCACCACGACAGTGCCATTCCCTCGCCACGTGGTACAGGCGCCGGTCTATCTCGCTGATACGGTGATGTCTGCGGGGGGTGCGAGCCATCTATCGATCAATGGCCACTACGCCGTGTGTGGTGACCTCGACAGCGTCCGTCTGTTGATAGATCTGCACAGGAAGCCGCCAGAGTCGCCGATCCGCGCTTCCGATCCGCACTGGCTGGCTGCACGGCCGACGCCAGCGGCGCGACTGTGAGGACCGCCGCCGTCAGCATGTCCTCAAGTCGTGCTGCATCGCGACCTCTGCGACCCGCGACCATCCGTCGCGTAACTGGCGGAGCGGGTCGTGCCGCTGACCCATTGGCCGGCACGGTGGCGGCGATTTCGACACGCCTCCCGACATGATAACCGATCGGGCTCGCGGCCCATGCGGCTCAGCCAAGGGCGTGCCGCTCAGCTCTCAAAGATGAGAGCCACCCAGCTGCTGAAAGTTCATGGGGTCCGTGGATGTCTAAGCCTTCCCATCACATAACACAGAATATTTGTCTCCCCATCACAGACGACCAGAAGGGAGGTCCGTCTCCCCATCACAGACCACCAGAAGGAATGTCCGTCTCCCCATCACAGACCACCAGAAGGTCCGTCTCCCCATCATAGACGACCAGAAGGAATGTCCGTCTCCCCATCATAGACCACCAGAAGGAATGTCCGCCTCCCCATCACAGACCACCAGAAGGAATGTCCGTCTCCCCATCACAGACCACCAGAAGGGAGGTCCGTCTCCCCATCACAGACCACCAGAAGGGAGGTCCGTCTCCCCATCACAGACCACTAGAAGGTCCGTCTCCCCATCATAGACGACCAGAAGGAATGTCCGTCTCCTCATCACAGACCACCAGAAGGTCCGTCTCCCCATCACAGATCACCAGAAGGGAGGTCCGTCTCCCCATCACAGATCACCAGAAGGGAGGTCCGTCTCCCCATCACAGACCACCAGAAGGGAGGTCCGTCTCTCCATCACAGACCACCAGAAGGTCCGTCTCCCCATCACGTCCGCCCAGCGTCCACCGGGCGACACCACCGCGCACGTGCCGGGCACGAGCCGGCCGGCCCGCGCCGCGGTGACCTTGATCAGCACAGGCGGCACAGGCGGCGGCGGGCCGCGGGCTGCCCGCCACAGCCGTGTAACGCCCACCGGCGGCACCAGAGCTGCAGACGGCCGGGGGTCAGGACAGCGCCGGCCGACGCCGACAGGTAGACGTCGATGGGGTACCCGGTGGCCAGTGCCGGACCGAACCGCCGGCAGGCAGCGTCGCCACAGCCTGCACCAGGCTGAGGAAAGGCCGGCGACACGGCCGTGGTTTGGCCCCGCACGGTGTCTGGGACGGCGGCTACAGCCCGGACTCGGCATCACCGCCGACACACTGCTCCCCCGCCGGCACATGCTAATACGCCAGCCGAGATCACGAGGCGGAGGCGTACCAGCTGCCAAACACGTCAACAGAAATCCGAATAGGTAGTTGGATGGGATTCAACCAGGCTTTGTCGCGAATGCACAGGCAGAGAAAACGCTGAAAACAATGTCCCGTTCCCGCATGCGGCAGGTAGAAGACGTTTATGAGATTTGTGCCGAGTCGGAAATGATATAGCATTTGAAGAGAAATGACCATACAATCTTCCCACGATAGCAGATTAAATCAGATCAACACCCAGCGAGCGAAAAGAGCATAGGCGAGAGGAGATTGAAAGAGAAAGAGATAAAAAGAGAGAGAGAGAGGAAGAGAGAGACCGAGAGACCACCTGGCGACTCAAACCAACCCCGAGAAAGAGAGAGAGAGATATATATATAGAGAGAGATAGAGAGAAAGAGAGAGAGAGATAGAGAAAAGAAAAGAGAGAGAGAGAAAGAAAAGAGAGAGAGAAAGAGAGAGAAAGAGAGAGACCAAGAGCGACCGTAAGAGCGAGAGAGAGGGGGAGAGGGAGAGGGAGAGACCGAGAGAGAGGAGAGCGATAAGTACCGTTGCCAGTGTGTTATGGCTTTGTCCGAGCCGCATGGTGCAGGCTGCGTCGGCGGTGAGATTCATGCTGAAGTTGAGACAGCAGGCCAGCACAGAGTCGAGAGAGCCGCTGAGCCGTTTGGTGAGCAGCGGCCTGGCGCGGAACGGTGGCCGCTGTACGCCGTCCATCTTACCTGCCGAGCCACACACCTCGCACCTCACAGCGCGAGCACGTCCCGGCGACTGGTGGCAGCCGTTATCGGCGCCGCCGCACGACTCCCGGCCGGCGGCGGCGGCGGCGGCGGCGGCGGCGGCGGCGAGGTCGAGCTGCCGCCGTCGCCGCAGCCAGTCAGACGCCCACGCGTGCACACCTGACGCCGCCCTCCGGGGTCAAGGTCACCACCCGGACACCCACCACCTGGCCACTCAAACCAACTCCGAACATCGAGGGCTGCTCGGGCGACCTGCGCTTGTGGTGACCACTTGATCATCTCGAGATCATCTTGAACACATGATCATCTCGAGGTGATCATCTAGTGGTGATCATCTCGTGGTGATCATCTCGTGGTGACCATCTCGTGGTGATCATCTCGTGGTGATCATCTCGTGGTGATCATCTCGTGGTGATCATCTCGTGGTGAGCATCTCGTGGTGGCTATCTCGTGATGATCATCTCGTGGTGATCGTCTCGTGGTGATCACCTCGTGGTGATCGTCTCGTGGTGATCATCTCGTGGTGATCATCTCGTGGTGGCTATCTGATGGTGGCTATCTCGTGGTGGCTATCTCAGGTTATCAACTCGTGGTGATCATCTCGTGGTGATCATCTCATGGTGATCAGCTCGGTGGCGGTAGGCTGGCGATCAGCTGCCAAGACCGGCTACCCGGATATCGTACTCGCCTTGCACTGTGATTTATTGATGCTGATACTTTTGTGTTTGGTCATGCTTTTTGCCCGCCCTATTTAATGGGTTTAACCCGACCACATTAATAATCCAATCACCGCACCCGAAACGCTTGAACCCCACAGTGACATCGACCTCGGCAGGAGTAACGACCTCTCGATCCCCGTCCCGCGACCTCAGCAGGGGTAACGACCCCTCGGTCCCAGTCCCGTGACCTCGGCAGTAGTAACGACTCCTCGACCCAGCGCAGCGAAGTTAGCATCTAGCAGTACCTTTCGTATCAAATTATGCACCCAAATCACAGTCGTGTGTGTTTGAACTTTCCGGCCCTGTCCCGCCACATCGCAGTAGCCGGTGCGGCGTGCTGAGCTGCTGAGGCAGCGTCTGTGTGCCGATGGTCGGCTGACTGCCCCTCGTGACTTCCGCCAGGTGCGGCGGGTCATGGGCTACGGTCGCCGGTCAGTGTGTGTAGAGGCCTCCGGCGCTTCGGAGTGGCTGAGGAGTTGATGATGATGGACGGCTACGCTGCTCTGAGCGGAGTCACTAAATTTACGTGGTAAACCGGGCACGCACCCGGCTGCCACCCTCGGCTATTGGGAAGTCCAATCAAAAGGGGCCAGTTAGCAGCAATTCTTTCGAGCCAAATATCCGAGATCCAAACAAGCTTTCCTCAGACTGTCACTCAGCCACAAGCAGTTCTGGGGCTCCCAGCTGGAGCACATGCTCACTAAACCCAGTCGCTCGCTCGCTAGGGCTGACGACCCCTCGACCACAGTGCCGTGACCTCGCTTGGGATGACGACCCCTCGACCCCAGTGCCGCGACCTCGTTAGAGCTGACGACCCCTCGACCACAGTGCCAACAGGACCTGGGGATTTAGGTTCAGAGACCACCTACACATGCTCACATGCTACCTGCATGCCAGCTTCCTCGCAGTGAACCATCCCCTCCTCATCCCCTAGTCACACTGCATGCAGCACACTGAGGGATGTGTGATTTCAAGGTGGCCAAAACCTATTAAGTAGTCCGCACGTCTTGGTAGCTTGTACTCTCGGTCACAGCTCGCTGCACGAGGGTCAGTTCTGATTTATGTCATTGAGTGCACCTGAAGCCCAGTTGTCGCTCTCTGACTCTGGCTCATTCATCATTTTGTTCTCATCGATAACGAATTCGCCTGTGGTTTTTGCACAAAACCACGACGGTAACGCCTGTAGGCGAGATAAGGCCGTGTGTTCTTGGTGCTTCCTGAAGCTTGGTGCTTCCTGCAAATCACGTTTTGCATGCTAAAAGCCAGACTAGCAGATATGCGTATTGGGCAGCTTAGAGGAATGCCGTCCAGTATTTCGACAGGGTGACTGTCTCAGTGTGGTAAAGCACTAGCCTCTCAGAACACTACTCTCCCTACTACACTACTAGCTTTTCAGAACACTACTCCTACTACACTACAAGCCTCTCAGAACACTACTCCCACTACACTACTAGCCTTTCATAACGCCACCGCCAGTCTGATCCCCAATCATGCCATCAAGTCCGAGCTTAAAATAATAATTATCGAGTAGTTTGCCAAGGTTCTAGGGATTCACGTCCATTTTCTACGTCATGACTAGCCAACCCGTCTTGCAATCGAAGGTCACCAGAACTTTCTACCGGGAGTGAGGTGTCATTTTTGTGACGTCATTGGGGGCCCGACTGGCCGTCATCGATGCAAATCATCCCCGAGAAAGTCCTGGCAGGCGGTAGTATGCGCGTGCATGCCCGGAAAGGCGGGCCGGACGGCGACGCGCCGCCGCCGCAGGACGGCGCGGCGTCGCGCGCCACACTCCGGAAATGGATGAGTAATCAGCTGGACGGTGACTCAGCCGCCGGTGTAGGTCGGAACCGAGGCACGCGGCGACGGCCGCGACCTGTCCGAGCCGGCGACGTCATCCCTGTATGTGTGTGTGTGTGTGTGCATGTGATGCAACGCCGGTGACGCCACCACGGCCGGCTCGAGCCGCTCCTGCTGCGGCGGCGTGGCCATGTGCCCGGCGCCCCGCTGACGGCCGACGAGCGGTCCGGCGGGAAAGCCGCGCGAGCGCGCCGCCGCCACTGGCGGGAAATGTCGCCACGTCGTGTGACCTCTAGAGTCGGAGGGCGCAGGGGGTGGCGGGGGGCGGTCCGCACCGCATGGCGAAGAGACTGAATAACTGGCAGCTGACAGCAGTGCTGGCAGCAGGCCAGGGAGGTTGGCAGGCCGGCCGTGATTGGTTGAAAACTGGGTAGCAGGATACACGGGCGAGACACTGACCATACGGGGGTCGTGATTGGCTGATAACTAGGCAGCAGTATATATGGCGATGGACTTGCCATACGGACTCCGGCCTGGGCTATCACCGGCTCCGGTCCTGGCTACCACCGGCTCCGGTCCGGGCTACCACCGGCTCCGGTCCGGGCTACCACCGGCTCCGGTCCGGGCTACCACCAGCTCCGGTCCTGGCTACCACCGGCTCAGTCCTGGCTACCACCGGCTCCCGTCCGGTCCACCACTGGCTCCCGTCCGCGCTGCCACAGGCTCCGGTCCAGGCTACCACTGGCTCCTGTCCGGGCTACCACCAGCTCCCGTTCGTGCCACCACTGGCTTCCGTCCGGTCTGCGGCCGGCTCTGGCCACGGTTTGACCTTGTCGGTGCGACGACCGAGCAGGTCGGTGCCAGGACAGCACCTCAGGCCTGGCCGACAGTGCTGGTGCGCGACTCTAGCGAGACTCATCGGACGCGCCTGTGCCGGCCCGGCCAGCTATCGCAGCGCGCCGGGCCGGCACCGCCGCACCTGACGACCTCTGGCTGTACGGGCAGGTACCTCTCGAGTGTTTGCGGTCGGAAGTGGACCGAGTGGCGGGCGGCCGCGTCACCAGCGGCGTCGCGACACGCCATCGCACGTGCACCAGAGCGGACGCTGGCGGGTCGTGGAGCGACCACATCATCACTTCCTCCTCCACTCGTCACCAGGTTAGACATGCTGGGGTGTAGTTTGAGCAGTTTTAAGTAAATTGCCCGACATTTTGCCGACGGACATCCGGCAGACGTCCGGCGTGGTCCGCCGACCGCCGCCGTATTTGGTGGCCAAAAATACCGGCCGGAAATACTGCAGCTTATGCAATGGAAAGCCCGGCGAGATAGCAGACACAATGGATATCCTGTGTGTACGCAGGGGTGTAGTCAGGCTTTGGCAGTGAAAGGTGAGGCGACAGTCACGGCAGCGGGAATATATGCCGCTCACGGACCTAGGATTTCGCCAGGCGGCGGAATTCTGAAGGGTAACTAAAAATGTATTGAGCTGAGCGTGGTGCAATGCTTCCCAGGTGCCTACTGCGTTTCCGGACCAGGACGGCGTGTGGAGAGATGTTCCTGTCCATGAAGGGGGGACTACAGCTCCTCGCAGCGACGCCATTGTATGTGCGCTACGATGGCATGTCATGATACGATGTCATGCAATGTCGTTACCAGCGAGTTACCAATGTGAACCAGTTACCAAGTTGGCTAGATTTGTGTCGACTTTCCAATGATTCATTGGCCAGTTTGGTGAATGCGAACAATGTTCTCACGTATGAAAAACCACGCTAAAAAATTATGCAGACACCTAGGTGCCGGGAAAATTTGCCGGGAGCAGGAAGAAGGGACCTTAGCCTACCATTGGCTCCGGGTGGGAACTTTTCTGTCTTCATCTTCCCCGACTTTTCCCACGATTGCACCACAAAATCACAGTTTGCAACGAGCTGAACTTGTCGATGACAATCTTGTGACGAAATACTGTTCATTCTGGGCTACGTCACGATGCGTCACAACGATAATTATGGGTATTGTTTTGGATAACATACCTGCAATATCATTACACTTCATCCAGGTAATACGTAAGATGCATTTGGATTCAAATGCAGTAACACACTGCTAGACTCAAAGTAGATCTATTGAAGAAAACTTGGAGCGATGCCCATCGAATGAAGGGCATTATATTTTAAGAACCCGATCGTGGGGACGCAATATCACGTATGATACTTAAGACTCCTTGCATACATAAATGGAGCTTCCCGTCTCCCTGGAAAAGTTGGATCACTTCAATATTCGATTGGTTGAACCTCTTCGATAAATATATGTGGCAGCACGGACTCTATTGAGAAACAGTTCCATGGTCAGGCAGAACGTCGGCCACATTCTGAGCAGATGTCGGTGACGTCTGGGAGATGACACGAGGCACGACCAGGCGACCGCCAAATGGGTCGTGCATCAGCCGACCGGGTCACAGCCCAGAGGAGCCGATCACGTGATAGAGCCGCCGCCAGTGCGCGCCATGGAGGGGGGGGGGGGTCCGACCCAACCGGTCATCAGAGGAGCCAGGTCATTGTCACGACACAGCTTCTCACGGTCAGCACAGTCCCGGGCCGGCGTCCGGACTCGGAGCGCCGGCCACACTCAGGTGGTCAGCGGCCACAGACCACTAGTCAGCTGCCACAGACCACTAGTCAGCTGCCACAGACCACTAGTCAGCTGCCACAGACCACTAGTCAGCGGCCACAGACCACTAGTCAGCTGCCACAGACCACTAGTCAGCTGCCACAGACCACTAGTCAGCTGCCACAGACCACTAGTCAGCGGCCACAGACCACTAGTCAGCTGCCACAGACCACTAGTCAGCTGCCACAGACCACTAGTCAGCTGCCACAGACCACTAGTCAGCTGCCACAGACCACTAGCCAGCTGCCAGAGACCACTAGTCAGCTGCCACAGACCACCAGCCAGCGGCCACAGACCACTAGTCAGCGGCCACAGACCACTAGTCAGCTGCCACAGACCACCAGCCAGCGGCCACAGATCACTAGTCAGCGGCCACAGACCACTAGTCAGCTGCCACAGACCACTAGTCAGCTGCCACAGACCACTAGTCAGCTGCCAGAGACCACTAGTCAGCAGCCACATACCACTAGTCAGCTGCCACAGACCACTAGTCAGCGGCCACAGACCACCAGCCAGCGGCCACAGACCACTAGTCAGCTGCCACAGACCACTAGTCAGCGGCCACAGACCACCAGCCAGCGGCCACAGACCACTAGTCAGCGGCCACAGACCACTAGTCAGCGGCCACATATCACTAGTCAGTGGTCATAGTTAATGCCCAGTCATGGTAGCGGCCAGAGACCATTACTCAGCGGTCACAGACCACTAGTCAGCGGTCACAGACCACTAGTCAGCGGCGACAGCCAATGTCCAGTCCCGGTACTCAGCGGCCACCGACCACTGATGAGCGGCCACCGACCACTGGTGAGCGGCCACCGACCACTGATGAGCGGCCACCGACCACTGGTGAGCGGCCACCGACCACTGGTGAGCGGCCACCGACCACTGATGAGCGGCCACCGACCACTGGTGAGCAGCCACAGACCACTGGTGAGCAGCCACAGACCACTGGTGAGCAGCCACAGACCACTGGTGAGCGGTCACCGACCACCGGTGAGGAGCCACCGACCACTGGTGAGCGGCCACCGACCACTGGTGAGCGGCCACCGACCACCGGTGAGCAGCCACAGACCGCTAGTGAGCGGCCACAGTTAATGTCCAGCCTTGACACACAGCCGGACATATCGGAGGGCGTCGGCCGTGGGCCGAGTTTTTGCTTTTTAGTCGGTGCCATGAAGGTGAAGAGCAGCAAAAACAAACATCCCGTATTCAAAGGGGTGTGATAGTATCGGAACTTCTCCATTATCACGTGACAGGCGCAGTCTCGGTAGAGAAGCAGTCTCAGAAGTCAAATTATTCACGCTAAGCACGCCCATCGGTCTATACGTCTGACTGCTATGTCAGTGAAAGAGCACCATTTAACTGACTGATACTCTCAAAAATAAATTTCATGGAACATGCATTTGCCTTGAATGGGGGGCGCTTACATTTCCTGTCCGATTCGGCTGACCCGCCCATGCACACATAGCTTTCACCAAGTAGACAGATATACACCACAATCTGGTATTCTATTGTAGACACAATAGCCCGGTCAAACCACTACGGATTTCATGTCTTGCCATGATTATGCCTTTACCTGTAAGAAAACGTGATCGTTTCTGTAATCGCCCTGCACGTGAAATTTCGTCTTCATCTTCCTTCGAGTCATCCGGGAGAATCCCCTCCCCCAGTTGATATCTAGGAGGGATTCTACCCCGGGTAACATCTGGGAGGGATTCTCTCCCCGGTGACATGGGATGGATTCTCTCACCGGATGACATATGGGGGGATTATTCACAGGGTGACATGGGAGAGATTCTTTCCACGCGCAACATCTGGTCTTCCCGGGTAACATCTTGTCTCCCGCCAAACATCGCGTCTCCCTCGCGTCACATCTGACCCTTATCTGCCTGAGCGCGGCCTCAGTCTGTGCGGAGGCTATACACTGGTGTGACATCTGACCTTTCCCTGCCTGAGCGCGGCCTCAGTCTGTGCGGAGGCTATACACTGGTGTGACATGTGACCTTTCCCTGCCTGAGCGCGGCCTCAGTCTGTGCGGAGGTTATACACTGGTGTGACATGTGACCTTTCCCCGCCTGAGCGCGGCCTCAGTCTGCGCGGAGGCAGTACACGCGGGTAGCTGGCGTGACGGCCGACGTGCGTCACGTCGCGTGACGCACGCCCCGCCACCTCCGAAGGCGCCCATCTGAATACCGCCGCGGTGATTGGTCCAATCGGTCGGTATCACGCCTTTACTGGGAGAGACCGAGTGGCACAGCCGGCCTCCTTACATGGTTGCCGCGCTGCCAGGCATCTGGCACATGATTCAGCCGACGCCCGTGCGACGGAACAGGTTCCTCTTGATTGACACATCGTTTTTCTTCTTTTCTCCCTTGGTCGAGAAAAAAGCACCGCCTGCCAGGGCTAAGATGCTTAACTTAACTTTGAAGTTATGCGAAGCTGGCTCTTGCGGCATCCGGTGTTCAATTATTAAACACAAATGAAATGCAATCAACGTGGGAATCAGCGTCTGACGGGAAACGCAGCGCGGAAAACAGACGCTGCACTGGAATACCCAACCGGCACACACAGGACACCCACACATGCAAACATTGTAATTGAAAGTACACCGGTGCACAGAGGACACCCAAACATATCTACATACATTAGGCGGTACATTTGGAGGGTGGCCAGCATCGCTGCCTCCGTCTGCCACCTCGACTGCACCGTAGATCGACCGTTGGACGGGAGATGAACTCCACTGACCGCTCGTGACCTGGAGGAAGAGCGGGGGCCCGGGCGTCCATGACGAACTGTGGCAACCCGAGCTCAACCTTGGTTGTTCACATGAATGCGTAAATTAAAAGTTTGCAATAATGCAAATGGGGGAAAAGCCAAGGTGTTTGGAAAAACCCAAAGGCCAAAACCAACCGCAATACAAAGGGCAGCTGTCCGCTTTGCCATATTGGATCGGTTTCCGCCTGCCATTTGTAAGAAAACCTATATGGTGTGTCGCACGAGAGCGGAGAGGAAAATGGCGTTCGGCTTTAAATGGACTGTTCAATTTTGTCTCTGTCCAGAAGATATAGTTGTAGCTCGAGGAGCTACGGGTGCTCATCCCCAAGCAGTGTCCTCAACGACATTGGAAATCGACTGTAGGCAAAGTAATTGGAAATGGAGCGGCGCTGTAAGGCATATGTGGGGTAAGTGAAACAGAAACAGTCCGATGGAATAACGGGCATCACAACTGACAAAGTATAATGTCTGGTATTCGGTTGGAAATAGGATCCAGAACAGTATGAGTTGGGCGTGCGCGAGATGGGCATTGTAGGGGCTTGGTATTACTTGGAGTGTGGGGGAGGGGTGTCTATATGGCATCGAGGGCGTCAACGGAGGAGTGTGAGTGCATATGCCAGCGGGTGTGGTGATGTGGTATTTGATGATGTAGTGTGGCTACTAACTCCGCCGCGCGTGCCGAATGATGAGTTTGACTTGGGCCCATGTTGGATCCACCGCACCACGCGGCTCCTGTACCGCCGTTGGTTCGGGATCCGTCATTCCTAACGTCATGTCTAACTAGCTGTAGTATTATGCGCTGCTGAAAGGTTGGGATGTTAGCTTCAGCCCAGGACTGATGGTATGCTCCGCGGTGTGATCCGATGATGAGGCGAAAGCGCATGACTTCGCATGATGTCAAGCGATTTGGTTAGTCAGGGGATACGTTATCGAAGGTAAACGCGCTGCATTCCAGGATTGAGCGAATCAGAACAATGCAGATTTTAGCGGGGTCTAAAAGTACTGAGAAGTACCAAGGACGTCTTTATGGGCAGAACATCGTCCGGCGGCAAACTTGTAGCGGAGTACTCAGCTGCTGACACCAACGGTGGGGCGCTTGGTCTATTTTAATCTTAATATTCGAACTATGTATG
This sequence comes from Imbricaverruca yamaguchii, assembly GCA_034440575.1. NCBI lineage: Eukaryota > Metazoa > Arthropoda > Thecostraca > Neoverrucidae > Imbricaverruca > Imbricaverruca yamaguchii. The sequence goes on from JAOTOL010001574.1 coordinate 1,037,221, forward strand.
GGGCATTGAATATGGACATTGTATTATGCTGGTGTACGAATGTTTGTTGCGCATCTGATCCCACTATTAGTACCACGAATCTATTCTTTCTTTGTAAATATCTGTGAGTTATACCCAAACTGTCCATAATAGCCGCTGCACGTGGAGGGCATGTATTATGAAATAAATCAATACATAAATATGTTGAAGAACAGCAAGGAATGTTAAGCGTGGAAGGCGGGCCAGCTAAATAAGCGCTCAGAGGAGCAATGGACGGAGAGCGTGATAATCGCCAACCACCCTATCCACCCTTATGACCAATAACCTGATTACAAACCAGGGCGGCACAAGGATTCATTGATTATTTGGGCTTAAGGGCGTATGAACTACTAAGGTCATTTTGCGCCCATAACTCTTGTAGCTAACAAAGTACAGTATCAAACTTCACATTGTTCGTAGCCGTCAAAATGGTCCTATTGTGGTACAAAGTTTACATGCCATGCATATCAGCGAGGAGAATATATTGCGGAGAATGACACTGAAGATAAGAAGTCCATCAATCATCCCGACTGGACAATGCTCGAGTTATCGGAAAGAATATCGCAAAGGGAATCCACCTGGTCAGACCCAAAATGACGTCTACGCTCATCAGCGTAATGAGGACACGATATCAAAACGTGGCGAACTGTTAGCGGTGCATAACATCTGGAGCACAGAGGATTGTCGCCACCTCATAGTAAAGAACCATGCGTAGCATAAGTATGCCCAATACGGAGACGACATAATGTGACCTATTCTTGCCGACGTTTGCGACAGGACGAGCCCCATGGTCGTAAACGTTGTTTGATGGTTCGTAGTTTGTTCGCCGACGTCGCGTCCCACATAGCCTGCCACTTGTCTAGGAGGAAGGTGGATACCTCTCGGTAGTGGTCAGTGGCGGGGAGTGGCAGCGCTCGAGAGCACGGTGCCTTTGCCGCTCGTTTCGCCGCAGCATCCGCCAACATATTACCGGAAATGCCAACGTGGCTCGGAAGCCAACATAGAATAACTCGTCGTCCATGGCGTTCCAAATCGGTAAGACGGCTCACAATATCCCGCAGAAGGGGGTTTGATGGATAAAACGTGTTCAGGGCCATAATACTACTCAAAGAGTCGGTGAAAATGACATGTCGATCACCCCCAGACACTTCGATATAACACAGAGCTTTCGTAATAGCGACAAGTTCCGACGAGTACACCGATGCGTACGTCGGGAGCGAAAACGAGCGGGAGACAGATCCACAAACAAAAGCGCTGCCAACGCCGTCCTCTGTTCGAGAGCCGTCAGTATACGTGGCTATCCATCCATCGAATGTTTCAATATGTTGAAGAGCCAGTGCACGAAATTCTGTTGGAGGGATATCGGATTTTCTGATCTTCGCAAGGGATACATCCACCTCCGGTGTAATCATCTCCCATGGAGGGGTCTCCAGGTTCTGGACTGTACGAATTCCCCGAAGCTTAACTCGACTTTCCCGCAGGAGTCTTCGAATTCGAACACCGAATGGGGCGACACTCAGGTTTCGTTCCCCTGAAAAAATGGTCAATAGTCGACGCGAAAAGACGTGCGAAAAAGCCGGATGGTCGGGAAACTGGCGGAGCTTGCAGGCGCAGCGCATTCCTAGCCTCTCTCTGCGCAGAGAAAGAGGCGGCCCGTGTGCTTCGGCTAACAGACTCACGGTGGGCGAAGTGCGGAATGCTCCGGTCGCAATGCGAATAGCGGTGTGATGAACAGTGTCCAGAGTTCGTTTGGTGGAGTTGCGCGATCCGTCATAGATAAAACAGGCGTAGTCTAACTTCGCACGTATCAGTGAGCGGTAAAGCAGAATAAGAGAATCCCGGTAAGCTCCATAGCTAGTGCGAGAAACACACTTCAATATGTTGAGCGATTTAAAACACTTGTCACGGAGTGCTTTCAAATGCTCCTTGTAGCTAAGATGTGAATAAAAAGTGATTCCAAGGAACTTCACAGCAGGTGGCCTCGGTATCTGCCTGCCATACAGCTTGATACAGAGTTCTGGACAGTTTCGCCGGCGACAGAAATGCATTGCGGTTGTCTTTTGTGTTAAAAAGCGGAATCCATTCATTACGCCCCACCTCTCGAGTTTCTTCACGGCCAATTGGAGACATCTAGACATAGTAGATAGCCTGGCTGCGCTACACCAAATAGCGAAGTCGTCTACAAAGAGAGACCGACCAAGTTGTGATGGAAGGACGTCGCTAATATCATTTATCATTATGGCAAACAATGCTACACTTAACACACTTCCCTGTGGCACGCCATTCTCCTGCATACATCTCCTGGATAGCTGGTGGCTAATACGAACACGGAAATGTCGGCCTGCAAGACAATTCTGTATAAAAATCCCCATTGACCCCCGGATACCGCATTTATGTACATTTGTAAGAATGCCTTGGCTTGGCGCCAGGTCGTGTCATAAGCCGCTTCTATGTCAAAGAAGATGGCGCCGACGTGTCGTTTCTGCTTAAATGCTACACGAACTACTGAGTCCAGTGTTAAAATGTGGTCTACAGAAGTCCGGTTCTTCCAAAAACCGCATTGTGCATCTGAGAAAAAGTCATGTACTTCTAAGAACCACGTTAGTCTGGTAGCTACTAATCGTTCCATTAATTTACATAAACACGAGGTGAGTGATATTGGGCGATAGTGTACCGGTTCTAGTCCACTTTTGCCCGGCTTCAACACTGGTATCACCAAGGCTCCTCGCCAGGCTACTGGGAAGTCTCCTTGTTGCCACAGATGGTTGAATATGCTTAACAGTATTTCGATCGCACATGGAGGAAGATGCTTTATCATTTTGTTATGAATTAAATCCGGGCCTTCGCATACGCTTCTGAGCTTCGCTATGGCCGAAGTCAGTTCGGCCATTGTGAAAGGCTTGTTATACGAGATATTTTCGGTTGTGACAAAGTCAGGAGGGGACTTTTCACAATGCAACTTGTGACGCAAGAATTGCGGATCCCAATTGCTGCCACGGCTATGCTCTGATATGGAGCAGGCAATTTCGTTCGCAACATCTACAGATTTGGTCACGTCCCTATTACCCATGCGTAATACGGGCAGGGGAACGGATGAATACTGGCCTGCAATACGTTTTACTCTGGACCATACATGTGTTGTCGGGGTATGCTTGTTTATTTGACCTACATATTATCGGCATGATACTTGCTTTGCTGATCTTATAATGCGACGTGCAAGAGCCCTGGCTCTCCGAAAGGCAACCATATTTATAGTGTTACTATCTTTACTGAATTTGCGATAAGCTCGCTTTCTAGCGCGTATGGCATCTCCGCATTCCTCTGTCCCAGTGCCCGCCGGCCCGGCCGGCGGGCACTGGGAAAATCCCGGGCCCCCGGCCCGAGGCGACCAGCCACTTGGTCCGTGTGAGGCCCCACGGACCCGCCCGCCCCTCCGGGATATCGGGACCAAAGAGGTGTGTTGGTCCCCCGTCACAACTAGCACCGTGCGACGGGGGACCTCAACCTCCAGGACTCCGTCAACCCCGGGGGACGGGCCGAGGGGGCGCGGCTACCCCGATAAAACTGAGCGGACGGGTAGACCAGGGGAAGCTGACCTACCTGCTCGTGACAAGGAAGGAGTTGGTGTTGCAGGGTTGGACGAAAGACATACAAAGGGACGTAGACACGGGGTGGATACTGGGAAGGGAGAGAGGGATGGGCGGTGGGGACTACGCGAGTCCCCGGAAACACCTCCGCGTTTCCACACCCCTTATCGGGGCGGCTGTGTTACCCCGAGGGAGCGCCAATTCCCTGGCCAGCCGAGTAACGAGGCTGACCCCACTGCGGGGGTAAGGGCGGCACAAGGAGTGAGCCGTGCCTTTTCCATCACGAGCAGGGGAACGAAATTACTAGATCAGGCCCAATCCGACGACGCAAGCATGGTCAACAGTTCACCAACAAAGATACATCTGCCGAATCGACAGACCCAATGTGGAATGTCATAGATGGAGTAAGGAAACGCATCCCATTATATATACCATCTGCCAAAATGTCCCCGTTGAACACTGTCTTGGGCAATTCCATCCGGCAGCAACCTGTGCCCATGTCAAGGGCACAGCTCAATCGGTGGCGCAACACATCCAGTGAAACTGCATGGTAATAACGCATGCCTAGCTTGTCCGCACATAATCACGATTATACTTTATTTTTTTCATCATTGGATGAAATGCACGTATCTCTATTTCTCTTCTCCCTCTCTCTCTCTATCTCTCTATCTCTCTATCTCTCTATCTCTCTATCTCTCTATCTCTCTATCTCTCTATCTCTCTATCTCTCTATCTCTCTATCTCTCTCTCTCTCTCTCTCTCTCTCTCTCTCTCTCTCTCTCTCTCTCTCTCTCTCTCTCTCTCTCTCTCTCTCTCTCTCTCTCTCTCTCTCTCTCTCTCTCTCTCTCTCTCGCTCTTTCTCTCGTCCCTCGTCCTTGCTCTATCCCATCCAATGTGTGGGGTCGAGACCACTGCCTGGATGGTAGCTGTGCTATCGGATTTCATCGGCCACACACCAGTGATGTCTCAACGGGCCATCCAGACGTGGCGACAATGAACAATTACTCTGTCAAGACATTCAAATTGAAACAACATAGTTTGAATTCCACAATTCATACATCTTCGAGGAGAGCATTAGTAGCTACGGCTATACATGTTTTCCCCTGGATTAGGGCGCATTCAAATCCCAATAATTTTGCAACTGTATTTTGTTGAACGGAATCCTTCACGGGTCTGCGATGCAGTTATTTGACTGCCTCGCAGAACGATATTCGTCCCTCGAAGCATCCGACCGGATGTGTTGTCGGGTGTTCCACACGTGGCAGGTGGGTGCACTGTGCGGGAACAGGCAAGGAGCGTGGTGCACCCACTACGGCGAAATCTCCGCCGATGGATATATGGGACCACGACAGACGGCCGCCAGTGTGATGCAGTGTTGTCGGAGCGTTTATGTTTTGACACGGAAATGTCACACATCGCAGAACCGGTTACTTGACATAAAATGCTAGGATAGGAAGGCGACCACTGTATCCATATCCCTTCGCTCAGTACCGAAGAAGTAACAGAAACAAGAGGACAGAAGCAAGCATCTTGGACCACCCTTCACATTTCAGTATTGCAAGCATCCTTCCACATATGAAATGATGCCTCTATCATTTCATCAACCCCACGCCACGAGCGCCGGATACTGGACACTCGTCAGAGCAGACAGGGCTCAGCGGCCAACACGACACGACACGGCTCAGAGTCCGACACGACACGACACGCCTTAGCGACCAACACGACGCGACACGACTCAGCGGTCAACACGACACGACTCAGCGACCAACACGACACGACACGATTCAGCGGCCGACGCGACACGACTCTCAGAGGCCGACACGACACGGCTTAGAGGCCGACACGACACATCTCAGAGGCCGAAACGATACGACTCAGAGGCCGACACGACACGACGCGACACGGCTCAGCGGCCGACACGACATGATTCAGCTGTCAACACGACACGACTCAGAAGCCGACACGATACGACTCAGTGACCAACACGACACGACTCAGCGACCAACACGACAGATCACGACTCAGCTGTCAACGAGACACGACTCAGAGACCAACACAACACGACACGACTCAGAGGCCGACACGACACGACTCAGCGACCAGCAGGACACGCTCAGCGGCCAACATCCCCGGAGAGGAAACTGGCTGTCACGCCTCTATAGACGAGAAAGAACTGGCAGGAGATCGGTGGGGACTCACCTCTGTCTGACGGCCACCGGTCAGATCCTGCACCATCTCCACTATCTCGGGCATGGCGGTGCGCGCTGCCGACACACACAGCCTGGCCGCGCGACTGGGCGGTGCCGGTGGCCGTCGGCAGCACCAGTCTGACCTCGGCTCGGCGCGGCCGCGATGCCCGCCGTAAACACTACCGAGCCAAGGCGACCTTGCGCGCGAACGCCGCCGGCGTCGTCGCCGCTGACCTGACACCGCCGCCCGACTATCAGCACTAAAAATACCGGCGCAGTGTCGGCGGCGTCGGCGGCGAGCTAAAAACACGTGCCGGCCGCCGTCGGCTGGCAGACGACTCTGGGCGGCCGGCGACCGAGGAGCTGCAATTTCTCAGGACCTTGTGATGAATGCAGCCATTGGTGGCGTTTTAAATTGGTGGCGGCGGGTGGGCGGCGCGGAGGCGGCCGAAATGACGCGCAAGGGGCGGCGGCAGGCGTGTGGCCAGTGACGCGGCTGGCGGAAGCCCCGCGGCGAGCCGCGTCACGGCGCCCACCGGCGCCAGCCGATCGGCCAAGTTAACGCGCGGCCAAGTGGCGGGCGCCGGCCGGGCCGGCCACGGCTGTTTTTGGGTGGAGTACGCGCGGCCGGGGCGGTGCGCGGCCCGGCTGCGAGGCCTGTGAATCACGGACGCGGCGCCGGACGGCGGTACTCGAGACACGCCCAGGCGGCAGACACGACCCGCCTCGTCACACTGGCTGACCCCCTGCGGGGCCGGCCGCTGCTGACCTGGCCCGGCGCGCGCCACCAGCCGGGCCGCCGCCCACAGGCGCCGCACCGCTCAGCCGACTGACGTCAAGTGGGTGTCGGGCGGCAGGTCTCCCCGGCCTGTTCGGCTTTGGCCGTGCTTCCGCTCATGCTATGCGCTGGGTACAACTCCGTTGATACCCTGCAGTGACCGGAATCAATGGGCGGCCAGGTTGTGTATAATCTCAACATAATACGTTACGTGATGGCGAACAAAGGCACCGAAATAACCCCATGCCAGACCAATACACATTGATTATTTGGGTTTAAGGGCGCGCCAACTACGAGGTCATTTGGCGCCCATCAGACCAACACACACATGAACGGTTGACATCGGGTGTAAAGGAGGCCGCTAAGCATCGTAACTTCTACTGACGTGGCGAAAAGCCCGCCAGTGAACAGAACCAACAACAACTTGGCACTTTTTGTCGGGGTTATGTTGGACATTTCGACAGATGCGGGCGTGTTCGCATCGCACGCCCATTGTGAGTATGTGGTATCCATTGTCTGGGTTGAGCAGACAGTACGACACCTGGTCTGAAGGACCGCCTGCCTGTCGGTCCCGGCCGACAGGTCCAAGTGCAGAGTCTGGTCAGGAGGACCGTCTGTCTGACGGTCCGACTGACAAGACTAAGTGCAGAATCCGGTCGGCAGGTCCGTCTGTCTGTCGGTCCCGGCCGATAGGTCCAAGTGCAGAGTCTGGTCAGGAGGACCGTCTGTCTGACGGTCCGACTGACAAGACTAAGTGCAGAATCCGGTCGGCAGGTCCGTCTGTCTGTCGGTCCGGCTGACAGGACCATGTGCAGCTACCGAGCAGTTACGTACTGCAGGAAGCGGTTCCGATCTGCACGCCATCCGTCACCTGTTACTGACGTCAGATGCGTGGGAAAAACACCGAAAGCATCTCAGGATCGAACTGAGCCAGCTGCCGTAAGCCACCTGTATGGCCCCCGCAAACGTTCGCAGAAGGCTGCAGCCAATACTGGAGCAGGATGGCAGCAATGCAAGATGGAATAGAGCCTGGGAATAAAAAGAGTCAATAGCACGGGCGGGAATAATATATATATATCCATATATATATATATATATATACTATGGCCGGCAGAACCATCGAAGGACATAACTGGCCGTTGGTGAGGAGGTGCTATGGATTGCAGTACTGTTCCCGGCCTTGGCCGAGCCTGCAAGGCCAGGTTCCGTGCAGGTTGAGCAGCTTGCTTGTTTATGATCTCGCGCTGTACACAAAAAGTCAGCCGGATTTATACCATGTGTCACGTGCCGACAGATGTGCTGACTTTATCAACAGCTTTTACAGTTATTTAGCATAGTGAGCAGTGCCACGTGCAGACAGAGCGACCATTCAGTACGTTTGACATTTTTACGCTGTCCCACGTGCGTAGCTGCAAGGGTGATTATTTATTCGATTAACAAGTAATCGATTGTAAATTGTAGCATGGTACCGGAACTTATTGATACAGCAACCAAATTATGTCGGCATGCAGTCTCAGACTTCATTATTCGAGTGTATACACATAAGCAGTGCAGCCAGGCATTGGCTGTACGGTATTTATGTTACTCGTTGCATTCATCACGCTTGGAAGCGCGTAAATAATGTCGAAGTCACACAACAAGGAGGGGGATGGCATGTCCATCAAACTCCTGATGGCAGCATCCATGGTGCTCCATATGCTGATGACAGCACATGAAACATTCCATGGAAGGCTGTTTAAGGATTATATGTCACATACGGTGCTTGTTGAAGTTCCACTCACAGTAAAAGTGGGAGAAAAACAGCAGTTTCACTATTCATTGGTCAGTCTCCTTCATAGATGTATTTTGGTGCGCAGCCAGCAAGCGGGTCATCTATTGTAGCACGGCGCTATGGTGGGGCGGCTGCAATTGTCAGTAGGACGGCTGACGCCTGTCCCAACACACTGTCACCTCACTCCCGGCGGTCTACTACCGCCGCACGTCCGGAACCTGGCAACGTCGCAGATAAACAGAGTGAACATAACTCGAAACGCAATGGGCGTCACTGGGTCGGTGGTGGTGTTCGTGACCGACGGCGCTAAACGAGAGGAACTGATGCACTGCGCGCACGAGGAGGAACAGGTTAGCTCTGCTCACAAGCTGACAGGGGGCAGCCGTGGTAGGTTAGCTCTGCTCACAAGCTGACAGGGGGCAGCCGTGGTAGGTCAGCTCTGCTCACAAGCTGACAGGGGGCAGCCGTGGTAGGTCAGCTCTGCTCACAAGCTGACAGGGGGCAGCCGTGGTGGGTCAGCTGGCGGCCAGGCCACTGTCAGTCCACGGTCTGACGTGCCACGTTGCCACATCTGGACTACCAATGAAAACACGCTGAAGGGCAGCGACGGCTCGGCAGACAGCTCGCCGCGCTCTCGCTAATATTAACCACCTGTCACGGAGGCGGTATCAGACCAGGCTGCGGGGCAGTGTACCAGGCCAGACTGTGGGCGGTACTAGGCCAGGCGTGGTATGCAGCATCAGGCTGTGGGGCGATACCAGGCCAGGCTGTGGGGCGATATCAGACCAGGCTGCGGGGCGGTGCCAGGCCAGGCTGTGGGGCGGTACCAGGTCAGGCTGTGGGGCGGTACCAGGCCAGGCTGTGAGGCGGTACTAGGCCAGGCTGTGGGGGTGGTATCAGGCCAGGCTGTGGGGCAGCGTACCAGGCCAGGCTGTGGGGTGGTATCAGGCCAGGCTGTGGGGCGGTACCAGGCCAGGCTGTGGGGCGGTACCAGGCCAGGCTGTGGGGCGGTACCAGGTCAGGGTGTGGGGCGGCACCAGGCCAGGCTGTGGGGCGGTACCAGGCCAGGCTGTGAGGCGGTACTAGGCCAGGCTGTGGGGGTGGTATCAGGCCAGGCTGTGGGGCAGCGTACCAGGCCAGGCTGTGGGGTGGTATCAGGCCAGGCTGTGGGGCAGCGTACCAGGCCAGGCTGTGGGGCGGTACCAGACCAGGCTGTGGGGCGGTACTAGGCCAGGCTGTGGGGGTGGTACCAGGCCAGGTTGCGGGGCGGTACTAGGCCAGGCGTGGTGTGCGGTACCAGACTGTAGGGCGGTACCAGGTCAGGGTGTGGGGCGGTACCAGGTCAGGCTGTGGGGTGGTACCAGGCCAGGTTGCGGGGCGGTACTAGGCCAGGCGTGGTGTGCGGTACCAGGCTGTGGGGCGGTACCAGGTCAGGGTGTAGGGTGGTACCAGGCCAGGTTGCGGGCTGGTGTGCCAGGCCAGGCTGTGGGGCGGTACCAGGTCAGGCTGTGGGGCGGTACTAGGCCAGGCGTGGTGTGCGGTACCAGGATGTGGGGCGGTACCAGGTCAGGGTGTGGGGCGGTACCAGGCCAGGTGTGGTGCGCCACCACTGATGACACACTGACGACCACGTCACTATCAGTGATGGCACACTGATGACGTCACCGTCAGTGATGTGACGCACCGCCTGGGACAGGTGACCGGACATGGACAGCAGAGCCGGCCTGCCGGACAGCGGGGGGCCTGTCACGCGGCCACACCACTGTGTAGAAGTATGTGGCGAACGTGAGCGATAATCTGATCCGGCTGGCAGAGGTCGCCGCCAGCCGCCAGCCGCCTGCCGCCAGCCGCCTGCCGCCAGCCGCCGACCGCCAGCCGCCAGCCGCCAGCCGCCAGCCGCCAGCCGCCAGCCGCCAGCCGCCAGCCGCCAGCCGCCAGCCGCCAGCCGCCAGCCGCCAGCCGCCAGCCGCCAGCCGCCGCCGCCAGCCGCCAGCCGCCAGCCGCCAGCCGCCGACCGCCAGCCGCCAGCCGCCAGCCGCCAGCCGCCAGCCGCCAGCCGCCAGCCGCCAGTCGCCAGTCGCCAGCCGCCAGCCGCCAGCCGCCAGCCGCCAGCCGCCAGCCGCCAGCCGCCAGCCGCCAGCCGCCAGCCGCCAGCCGCCAGCCGCCAGCCGCCAGCCGCCGACCGCCAGGCCCGCCAGCCGCCAGCCGCCGACCGCCAGCCGCCAGCCGCCAGCCGCCAAGCCGCCAGCCGCCAGCCGCCAGCCGCCAGCCGCCAGTCGCCAGTCGCCAGCCGGCAGTCGCCGGCGGACCCGTCCACACAACCAGCCTGATAATTCTGTCCACTGCGATGTCGGCTCGGCTCCGATCCCGGCCCCAGCCCGGACGTGGGCCTACATCGATGGGGACAGCTCGGGAGGGAGGCGGCGGCCAGGACACCACCAGCAGTACACACAGCGAGTAGCGGCCAGGACACCACCCGCAGTACACGGGCAGCGCCCACATCTGTACGGGACCACCGACAGCCAGATGGACAAAGATGTCATCGCGGTCGTACGCAGTCCTGACAAAAACTCACCGCTCTCGTAACAGAATGCCAGCCCGGGAGATAAGCCGACTCGTAAATTCGGATCGCATAGCCGTCCGCCTCCTGTGTTCTGCATTCTACGCACGCCTGCGATGGTAATCCACCCATGACCACTTTGTCTCCCAGCTGGACCAGCTCCTCGAGCCCAGACAGCCGCTGGTGGCTGAAACAGCCGGGAACAGCTGTTGCGCGCACAACAGAACACATATTTGTGAGGGAAAGCTAACAGGCCAGCGGCCCGCCTGCACGACCGTTAGTCGGGCGTGTGTCGACCGGGGACATGCCACACATACCGACCCGCTGAAGTCCGCTCTACACAGCCAGAGGGGTGTGTGGCAGCCGGAAACATGCCACACATACCGACCCGCTGGAGCCCGCTCTACACAGCCAGAGGGGTGTGTGGCAGCCGGGGACATGCCACACATACCGACCCGCTGGAGCCCGCTCTACACAGCCAGAGGGGTGTGTGGCAGCCGGGGACATGCCACACATACCGACCCGCTGGAGCCCGCTCTACACAGCCAGAGGGGTGTGTGGCAGCCGGGGACATGCCACACATACCGACCCGCTGGAGCCCGCTCTACACAGCCAGAGGGGTGTGTGGCAGCCGGGGACATGCCACACATACCGACCCGCTGGAGCCCGCTCTACACAGCCAGAGGGGTGTGTGGCAGCCGGAGACATGCCACACATACCGACGCGATACCAACCCGCTGGAGCCCGCTCTACACAGCCAGAGGGGTGTGTGGCAGCCGGGGACATGCCACACATACCGACCCACCGGAGCCTGCTCTACACAGCTGTTAGCCGGGCGTGTGACCTAGCCTGCATGCTTGACTGCCGGACAGCACAGTCCGGCTGCCTGACTGACGCTGTGCGGTCCTCGACACTTGACGCTGTGGCTGGGGCCGTGAAGCTGATCCCAGCGGCGGCGCGGGCCGGGCGCCGGAGTCCCCGGCGAGAGCGGCGGCGACCTGGGCTCTGTGGCTGGGGCCGTGAAGCTGATCCCAGCGGCGGCGCGGGCCGGGCGCCGAGTCCCCGGCGAGAGCGGCGGCGACCTGGGCTCTGTGGCTGGGCCGTGAAGCTGATCCCAGCGGCGGCGCGGGCCGGGCGCCGGTCCCCGGGAGCGGCGGCGACCTGGGCTCTGTGGCTGGCGCCGTGAAGCTGATCCCAGCGGCGGCGCGGGCCGGGCGCCGGAGTCCCCGGCGAGAGCGGCGGCGACCTGGGCTCTGTGGCTGGCGCCGTGAAGCTGATCCCAGCGGCGGCGCGGGCCGGGCGCCGGAGTCCCCGGCGAGAGCGGCGGCGACCTGGGCTCTGTGGCTGGCGCCGTGAAGCTGATCCCAGCGGCGGCGCGGGCCGGGCGCCGGAGTCCCCGGCGAGAGCGGCGGCGACCTGGGCTCTGTGGCTGGCGCCGTGAAGCTGATCCCAGCGGCGGCGCGGGCCGGGCGCCGGAGTCCCCGGCGAGAGCGGCGGCGACCTTGGCTTGTGCGAGGCGGCCGCCCGGCTTAAGTAGCAGCCTGCCCGCTGGGCAGATTCACCGCGGGAACTCGCCGCAGAGGCGCGCACGCTTAGTGGTCGGCACCAGGGTGGGGAAGGGCACCCCAACACTGGGGCCGTACCGGTGCAGATGGCCACCCCAGCACTGTGGCAATAGCTGTACTGGTGCAGGTCATCCCGACACTGTGGCGGTACCGGTGCAGAAGGCCACCCAGACACTGTGGCGGTGTCGGTGCAGAAGGCCACCCAGATACTGTGGCGGTACCGGTGCAGAAGGCCACCCATACACTGTGGCGGTACCGGGGTAGAAGGCCACTCAGACACTGTGGCGGTACCGGTGCAGAAGGCCACCCAGACACTGTGGCGGTACCGGTGCAGAAGGCCACCCAGACACTGTGGCGGTATCGGTGCAGAAGGCCACTCAGACACTGTGGCGGTATCGGTGCAGAAGACCACCCAGACACTGTGGCGGTATCGGTGCAGAAGACCACTCAGACACTGTGGTGGTATCGGTGCAGAAGGCCACCCAGACACTGTGGCGGTATCGGTGCAGAAGGCCACCCAGATACCGTGGCGGTATCGGTGCAGAAGGCCACCCATACACTGTGGCGGTATCGGTGCAAAAGGCCACCCAGATACTGTGGCGGTATCGGTGCAGAAGGCCACCCAGATACTGTGGCGGTATCGGTGCAGAAGACCACTCAGACACTGTGGCGGTATCGGTGCAGAAGGCCACCCAGATACTGTGGCGGTGTCGGTGCAGAAGGCCACCCAGATACCGTGGCGGTATCGGTGCAGAAGGCCACCCAGATACTGTGGCGGTATCGGTGCAGAAGACCACTCAGACACTGTGGCGGTATCGGTGCAGAAGGCCACCCAGATACTGTGGCGGTATCGGTGCAGAAGGCCACCCAGATACTGTGGCGGTACCGGTGCAGAAGACCACTCAGACACTGTGGCGGTATCGGTGCCACCTAGATACTGTGGCGGTATCGGTGCAGAAGGCCACCCAGATACTGTGGCGGTATCGGTGCAGAAGGCCACCCAGATACTGTGGCGGTACCGGTGCAGAAGGCCACTCAGACACTGTGGCGGTATCGGTGCAGAAGGCCACTCAGACGTTGTGGTGGACTTCATCTGCAGGCTCGATGACCAAAGCTCGGGGACATGCTTAATAATTTGTTATTCACTGTTGGGGGCAATTGCTCTAGAAAGATGCGCGAAGATGAAGTATTGTGTTCGCTAAGTCCGTATTGTTTCGAAAAATTAATGCATTTTTCGATCACTGGGCGAGAACGTTCCTCTCCGGTTAACATGCTATTTGAGTACCTAACATAGAGCTGTGGGAATGGAGGGTGGTGTCTTCCGGCAGAGATATGTCCAAGTGAGTACTTTGCTTGCGAGCAATGCGAGCAAGAAAGTGACGACTTTCGGAAAATTCTGCGTTCGAGTGCCGGACGTAGTGGGGCGGAGAAAATAATCGCACACCATTTATCTTCCGAAAAGGAGAAGCGCTGGCAGAATAACGTCACATGCACTTTCACGTCACACCGCAGTCGTGGGGAGGGAAGAGGCATGGCGGGAATCTTCCTTGCCCGTGAGGCCGATTTCTTTTCATTTTTCAAGTGAGATTTGCTCGGCAGAAGTGCACCCCTCCCCCTTCCTTTTACATTGGCTACTCCCGTGGACAATTCCCAAAGAACCCGCACAACGTACCGTTGTCTACCAGAGTTAGGCTGGGTGGAGTGTCGGTGCGTCGGCGTAATGCATTACCCTCTCAACTCACTTCGTTCAAGCAAGGAAAGTAGAATTTTCCATCAGACGCGATAATCATGTAGCTAACCGTCCGAAGACGCTTATAATGGACGACGGCGTGATTGAAGCGTACTTATATTTTTCCATGTGCTGAAACATCCGAGCGCGGCGCCGCTGCTTCCTGCAGTGTTTTCCGACGCCAGACGCCACGTGTTACGTAATGTGCCAGCGCCAGACGCCACGAGTTACGTAATGTGCCAGCGCCAGACGCCACGTACTACGTAATGTGCCGGCGCCAGACGCCACGTACTACGTAATATGCCGGCGCCAGACGCCACGTACTACGTAATGTTCCTGTGCCGAACACGAAGTGCTACACAATGTTCCTGAGCCGGACACGAAGTGCTACACAATGTTCTTGAGCCGGACACGAAGTGCTACACAATGCTCCGGTGCCGGACACCACGTGTTGCGTAATGTTCCGGTGCCGGACACCACGTGTTGCGCAATGTTCCGGTGCCGGACACCACGTGTTGCGTAATGCTCCGGTGCCGGACACCACGTGTTGCGTAATGCTCCGGTGCCGGACACCACGTGTTGCGTAATGCTCCGGTGCCGGACAACGCGTGTTACATAATGTGAACTGCGGTGTTATTAATGAGCGTGCGGTGGAGCATCCACCCGGAGAGAGTTTCCAGTAGACCGTTACGACACTGCAGAGGTGGCTCAGACTTGTTATCTTCACAGGCGTCTCTTCGGACGTCGTCACTGCATATCTTCCTTTCAATTGTGCGTCCGAGTCGCACATCAGCAGTGCCTGACGCCCGGTTCCTGCTGATGCGAGCCGAGTTGATCCAAAATCGTGGCGATTCGAGATTGATCCGGAGCTCGCGATGGTCGGTAGCAGGAAGTCACAAGACCGCTGAGAAAAACAGCTGGAGGTCTGGTCCGGTGCCAAGAAGAAAGCGTTGGCGGTCGGAGCCGGCACAACTGTGGTCGAGATTTGGCACTGTCGGTGTATCTGACGAGTCTGAGGAAACCGGAACTGACGCTGGCCCGGAGCGCCTCATCAAGGTCATATGTGCTCGAGGGGAGGGTCATGGGGTCCTCCCGTCAGCGTGCCAAGTGATTGTCACCCAGAAGTAGAGCTGCTATCGCTGTGCAATCTCGTAATATCAGACGCACCTGAGCAGGCTCCTGACCAGCAGACGCATCCAAATTCGTTTCTGCCTGCAGCCACCTTCATCACGCAATACCATGTGAACGACGCATCCCAATCCGCCGCTCCATGCAGTTAAGACGCAGCTACAGTTGACGGAAGTACTGGCTGGAGCCACGGACAGACGACGAGACGACCCGGCGACAACAACAACAACAACAACAACAGGCCACATAACAACTATCCAGCCTGGTGCCCACTGTGCCAACCGCCACGCAGGCTGTAACTGGAGACGGACACCGGCTCCGCACCCATCACATTCCCGGTGAGGCATGATCGATGGCATGATAGCTGAACTGAGGGTGCGATGTCAGGAAAGGGAACACCTCACGGCGCAGCTTCAGCTCATGTGGCTGGGGCTCCTGCTTTCGAATTGGCTCCAGGCAGTCCACGGGCTATTATAGAACCGGCTGCTCAGTGGCTGCTCAGTGGACTGGATGAACTATCAAGCCTGCACCATGAAGAGATCTAGGGGACTGAGATGTCACCGAACAAGGATGTTGCTGACCTTTAAGACGGGCAGCGTGCACTAATTACGCATGGACGCGAAGATGTTCATCAGCGGCAGAAATGGCATTGTCGCCACCATGCGTTGCATTCATTTCCAGTTATGCAAAATCAAGACAGACTTGATAATATACAGACTTGAACTATGTGACTTCTATGGATGGCTCGTGGTTTCCATAAGGAGAAGGAAGTTGCACCCCTGAGGTCACCTATCATCAGGCAAAGATCACTCCGTCCCAGTCAGGGTTCTGTTCTCGATCAGAGTCTATAAGTAATCCTGTCCATGTCCAGAGTTTCCTGTTATACACATTTGGAAAAAGACTGACTGATTCTTATAACTATTGTGCCACGTACAGTACTTTTAATTGGAAATATGTTAACCGTAAATGTTGATAAATAGTTGATGCCATCTATCCCAAGGCATGAGAATGAAAATCAAGCGAGACGTGCATTGTCACTGTATCGGTTATAGATGGAGTCATAAATAGTAGGTGATGCGGCGGCAGCCATGAACAAGCCTGCTCACGTGGTGGGTCTGATATACCTGACACTGGCATACGAACACACATGAGCTGGGCTTTTAAACCCATTCTGTTCACCCGGCGCCCTCGGCGTCCTGTTGCACGTGCGCACCAGCACGGCGACTCTTCACCACCACGGCGACTATTGCCCGCGGCGGAGCCCATCCGTTCGGCACTCAGCGGCCTTTCACCGCCGCCAAAGCGCCCGACCACACGGCGTGCACGAGGGATTGTCCGCCCCGGCCTGATGGCCGCGTCCCGCCCTGGAACACAATACACTGCGGCGGAGCCCGCCGCGGCACTGCCGGCCGGTCGTAACTCACAGACAACCGCCGCCAGCCCACGCCGGCCACACACTGGTACCGGCAGGTGCGGGCAGCCGGCTCAGACTCCGGCAGGTGTGGGCAGCTGGCTCAGACTCCGGGGGTGTGGGCAGCCGGCTCAGGGTCCAGGAGCTGGCTTAGACTCCGGGAGGTGCGGGCAACTGACTCAGACTCCGGGAGGTGCGGGCACCTGGCTCATACTCCGGGAGGTGCGGGCAGCTGGCTCAGACTGCGGGGAGTGTGGGCAGCTGGCTCAGGCTGTGGGAGGTGTGGGAAACTTCCTCAGACTCTGGGAGATGCGGGCAGTTGGCTCAGGCTTTGAGAGGTGTAGGCAGCTGGCTCAGATTCCGATAGGTGTGGGCAGCTGGCTCAGACTCCGGAAGCTGGCTCAGACTCCGGGAGGTGTGGGCAGCTGGCTTAGACTTCGGGAGGTGTGGGCAGCTGGCTCAGACTCCAGGAGCTGGCTCAGACTCCGGGAGGTGTGGGCAGCTTCCTCAGGCATCGGGAGCTGGTTCAGACTCCGAGAGGTGTGGGCGGCTGACTCAGACTCCGGGAGGTGTGGGCAGCTGGCTCAGACTCCAGGAGGTGCGGGCAACTAACTCAGACTCCGGGAGGTGCGGGCACCTGGCCCATACTCCGGGAGGTGTGGGCAACTGGCTCAGACTCCGGGGGGTGTGGGCAGCTGGCTCATACTCCGGGGTGTATGGGCAGCTGGCTCAGACTCCGGGGGGTGTGGGCAGCTGTCTCAGACTCCGAGAGGTGTAGGCAGCTGGCTCAGGCTCCGCGAGGTGTAGAACCCATGCAACTGACTCCCGGCAACCGTCATGCTATTTCCATCAATACTTTCAATTGAAAAGTAAGTCTTGATAAAATACTTATTTTCAATCCAAGTTTTGGAGTGAAAGAGGCTTTCCAAAGTGATGTGAACTGCCTATTTGACATTAATTGAAAGGAAAAAGTATTAGTACTACCGCGTGTGCGAAAACAAATGTATTGAAAGAAGTGATCTATTGTCAGTCTTCAGTTTATCTGACCGGATACGGCCGGGCTTGGTCTCATTAGATCATCCTGTCACGATCTTCGGTCGCATTTTTGTTTCGTTTGGGGGCGGGGATTTGCCGCCTTTAGTGATAACCATGCTGCTGCGTCTTCCCAACACTTCCACTGAAGGGCTTTTTTGTGGGTGGGGAGGGGGGTCTTCAAGCGGGTTTTCGGAATGCTTTATTCTGCAACCGCCAATATGCTTAGTGGCTAAGCCACACATTCTTGTGGGTGCATACTCAAGCGCCATCGAGGAAATCAAGATCATGCCCTTGTGATTTTATTCCACATGAGTGATAAGCCGACTTGGGTTAATTACTCGTCCCCGATTTTTCTGGCGGCTCACAGCTTGTCACGTACGGCCATATAGGGTCCAACAACCAATCTACAATGATAACCTGGCAGCATTTGTCACATGAACACACCACCTAATGAAGTGGTGCGTGGGACACCATACGTCAAGATCATTCCAGCCGATATCCGCTCATGGAACTAAAAAATGAGTGAATTCAGCGCACTTTTTACTCATCATGTGCAGCGAACAGGTCGTTATCACCCACATCTGACGTAGCGTGAGCAACACGTTGCGGCCTGTTACGAGGAGGTTAACCACCTGCTCAAGTGTATCTGATCTCGTGAGTGTTTCCAGCACATCACCGCCATTGGTGACGCACCCGAAGTCGTGTGATCGGCCCATGTTGTTGGGTCCACCTTCAGTTGGCGGGGGCAGTTATAGCATCCGCCAACCTCGATCCTGGCCGTGTGGGATCTCCACCCAGTCCAGCCTGTCCCTCGAGAACCTCGACCCCAACCGTGCGGGATCTCCCGCCCGTCCAGTGTCAGCCTCTCCCTCGAGAACCTCGACCCCAACCGTGCGGGATCTCCTGCCCGTCCAGTGCCAGCCTCTCCCTCGAGAACCTCGACCCCCAACCGTGCGGGATCTCCCGCCCGTCCAGTGCCAGCCTGTCCCTCCAGAACCTCGACCCCCAACCGTGCGGGATCTCCCGCCCGTCCAGCGCTAGCCTCTCCCTCGAGACCCTCGACCCCAACCGTGCGGGATCTCCCGCCCGTCCAATGCCAGCCTGTCCCTCGAGAACCTCGACCCCCAACCGTGCGTGATCGTGATCGAATGTACATACCACCTATGCAGTCACCATAGCCTGTCACAGCCATTCAAGACCGAGGTACCGTACAGACCATTCTTCTTCGTCTCATAAACATCCTGACCTACACCTATACCCACAGCAGACCGCAGCCGGATGAAACCAGGGGATGTCAGACTTACCGTGGGGAACGCAGGACTGCCAGGCTTACCGTAGGAAACCGGCGGCTGTCAGACTTATCGCGGAGAACCCGGGACTGTTAGGTGTACCGTGGGACACGTTTTCCCTTGGACAACACAGAGCAATCGAGGACAACCCGGGACTGATGAGGGAAAAACTAGGATTGGTGAGGACAAACTGGTACCGATGAGGACAACCTGTGACCGATGAGGACAACCTGAGACCGATGAGGGCAGCATGGGACTGATGCTGACAACCTGGTACTGATGAGGACAACCTGACACTAATGAGAAAAACCTGACACTGATGAGGATAATCTGAGGAAGCTGGGAACAACTGGAGATTTTACGCCGCAGATGCCAAGAGGCTTGAGGAGCCTTCAACGGTCTGGGACCACAGACTCGACATGAGGTCCAAATGTGCTGAGACAGTGAATAATGATTAATATGCCCAGCCCTAGCTGTGTCGCTTTGTGCATGAGTGGACCATGGCCTTGGGTGGGCCACAGTCTCCTCAATGGTTTACTTTGCTCTGAATGTCTTCAGGACTTAGCGTGGACCCCATGAACCCCCTCCACAAACGATGCTGGGAAGCCTCGTAGTCAGATGCCTGCCGACATCACACCCCATTTCCTGACGCTGGCCTACATCACACTCATCGGATCACGCATCACGCATCGGAGCCCGGCTCACACCGTGTCTGAACGCCTGGCGCCACATCTGTCTGACCATCACATCCTGAAGGGAGCGGCTGGGGTCAGATGGACCACCTGTCGCCAAGGCCAGATTGGCTGTCTGCGGCGTCACCACACCTTTAAGGGAGATCATCTGCGACCGGGGTCAGATGGGCTGGCTGCGGTGCCACCACACCCTTAAGGGAGACCATCTGCGGCCGGTGTGAGATTGGCTGGCTGCGGAGTCACCACACCCTTAAGGGAGATCATCTGCGACCGGGGTCAGATGGGCTGGCTGCGGCGTCACCACACCCTTAAGGGAGACCATCTGCGGCCGAGGTCAGACAGGCTGGCTGCGGCGTCACCACACCCTTAAGGCAGACCATCTGCGGCCGAGGTCAGATGGGCCGGCTGCGGCGTCACCATACCTTTAAGGGAGATCATCTGCGACCGGGGTCAGATGGGCTGGCTGCGGCGTCACCATACCCTTAAGGGAGACCATCTGCGACCGGGGTCAGATGAGCTGGCTGCGGCGTCACCACACCCTTAAGGGAGACCCATCTGCGGCCGGGGTCAGATGGGCTGGCTGCGGCGTCACCACACCCTTAAGGGAGGTCATCTGCGGCCGGGGTCAGATGGGCTGGCTGAGACGTTTTGTGAGCTGGGCTGCAGAGCCCGGACGCTGTGTCAGGTTGGGCCTTGGCGGCCACTCCGGACATGCCTCAGCGACCATTGACGCCCGGTGGCGCGGCGTCCAGTCACGAGCGGCCACCGTCACCCCGCCACTGCCGGGACTGCTCCACCACTCACCAGCCATTGCCGGGACTGTCCCACCTCTCCCCCGCCACTGCAAGTGCTGGCCCACCTCTCACCCTCACTGTCAGGACAGCCCCACCTCTCCTCCGCCACTGCAAGTGCTGGCCCACCTCTCACCCTCACTGTCAGGACTGCCCCACCTCTCCTCCGCCACTGCAAGTGCTGGCCCACCTCTCACCCTCACTGTCAGGACTGCCCCACCTCTCCCTCCGCCACTGCAAGTGCTGGCCCACCTCTCACCCTCACTGTCAGGACTGCCCCACCTCTCCTCCGCCACTGCAAGTGCTGGCCCACCTCTCACCCTCACTGTCAGGACTGCCCCACCTCTCCCCCGCCACTGCAAGTGCTGGCCCACCTCTCACCCTCACTGTCAGGACTGCCCCACCTCTCCCCCGCCACTGCAAGTGCTGGCCCACCTCTCACCCTCACTGTCAGGACTGCCCCACCTCTCCTCCGCCACTGCAAGTGCTGGCCCACCTCTCACCCTCACTGTCAGGACTGCCCCACCTCTCACCCTCACTGTCAGGACTG
The DNA here is from genome assembly GCA_034440575.1 of Imbricaverruca yamaguchii. Taxonomy (NCBI): domain Eukaryota; kingdom Metazoa; phylum Arthropoda; class Thecostraca; family Neoverrucidae; genus Imbricaverruca; species Imbricaverruca yamaguchii. Next base: position 1,058,314 of record JAOTOL010001574.1, read on the forward strand.
CTCCACCTCTCACCCTCACTGTCAGGACAGCCCCACCTCTCCTCCGCCACTGCAAGTGCTGGCCCACCTCTCACCCTCACTGTCAGGACTGCCCCACCTCTCCCCCGCCACTGCAAGTGCTGGCCCACCTCTCCCCTGCCGCTTCCAAGACTGCATCACGACTGCCTTCTCACATATATAAAGACTGTCAACTGCCCTGTGTGGTCGCATTTCTCGGAAATCAGTAATTTGCTCTGCGGGGTTTACCTACGAACAACTGCCTTACCAAGCAGTTTGTCTCCAACCTACACCTTTTCAGACGCGATTTCCTATCCTCAGTTTCGGGAATTCCCCACCGGAGCCTCACAGCAGCCCTATCACTGCTCAGCCACGTCTAGCCGCTGCCCCGGCGCCGCTACCCCGGCACAGACGGTTCACCGACGCGACGGCGTCCGCCGCCAGCCGTCAGCGGCGCGCAGGTTCTCGCCTTCCCCGTCTCAGCCGCGGCAGACACGGGGAAGGCGAGCCGCGCCGCTGCAGAACGGACCGCCGCCCTTCAGAACGGACCGCCGCCCTTCACCCCGGCCCGCCCGCTCTCACGCTGACACACGCGCACACCCTCTCGGCCAGACACCGGCCAGCCAGTCGGTCGTGTCCACCCATGCCCCGGGGCTGGGCCGCGGAGCAGCACAACAGACCTCACCACAACAAGAGGTTTGGAGAGCACTGCGCTTGAGCCGTGTCCAGCCGGACAGGAGGGCTCGCGATGTGCAGGTCTGATTTCGTCAGGGAATATACGCCGAATGCTGGTGGCAGCCAGTAAGAGGATTTGCGGGCAAAACGACGTGGCGACGAAAACATCTTAGGCGATAAACACGTGCATTGCAAATTACACCACTTGTAAACTGTTATGTTGGATATAAACAGAAGTACTTCTGATATAAACTAATGGCTAGAATTCCCTGAATCGGTTGTCCGTGTACGAAGTCGTCGCCATGGCATGTAGTAAAGGGAGTTAACGGAATAAATATGCGTATCCATAATTCAATTGCCACGTTCCAGACTGGTAAGCAGCACACGTGTCAACCGACACGGATGACTCTAGCTACATTCAGCACAGCACCTGCAACCCCATTTAGGCGCAGCAAACTACAGTGATGTACGGAGTCACGACAATCCAACATGCAGTAGAGGGAGACATGCTGCAACACGCCTGCAGCAGAACGATGTACGGTACACCGTGTCTACAGCATAAGAAGGTACTGTACGCCACACCTACGGCAGGAGGTACTGTACACCACACCTGCAGCAAAAGAGGAAGCTTTGCACCACACCTCCAGCAGAAGGGGAAACTGTACACCACAGTCCAACAGAAGGAGATACAACACCGTCATACCAGCAGAAGGAGGTACAACAGCGCCACACTAGCAGAAGGAGGTACAACAGCGCCACACTAGCAGCAGATGGAGGCAGGCACGACAGCGCCACACCAGCAGAAGGAGGTACAACAGCGCCACACTAGCAGCAGATGGAGGCAGGCATGACAGCGCCACACCAGCAGAAGGAGATACAACACCGTCATACCAGCAGAAGGAGGTACAACAGCGCCACACTAGCAGCAGAGGGAGGCAGGCACGACAGCGCCACACCAGCAGAAGGAGGTACAACAGTGGCGCACTAGCAGCAGAGGAGGCCGCCACGACAGCGCCACACCAGCAGAAGGAGGTACAACAGTGGCGCACTAGCAGCAGAGGGAGGCAGGCACGACAGCGCCACACCAGCAGAAGGAGGTACAACAGCGCCACACTAGCAGCAGAGGGAGGCAGGCACGACAGCGCCACACCAGCAGGAGGTACAACAGCGCCACACTAGCAGCAGAGGAGGCCGCCACGACAGCGCCACATGTGACAGGCGCGGACACTCACGTTCCGCTCCACCCACGTCTGCACGTCCACGAAGAGCCAGGAGAGGCGCACGCGGTGGACGCACACGTGTGCGCCGGTCCACCACCGTTCCACCATGCCGCCCACTGTGGCCACCAGGCCGCACACCAGTGCGTCCACCAGCGTGCAGAGGCGGCCAGCCAGCATGACTGTCGTGCCGCCGGCGGCCAACTGCCGCCGCCGCGGCCATTGTTGCTGCGTGAGAGCCGGCGCCGGCGCCATCTCAGCCGACGCCCAGATCCAAACTTCCCCCCGATTGTGACGAGCTGGCGGGTTCGGGCGGCTGACCCGGTCGCGGCGACCCCGGCCGATGATGCAACTCGTCCGGGCCGACGGTCGCGTCAGCTTTCAGCTCCGCCCGCCTGACGCGGATGGTCGCGTCAGCTGTCACGGCAGCTGGTGAATGGGACTGTTCCGCCGGCCGTCGGTTGCCCGCCGCCCTCGCCCGCCTGACCTCTCCGCCAGCATCGTGGCCACGTGTGGAGCGGCACATCAGCCACGATGTGAACAACGTTCGTTATGTTATCCGGCATCTCGAGCACTGACATAGCCTAAGCAAGATTAACACGGTTATCGGCAATTGCCGCATCGTTCGTGTTTCCCGTAGTCCATTGACCTCTTCAGTTAAGCCATGGTCTGACTATTGGATTTGCAATTGCATCATGCAATATTGAATGAGGTGCAGTCACACTTCGAGTTGAAGTGAATATCAACTTAGGTCAACTAATCGGGCGACAAAAAGCTTCCTGGTGATAAATGTTTGGACAGAAATGACAAGCGTCAGCTCTTGAGCCATGCATGTAGATCCAATCATTTCCCGGATCATTTCTCGGAACCCTGCAGCTGTAGAAACAGGTGAGCATGTGTCGCCCGATTCCCTGGCACATCGCTGCGGTACTATCAAAGTCGGTGCCACCTGTTTGACGGGCCAGGGGCCTGTATAGGCTTGAAGGTGCGATTACTTTATAGCACGCCCCGCTTTGCAATGTTTGCGAACACAGAAAACATCAAGGTAACTGTTTGCTGATTTAGATGTTCTGTGGGTGGCAACTAGGCTTCCACGCCCGGTTTTGCAAGCCGGGAGCAGGAAAAGATGCACCCGCTGCCCACGAATACGAGCACCAGTGACGTATGTCCACCGTTTCACTAAGTAAATAGGATGCCGACATTAATGCGGCCAGGATGAGCTAAGGGATCATACAAATTGTCCCGATCCTGCATTTCAGGCCAATACGCTCGTTTCCCCATTGAGGTTCCCGTCATCGTGGTCTGCTTCTCATTCACCGCTGACTTGCCCCTCCCTTCGATAATTATTGGCCGCGCATTTTGACCCCGGGCGGTGTGATATGGCATGCTAACTATTTTTATAAAATTAGATAGAATTGCTGTTGCAGAGGCTCTGCAGGATCATAGTCCGTGCTCAGAGCAAAAGAGCTTGCTGCACTGACCTTGAATCAACCTCCCGCTCGGGAAATACCAGTTCCGGAGCACAGTTTTGACGGAAAGTGTAACGTCCCCACATAGCGGGCACGGCCGCTTAGTGCAGGCACCTCCGACCTTGAGTGGCCATCTCACCAACTGGCCGTACAGCCGGAAGCGTCAATAGCCAGCGAATGAAGCAACCGGAACCCATTGTGCCAAGTCGAGGAAACCTTTGTAGGCTAGCGCTCTATCCACTGAGCTAACCAGGTGGCAAAGGCAAATGCAGCACGCCAGCTTCTCCACGGATCGACCGGCACCGGAAGGCCACATCTGGACGCCCAGGGCCAATGGCAGACAAAACAAAATATCAAATTTGTACCAGCAGGGTGGAATTGTGCCATGCTCCGAAGTCCCGCTGCCAGTATCAACAAGAGCAGTAATAAACAGCCGCCACCACCGGCGTCCAACAGCTGTGATGTTAGATAACTCACCTCGCCTTTGAGCAGACCCATGCCCTTCATCTTCTCCATGATCATGGTCTCGATGATCTTGCTGTCGAGCTCGTCGCGGCGGCGCTTGCGTTCGGTGGCGCGGTCGACGTCCTCCTTCATGCGTCGGATCTTGCACTCGAGCTCCTCCACCTTGCGCAGCTTCTCGGCCAGCTGGCCGTTGATGCCGTCCAGGCCGTTGGGCTCGGTGTCGGTGCTCGGTGTGGCGGAGCCGCCGCCGCCGCCGCTGCCGCCGCCGCTGCCGCCGCCGCCGCCGTCGCCGCCGCCGCCGCCGCCGCCGCCGAGAGATTCGGCGTCGACGCTGGGCGCCGCCGGCTCGGCCACGTCCCCCACGATGCGCGAGAGCGAGATGGGCGCGGCGCTGCTGCGGCGCGTCGGCTCCGACGCCGAGAACACGGGCGGCTCCTCGCCGCCGCCGGTGGAGGCAGAGTCGGTCGCCACCGAGACCGACGGCGGAGAGCTGAGCGACGGCTTGCTCTTGGAGCGCTTGAAGATCTGCAGGCCCTTGAGCAGCTTCTTGTCGACGGAGCCCTTGCGGCGGCGCATGCTGGTGGCGTCCTTAGCCGGCATGTCGACCGTGCTGAGCAGGGTCGGCGTGAGGGGCGGCACTGCCGGCTTTGCGGTGCACTCAGCCACACCACTCACCTCACTGGGGGCACACACCTCGCTGGTGCCACTCGACAGACGCGCCACACGGCGCTCGGCCCGCTCAGACACGCCCGCCTCACTGTGTCCACTCGACTCGCTGCTCGCCCGGCCGTGGACACGGCTGCGGCCGGCGCGGCAGCTGAGGTCGCGCCCCGACGCCGCCGCCGACGCCGGACCCGCCTGAGAAGACTCGCGCGCCAAGCCTGGTGACGATCCGGCCACTGGAACACAGAGAACACGTCAGAACAGCGCGGCGGCATGGCTGGGTCCGTCTGGTGACATCGCACACGCGGCACACGGCCGAATGGTTGGCTCCGTCTGGCGACTTCGCACACACGACAGGCGACGGCACCAGCTGGCCAGACGGCGGTCAGAACTGACAGCCGCCGCGCCCATCTGCCGGAGACGGCCGGCGGCTGGCACCGGACGGCCGGCGACAGGTTCAGACGACAGGTTCAGACGCGTCGCCGCCGCAGACGTGGCCGCGTCGCCACCACCGGCCCCACCTGGCAGTCGCCAGCAGGCTCCCATGGCGCCACTCCGACCCGACTGGGTCGGAGCCGAGCGGCGCCGCCGGCGGCAGCAGCGCCGGCGGCGGCGGCGGAGCGACTTGGCGAGGCGGACGGCGGCTGGACCGGAGCGCTCGCTTCAAATAGAGGCGGCTATTCTGGTCGGCCCGCCTCGCCTGTCTGGCGGCAGTCATGGCGGCGTGCGCCGGACCAGCCGCCCACTCGGCAAGGCAAACACACGCCGACCGCAGCCGGGTCAGATGAGAGCCCCACGGGCCGGCCGCCGGGTAAACGCCGGGTTCAGCGGCGGCCGCTCCCCCCAGCCAAGGTCACCGGCGGCCGGATGCTGGTGCCGAGCCAAGGTCGGCCGCAGGTCGCCGCCCTCAGTCAAGGTCACTGGCCGCCGGGCGCTGGTGCCGAGCCAAGGTCAGTGGCAGGTCGCTGCCCCCGGCACGTCAGTGGTCCAGCTGAGCGGCGGCGGCGACCTTCACTGGCGCCACATCCGCCGCGAGAGTCGCTCACCCGACCGTCGGCCGGGTAGGGCACCATCAGCTCCGGATCAGGTACAGCGGCCGGCAGCGTCTGCACCTGGCCCGAGGTCACGACACCCGGACGTAGCCGGCACGTGTTCGGCGGCGGCTGGAGCCGCGCCGACGCCAGTAAGTGGTGGCTACACCGCACCCGCCACAGTGTGCGCTGCTGCTTGCATATAAATGGCTGTGGTGCTGCACTGTGGTGTAGTTATCACGTGGCGCCCCTGTCATAGAGCTGCCCGTGGGTGGTGTGGTTATCACATGGCGCCGCTATCATAGAGCTGCCCATGGGGTGGTGTGGCTATCACATGGCGCTTTTGTCATAGAGTTTTCCATGGTGTGATGTGATAATCACACAGAGCTGCCCACGTGGTGGTGTAGTTACCACATAGCACCGCTGTTAATAGAGCTGCCCATGGGGTGGCGTGGTTATCACACACAGCCGCCCACTGGGTGGTGTGGTTATCACACAGAGCCGCCCACTGGGTGGTGTAGTCATCACACACAGCCGCCCACTGGGTGGTGTAGTTATCACACACAGCCGCCCACTGGGCGGTGTAGTTATCACACAGAGCCGCCCACTGGGTGGTGTAGTCATCACACACAGCCGCCCACTGGGTGGTGTAGTTATCACACACAGCCGCCCACTGGGCGGTGTAGTTATCACACAGAGCCGCCCACTGGGTGGTGTAGTCATCACACACAGCCGCCCACTGGGTGGTGTAGTTATCACACACAGTCGTCCACTGGGTGGTGTAGTTATCACACAGAGTCGCCCACTGGGTTGTGTAGTTATCACACACAGTCGTCCACTGGGTGGTGTAGTTATCACACAGAGCCGCCCACTGGGTTGTGTAGTTATCACATGACGCCGCTGTCACAGAGCTGCCCACGGGGTAGTGTTGATTTAATCCGTACTGTACTCGCCAAGGTTCCCACTTCCCCCGCATTCCTCCCCCGCACTGTACCAACCACCGCCCCCCCCCGCCCGTTCACGCTGGACCCGTCGACCAGTCTGCATCCGCCCCCGTCTTCCTCTCTCGCTGCACCTGCGCAGTATCCAGTGTCCTCGAAGGCAGCCGACCAGAGCTGCGTGGGCGAGCCGTCGCCTCTGGCACAGATCCCCACGCCACACCCCACCCAGTCAGGGGGCGGACTCTGACTCACTGACTACACCTCCTCTGTCACAGACCCGCCCACGCCACACCCTACCCAGTCAGGGGACGGACTGTGATTCACCGACTACACCTCCTCTGTCACAGACACGCCCACGCCACACCCTACCCAGTCAGGGGGTGGACTCTTACTCACCGACTACACCTCCTCTGTCACAGACTCGCCCACGCCACACCCTACCCAGTCAGGGGGCGGACTGTGACTCACCGACTACACCTCCTCTGTCACAGACCCGCCCACGCCACACCCCACCCAGTCAGGGGGGGGACTCTGACTCACCGACTACACCTCCTCTGTCACAGACCCGACCACGCAGCAGTTGAAGCGCCCCTAAGCCCAAATAACTAACTAAGACCCACCCACGCCACACCCCACCTAGTCAGTGACAGCTACGACTGAGTCTGGCGGTCCGTGGGTCCAGGGTTGTAACAGCCACGACTGAGTCTGTTAGTCCGTGGGTCCAGGGTTGTAGCAGCCGCGACTGAGTCTGTTAGTCCGTGGGTCCAGGGTTGTAGCAGCCGCGACTGAGTGTGACGGTCCGTGGGTCCAGGGTTGCAGCAGCCACGACTGTGTGTGACGGTCCGTTGGTCCAGGGTTGTAGCAGCCGCGACTGAGTGTGACGGCCCGTGGGTCCAGGGTTGTAGCAGCCACGACTGTGTGTGACGGTCCGTTGGTCCAGGGTTGTGGTAGCCGCGACTGTCCCAACACAGTCACAGACACCACGCCCATCACATGTTGTCAGTGAGTCATTCCGTGCACACACGTGACTTCACATCTCAATTGCCCAAATCACGTGACTTCATCCCAATTGTCCACAGACAGGGAACGAATGGCACCATCAAAAGCATGCTGGCATTGCCACAGATATGCTACGCGAGACGCTGCAGGTTATGGGGCCTCACCACTGACAAGCCGTAACTAAGCCACTCTCATCAGTTGAGTCACCCTCTGGGTAACAAACAGCAACAGCCTTCCCGCTGCATCAATCCAGCAGCACAACACATCCGACCAACCCAGTGTAAAATAATTGACCATTTGGCCTGGAAATTCACAGTTAATGGAATTGTGCTATTTCAGCCTTGCCTTAGGTTTTTACCATTTTGCCACATGTGTGGGCAGTCATTATACACACGACTGCTAAATAATGTAAAATGCATGTGATTGAAGTGAAAGGCATTCCACGTTTTTAATCCTTAAGTGACGATCATTTATTTTCTTCCAATCTTCCACTATTCTCAAGCAACTTCTTTCTTCATCTGCACAGTTAATGGCGAAATAATTTTAGGACACTGGACCAACCAGAGGCCAGTAGTGACTTTACCACAAGCCACATCCGACCAACCAAAGGCCAATGGTGACCTTACCACAAGCCACATCCGACCAACTAGAGGCCAGTGCTGACATTACCGCCACTAGAGGATTACATTACCGGCCGGCACCGACCGCACCGGTGTTAAATCCCGCACCGGAAGTAGCGGACTTTGAGAGCAGCAGATTAATTGATTGCGCGATGATGCTGATGGCGTTGAATTGTTGTATCGACAGCGTGGATCTGGGATTTGTCAGGCGTTACACAACAGCTGGCACACCGGAAGCGTTCGACATCCTCTGCACCACGTGCGCCTTATTGAAAAGATTTGCTAGCACGATGTGATGGTCATATATGCTCCCCGGCTGCACAAATGTACGTAGGCGTATGTTTCTGACTTCATGGAACATATATGCAATAATAATAGCATCACATTGTGGGGAAAACAAGGCAGGACTGGGTTTAACAGTTTATCAAGACTGATAAATATAATCTAGGGACTACATGTTTATTGGATCACTGCATTACACGAACAATGGCAATGTAATAGTCATTGTCATGAGGGTATTGGTAAGGAGAAGTGAAGAGGGTCGTCGGTTCCGGAATCGTTGAATGAACAAAGTCAAAGGGTTAACAACGGGTCCTCAAAGGGTCAGGACAAAGGTAACAAGGGTCCTCAAAGGGTCAGGAGGAGCAAATCTATTTTGTCTGGAGCCATTATGACAGCAGGCATTCCATTACCATTTGACGCAAGAAAGCGGTCATAACTTGCTCGGACGGCGCTCGTTTCGCTGGCTTTTAATTTACACCGCGATATCGCCGTTCCTGACATACACAATATAGAACTAGCCAATTTTCCGCGTCCCTGGTTAGTCCATCCAATTTTCAAACCGTGGCTACACCCACGCTGATGTCAAATTGTTCGTCGGCGCACTCCAGATAAGTTACCGAACTTCAAACAACTAGAGATCCTAATCAAAGATCAAAGGCGGTTTACCGAGGACGGCCTGAACATAAATATTATTAAAACAAGCATATCACAGATAAAACCTCCACAACGGCGGTACTCGCAGATTGTCATGTATGTTTTGGTGGTGGTGGCAGGAACGGTCCTTAGGAACGTAGAAACGCATGCCTTCTCCCAAAGTAAAATGTTTCGCGTTATTGTCGACAATGACCTGATGTTCGAGGCCCGTATTTCAACTGTGTTATGTCGGTGCTATGCCATGCTTGACGGTCTGTCTAAGATCAGGCCATGGGAGAAAATATAAATCTAAATATACTGATTGAAGCACTTGTAGTTCCCAATATTTTAAGTTGAAATGTGGTGTGAGCTGGGCACTATGTCATGTGAAGTCATAGCACCTAAAACAAGATCACGCACTATGATTGGGCTGTGAAAGATATTCCGGTAAATGTGGCCATGTTACACATGCTAACTTGAAATGGTGTAAAATTCAACATCTCATTGTAGGCGAGACCTGGCGGGATTTCGGAACTTCTTAATTGTCCGCGTGTGCTATTCATCATAAATACAGACCGCTTTGGTCATCGTGCAAGCATTTACCCAAAGAGACAGCTGCTGCAGATGCTGGGGTATTGAGACATTGGTTATCGTGCAGACATCTACCCAAAGAGAGGGCAGCCGCAGATGCTGGACCGCTGAGACTTCCCCATGTCTGGGCCGAGCACCTGTGTCGGCCTTTTTTCGTGCGGTTGCTCTGTGGAATGTCGCTCTCACTGATTTGGAGCCCTTCACGTCAGCAGAATGCCGCAAACAGGCGAGCCAGTAGTCAAGTGCGAAGGATGATCGGTATCAGGTATGAACCAAAATCCACAGGTGGTGTTGCTAATGGAAAACGTCGGTAGTACAGAGTGGAGACACGCGGTGAAGATTGTAGGCAGTTGTTGCTTCACCTGTGAAGGTTGGTGCGGTGCAGCTGCATCTGTGGTGATGCATTCCTCATTATCCGCCCGTAGTTGTTGTCTTTTATAATACATGGGCTGGTGCAGAGGTGTAGAACTATTCCGACGCAGGGTTGTGCGGAGGCGAAAGCTGCAGCCGAGCGCAATATAAAAATGTCGCATTGTACACTGCTAGGTGCGAGGTCGAGAAAAGTGCAAACGCATGGTAGATCGACAAGTGAAATGGTGTGTTGCAGACGAGAGCTTTGCGGGCTGCCACATATTGTCATGACAAACTCCTCAATACATCCCTGTGGCCGGCCACCTACTGCCCTGACAGATACCGTCCCAGACGTCTATGTCCGGGCACCTACTGCTCTGACAGACACCAACTGTCATGGCAGACCCCTCATTACACCTCTGTGGCCGGCCACCTACTGTTCTGACAGACACCTGCTCAGACGTCCATGTCCGGCCGCCTATAACTGCCATGACAGACGCGACAGCAGCGCCGGTCCAGACACATCAGGCGCCGTCGGGCGGCCGCTCGTGTCGGAACAGCACGCGGGGTCCGGCTGTATTTGGCGGGGCGGGAGACGGAGACGGCGCGTCAGGTGGTGACCACCGCCCGCCTCCGTACACAGCGTGCGCCCGCCCACTGTCCGGCCGCGCCGCGACAGACGTGAGTCACAGCCAGGCACCGCGACGGTCACGTCCACCACGCCCGCCCACCGCCACTCGCCCTGCTCACCCTGCAGGCCGTCACGGTGCCGAGCGCAGCCCCGCTCCCCACTACCGCCCCCGCTCCCCACCGCCGCCCCCGCTCCGCCCACACTCCACCCACCGCCACTCACCCTGCAGGCCGTCACGGTGCCGAGCGCAGCCCCGCTCCCCACTACCGCCCCCGCTCCGCCCACACCTCACCCACCGCCACTCGCCCTGCTCACCGTGCAGGCCGTCACGGCGCCGAGCGCAGCCCGCTCCCCACTACCGCCCCCGCTCCCCACCGCCGCCCCCGCTCCCCACCGCCGCCCCCGCTCCCACTACCGCCCCCGCTCCCCACCGCCGCCCCCGCTCCGCCCACACTCCACCCACCGCCACTCGCCCGGCTCACCCTGCAGGCCGTCACGGTGCCGAGCGCAGTCCCGCTCCCCACTACCGCCCCCGCTCCCCACTGCCGCCCCCCTCCGCCCACACTCCACCCACCGCCACTCGCCCGGCTCACCCTACAGGCCGTCACGGCGCCGAGCGCAGCCCCGCTCCCCACTACCGCCCCCGCTCCCCACCGCCGCCCCCGCTCCCCACCGCCGCCCCCGCTCCCCACCGCCGCCCCCGCTCCCCACCGCCGCCCCGCCGCCCCCCGCTCCCCACCGCCGCCCCCGCTCCCCACCGCCGCCCCCGCTCCCCACCGCCGCCCCCGCTCCCCACCGCCGCCCCGCTCTGCCCACACTCCACCCACGCCCCGCCCCCCGCTCCCCACCGCCGCCCCCGCTCCCCACCGCCGCCCCGCTCTGCCCACACTCCACCCACGCCCCGCCCCCCCCGCTCCCGCCGCCTACCAACCGCGTCGTGATCAGTCAAAGGGGTGGTGTGCACCCGACCCCTACCCACTTCAGCCTTGGATGGTCTCCAAAGCTGTTGTTTGTCTAACGTATTTTGAATGATATATATCACCGATATACAAGAATCTGTCAACGTCGAACGCTAATGGACATTATTAGCGTCTTGATCCTCAATCATAGTTTGTTGATGGCGAAGTGCTTCCGTGTTATAGTGTACAACTTCCACCATGGATATACAACTGTTGTCCCACTATAGCTGCCATGCAACTCACCAGGGCATGGCAGCTATAGTGGCATGGCAGCTATAGCACGTGCTCGGATTCGAGCGACTGAGAATCTCGTGGGCGGAAGATGAGACAATTTCATATTGCCCAGCATGCTTCTGGTACGTTTTTTACAAATACATTGCATATATCTACATGGTTGAATTCTGTCTTCGATAACAAAGCGGTAGCAACAAATTAGTCGGTCGATCATATTTGACGCACATTGCAGTGATTGAAACTTGTAAACGTGTCTGTTGGTTCCAAAACAACTTGGTCAGGTATGCTTTCCCACGCTTTCGTCAAACTCCGTTTGATGAAGCCTATTGGTCTATTCCGATCTCACTGGTAAGCCACACATTTCCTTGGTATGAGTTATCTTGATTGTCCTTGGCAATGATGGCCTGTCAATGTTCTAACGACTTCATCTATGTTGTGTTGTTCCCAACATCACATGGAATCAAAGACAATGAGTGGATGCTCAATGTTTAGTGTCACATACACGACAAGAATGCCACTAACACGGATATCGGCGAACTTCGAAAGGTCAACGTGGAGGTTTATGGCTGAAATCCGTAAGTCAGCTGTCATCGTTTTAAATTATCGACATTCAACTGTCAATCAGATGAAGCAAGGACAGCTAGAGTTCGTGCTGGGGGCCACACGATGTCCACCCTTCCAATAAGAACGTTAAAGCTTCCCTCCCATTCGATTTTGCAAATGACCTGTCAAAATTGGCAGCATTCATCACACAGTCCAACTGTTCAAATGCTGTTCAAACAGATTGGAATGTGGCACGGCACGCTGGAACATTCTGGAACGCTGGTTCGTGGTCGTGCGAGCTGGTGACCGAATATCCAGACGGCCAGACGGGGGAGGGGGGTGCAGAAGGTTTTGTCTGGACCCAGTCGACAATTGTACGGCAGACGAAGACGTCGGTCATAAGGAAGTGGCTGTCACACAGAATTCATAATGTCCTATTTACGAGTGGAGTAGCGGTGGCGGCCGCTGCCGCACGGTGCGACTGTGCCGTGCTGGGCAGCTCGGTCTCGACGGCATGGGTGCCTGCCTCCGCGCTTATTGCACGTGCATATGACCGCTTAGGGCCAAATGAATCACCGAAACGGTTACCTCCTGGCTACTTGCACTGCTGGTGGTCACCCACAATAGCATAGTTCGGAGCCAAATATGCACGGAATGTTAATAGAACGGATTTGTCATGAGACTTGTGTTCGGAGGTGTGCAGTGTATACGTGTCCACCTGTGGTGTGTGCTCGGAGGTGTGCAGTGTATACATGTCCACCTGTGGTGCGTGCTCGGAGGTGTGCAGTGTACCACATCTGGCTGCGTACACGCTGGTCTGCCTGAGACGGCAGAGCAGCGTCGTGATTCTGGGTGCAAACACATAAGAAAACAGTCATCGCCATCGAATGCTCCACAAGCTTTTGAGATTGCCAAGAATGCTGTTGTTCCAAAAGTATGATCCGAACCCGACCAGAACAACGAGATCTGGAGATGGTTCTGGGGTGAGATGGTGTATCTGACATACATATACATATATATATATATATATATATATATATATATATATATATATATATATATATATATATATATATATATATATATATATATATATATATATATATATATATATATATATATATATATATATATATATATATATATATATATATATATATATATATATATATATACATATAGATATATATATATATATATATATATATACGTGTGTGTGTGTGTGTGTGTGTGTGTGTGTGTGTGTGTGTGTGTGTGTGTGTGTGTGTGTGTGTGTGTGTGTGTGTGTGTGTGTGTGTGTGTGTGTGTGTGTGTGTGTGTGTGTGTGTGTGTGTGTGTGTGTGTGTGTGTGTGTGTGTATGTGTGTGTATGTGTGTGCATGTGTGTGCATTTGTGCCTGTGTGCGTGCATGCGTGCGGCGTGTGTGTGTCCGTTCGTTTCCTTTGTTTATATCATATTAAAGAGGAATTCCCAGCGGCAGAAGTAATGGTGTATAAGACAGAACTACTCAGTGCCGGAGCGAAATGCATCATTTATGAAATATGCTTGTAGAAAATATAGGACTGTGTGACAACCACTGAAACGCACTGTGAAACGCTCTACATACTGTACTAACTGCGTGACTATAGTTGAGACACCATCCTGTTCTGACTGCGGGACTAAAGTTTGGACGCCGTACTGTGCTACCTGCTACGTGCTACTGGGACACTTCAGCATACCGAGAGCAAATTCAAAGTTAGGATATTCCCTTAAATATGCATCAACTACATGGGGCTTCCTGACATATGAGTCATATCTTGCCCACGCGTCCGTGAAGTTCTTTGAACAGGTGCACCTGTCGGAATACGGCTGTCGGTTGGTTATTAGTTTTACGACACATCGACCGCTGAGTCACGTAGCGTCGCCAATCTCTCACGCCGATTGGTCGCGGGCGAAGAGTAGTGGCAGGTGAGACTCGAACCCACAACCTTTCGATTGTGAGACGAGCAACTTACCCCTAGGCTACTCGTCCCCTTCTCGGGATTGCCATAACCTTAACTATATAACTAAGTTCAGCGAAAGTATATATATATATATATATATATATATATATATATATATATATATATATATATGGACAAGACGGAGCATATCTGCTTTCCATGCTAATGTAATTACTACCGGCCTTGAGCAGCTTGCTCTAACTCAATACGTCATTTCCATAGGCCGAACACTGCGCAGTTCCGACGTAATTTTAAAAGCTCCTTGCATTTATCCTATTTCTGGTCAATGTTTCCTGCTCGTAATATCTTCTCTGAATGGTACTGATAATATTGCGGGCCAACAAGTATTCACTAGGGTAAATGAGGCAAATGAGACGAGCGAAGTCACCGTGCAAAAAGGATAGCATCGCACGCTAATTTAGCATAGGCCCGTAGTTCAAGTATATTTCCGCTGCCCGTGTGTTTGTTCTATTGCACAAGGTGAAGGAGCCACTGCTGTCGGCCGACAATGTGCTGGTGGCTAATTGCCTCCGAGTGTGAATCCGGCTGCATCACGATATATGCTGCACCCTTTCAATCGGACATTGTGATCCGCAGCCGCTCCTGTCCGCACACAACCGCATACCTTCCGGCATTGTTGCCTCTGGCCCCTGCATTGTCCTTTGTTGGCTCCGACCAATGTACTGCCCTTTGTTGTGTCTGTGCCCTGTATTGCCCTTTACTCCTCGTGAAGGGTCCAACCGATGCTACCAATCGCCAGAGGTTTGGCCAGAGTACTGAGCAGTGAGCGCCTGCAACGTGTGACTCCACATGGGCCAGACTACAACAATCTCACTGACGTGCCAGATTACAACAACCCCACTGACGTTCCAGACTACAACGAACCCACTGACGTTCCAGACTACAACAATCCCACTGACGTGCCAGACTACAACAACCCCACTGACGTGCCAGACTACAACAATCCCACTGACGTGCCAGACTACAACAACCCTACTGACGTGCCAGACTACAACAATCCCACTGACGTGCCAGACTACAACAACCCTACTGACGTGCCAGACTACAACACACCTGACGTGACCAGACTACAACAACCCTACTGACGTGCCAGACTACAACGAACCCACTGACGTGCCAGACTACAACAACCCTACTGACGTGCCAGACTACAACGAACCCACTGACGTGACAGATTACAACGAACCCACTGACGTGACAGTTACAACAACCCTACTGACGTGCCAGACTACAACAACCCTACTGACGTGCCAGACTACAACAACCCTACTGACGTGCCAGACTACAACAACCCTACTGACGTGCCAGACTACAACAACCCTACTGACGTGCCAGACTACAACAACCCTACTGACGTGCCAGACTATAACGACCCCACTGACGTGCCAGACTACAACAATCCCACTGACGTGCCAGACTGCAACGAACCCACTGACGTTCCAGACTACAACGACCCCACTAACGTGCCAGACTGCAATGACCCCACTGATGTTCCAGATTACAACAACCTCACTGACGTCCCAGACTACAACAATCCCACTGATGTGCCAGACTACAATGACCCCACTGACATGGCAGATTACAACGACCCCACTGGCGTGCCAGACTACAACGCACGCGAACACGGGGCATCCCAGCACAAGCGACTGCCAGTTAGGTGCGTCCCTGTGCATTTCGTCGTGTATCTCTTAGAAATCCCTATGATATACTTGCAAGACTTTAAGCACGTATAAGCATGTGAGGAGTACTCACATCCGGGCTCTTCATGCAAATAGTACCCGCAAATAGTGCCCAAAGATAGCGTTTGCAAACAATGCCCAACAGTTTTTCCTTGATGTGAATTCCCCAACATTTGGTGCTGTCCATTTTAGAACTCAGACTCTTCATTGCGCGTTAATTATTCCGAATAAATACTTACACCTAGTACATATGTTGACACAAACGGAGCGCTTGTCCTACCCCGGCACTGACTGGGCTGTGACCAAGTGGTCAGATGGTCTGATCCTCGACTTCACCGCTGGCCGTGTGAGAGCTGCGAGTTCGAACCCAAACGTTTCCAAAACAATTTCTCGACAAACACACCCTGTCCACCAGTCCGCTGCGCACGGCTTTGGCGGTGCAATGCCTGATAAGCGGTCCTACAGGACGGTCGTCAGAGGCACAGCACGCTTTTGGGCACATTCAACACGGAGGAAGCACCAGAGACGTTGCGTTCACCCCACTAAATGTGTTTCCGATTAAAATTGGCCATTTGGCCCTTAGCCGCCGTGGCCAACAAAGTCCATCGGGCGGGCCTGCCAATGACGGGCGAACCCATGAGCCATACCCGAGCTGAGAGGGCGCAGGGGTGAGCACTGAGCTGCCGGCGAAGACCAGCTGCGATCCAGCCGGGCGCCGCATGCCCGCGCCGCCGCCGAGATCACGCCGCGCCGTGTCTCGCCCATGTGGCACACTCCCGCCGGGTCAGCGCACCCGCACTCGCACACCCAGCCGCAGCCGACACTGGCGCCGACGCAAGTGTCGTGACCTGTTTACCTTTGCGGGCGCCGAGCCGATGCGTGCCGCGTGGGCGGAGCCTGTGCGTCCAATCAGTGGCGCTGGTGCCGCGTCGCGCGCGCACGCAGACACGTCCGGCCGCGCGCACTGGCCGGCGGCGTACGTGCCGGCAGACGGCGCGGGGCAGCCGGCAGCGGCGCTGGCGCGAGTGACGCGCCGCGCGACAGCTGTGGCGCGCCCGCTCGCCGCACTGCGCCACCGCGCCGGCCGGATTCATGCAAGTTCGCCCACCGGCGGCGCAGCCCGCTCGCCGCCACAACCGGTTCTGAGCGACGGGCCGCCGGCGACACCTTGCGCTCTCGCTGCCGCCCGAGGGCTGGCCCGACGCGGCCGCGACATCTGCGACGCCTGCAACAGGGAAATGGCCGGCCACTGGCGCATGTGTGCAGCTGCGCCGAAGGTCACTCCCCCCGGCGCCACCGGCCAAGGACGACTCAAACTAGGGATGGAGGGTGTCGAGGGCAGGCGCCATGTGAGATTAATTTGCACTGTATGTGCAAGTTAATCTGACATGGCGCCAATGACATGGTGCATTCGCCAGGCACAAATGGGCAGGCACGGATGGACACTCCAGTGCTTCGGAAAAGGTTCTGCGCCCAAGTTGATGAAAGGAAATTTAACAGCGGGAATGTGACGTACATTGTATATTTTGAAATATGCATGCACTGTGGACCCCATCCTATCAGGTTTCCACAAATGGACATGGGTGATGGGTCATGGGAAAAGCATGTTTCGTACAGTGAGGGAAATTATAAAATCCAGTGATCACTTTTTGGACAGGTGGTGTAGTCGCCAACACATCTGCCTCACCGCATTGCCCATCACCCAGTATCTATTGATCATTACCCGTTATCATTACCTATTACACATTGCTCAATACCCATGAGCATTACCCATTATACATTTGGTGGGGAGGGGAGGTGGTACAGGACGTTCTATGGCTTCCGATACAAAAATGTCGGAACATATTAAGAATGCTTTGCATTCAAGCTGAACTTTGGAACACGTGGTAGCATCGTGTATCGCATTTATCCAACTGTACAATTCTGCTTAAGCTTGAACAGTGGTGGAAAATAGACTTTTCCTCTTCCCATCCCCCCTCCCACACCAACGGGGTCAAATGGGACAAAGGCAGGGGCGGTCCGTGGCACTCAAATGAGGTGAGGCAGATAATTCATAACTGCACCCCCCCCCCTCCCGCCCATAGAACAACATGTCCTTGGATTTCCGCCAATCTATTTCTTTGGTTCCGAAAATTCACAGCTGTTTCCCTCAGGGGTGCCTCTGGCTGAAAATATTAAGGTGTGGATGCATTCGAACCTTCCCGGAGCCTGTGTGGATGCCTTTTCCCGGTCGAAGGTGCACCACCTTCCATGGGAGGTACACGCCTCCAGATCCATTTGTATCCACCCCTGCCCTGGCTTTCCAAAGCAGCGCTGGCCTCCATGGTGCTTTCTTGATGACGCATAGTTCTCCTTATATGATAGACAAGAAAATTTGAGGATTATCAGTGGAATTTCTTAATCCAGATAAGAAATATATATATATATATATATATATATATATATATATATATATATATATATATATATCTACATATATACATATATATAGTGGTTTTAGGAATGGATTTCGGGTGTTCTATGAATTCTTTGAATTTAAAGGCCAATGTAATATTTATGAGTGTGACTAAGATGATGGGACCACTCATTTCCTGTGCAAATTCTTGCTTTTTAGGTTGTGAGAAAAATAACACCAAAAAGTTGGCTTTGTGTTAGGCAAGATGGCATAAAAAGAAATGATGAAAAATTAAATATAAATGCAGCATAACATTACCTAACCTAGACTAACATATCTTTGGATAATTTTGTATTTGAAAAGTAGAATATTTTGAAGCAATATATTTTCTTAACACTTTTAGATAAAAAACAAAGGTCATTCTAAACTAATCTCAGGTGCTTTGAACAAAAAAAAATGATTTCCAAAGTTTAACAAAAAATAACAAAAATCTTCCAACTTGAAAATCCTAAGCTAACCTATCCAAACCGAACCTGACCCATTTGTTTTCTATATGGAGGCAAATGTATGTGAAAAAAAAACTTAATTTTGTTTGTTTGTTTTGTTACCACATTATAGCACAACAATACCTTCATTTCTTGTTGAAGTGACTGTTTATTAAGAGTTAAGTACAACTTGAAGTGCTTATGTAAAAAATTACATTTCCCAAAGATATGAACTCAAAATCCCTTCAAATTAAATCAAAACACACACTTTTAAAACCAAAAGTGCCATAGAGGCTTCTTCTATATATGTACCTAAATTGCATGCATTGTTTAGATCCTAAAAGTTGGCTTTGAGTCGTTTAGCACGGCGAAGCAAATATTAATTCTCTCAAATTTTCAAATTCCTTCGAATTGGAAAGCTTGGTAGGTGCCTATCTACCTAAGCATGAGCTCAGACCAACACTGCTTCGCAAAATAATACTAGGTTTTCCATAATTTGAGATTGAAGAACAAGTTTGCTCTAAATCAGTCTTTTTGTTGGCTGAACTGATATATCCATCCTGGAAACACTAGTGAATGCAGGGAATTTACAGAGCTGATTAAGTATCACATCGAAGCCCAGTAAGAGTCCACTGGTTACTAACAAACTTCCTCATCGGGCTTTAGGTTCTAGAATTTGCCACTGCTCGTACCTACCTAAGTGGGTAACTTGCTCCTCCCTTCAGTTCCGTAGACTCCCTTATTTTCACGAATTTTGTGCAATGTATTGCCGGATGCACCTCAAAAGTGTCCCTGACACAGCGATCTTCATTAAGAGTAGAATGGGCTCCACTCCAAAAATGCCGCATACCCTGCGCTCGTTATGAAACGAAAGCGCAATATATGGCGATATGTGCCAGAGGCTCGCCTTTGCCGACCGGTGATAGAGCTGTTCTGAAGCTGAGATGTGAACGTGAACTTCAGCTTTCACCATAATTACAAGTCACCGATGCATACTTGTTTCCAGTTTTTTAACTTTGCTATTTTCCAGTGGATGAAAGCATAGTTTGCATGAAACTGACATACAAAAATACTTCCCAGCTCTACTCAGGTGAGGCAATACCTTAATGACTTACATGGGCCGACCACCCCTGGACAAAGGACCAGGCAATACGGGGTAACTAGCAAATGTGATGCAGAAAACAGTGCGAGACTGTTCGTCACATGTTCATTAACAGTTCACGTTCGTCACCTGTGTGTTAGCAGTTCATGTTCGTTGCCTTTGTATTGACGATATTTGTTCGCCACCTGTGTATTAACAGCCCATGTTCATCATCTGTGTATTAACAGTTCATATTCATCATCTATGAATTAACAGATCATGTTCGTTACCTGTATATTAGCAGTTCATGTTCGTCATCTTTGCATTAACAGTTCATGTTCGTCACCTGTATATGAACATTTCATGTTCGTTACCTGTGTATTAACAGTTCATGTAGATCAGTGTGTGGAATTCATTTGTTTTTTTTCCTCGCGGAGTTGAAGGCGGTAGGCGAAAACAAAGCCCGTGATGACGTCGAGACAAGTTGGAAATATGATACGCAAAAGTGCAGACAAAGATACAGCCAAAAGATGCTATTGTCAAGTGAACCGTGATCAGTCTGGGTCTGCTAGCAGCATGGTTGTTATGGCACAGGCGCCAGGAATGAAATATATAGAAAGGTAACAGTTACCACAGCGCTGCGATGTGAAGTACAGGGAAAACGGGTACCATGTTTCGCCCGTCCTTCGCAGCCCATTTTTCCTCAAGAGACAACTATGGTTAGTTGAGCATACCGTCAATCTCGGGCACACCAGATAAAATTGTATCGTATGGGAAACCAATAGAGAGACTCTCAGTGTAGCATCAGTTTGAAAACGATAGGTAACTTATCGGGCTTCCTCTAAAGAATTTTCACTAGGTAGGATTTTTGGTTCATGCCTATTCAGCCCACTATGGCATTATGCATAATAGCAGACGCGAACGTAAGGCGGTGATGAACAAGCACTGTACTCAGCAACGAAAAAAGAGCTCGTCCTGCAAGAGCTAAATTGTGTGTGTTCCATCTGTTATCCATGAACCTACAATGATTACAATTGTATCCAAGAACAAGGTAAAATACTGAGCCAAACAAAACCTAACTTTTGTGTCTGTCTTTTATTCTGAATAGAGTATATCCCGCAGTTACTCAGATACCAGCTGCCCAAAAGGCTTATCAGCGCCTGGGTCCCACCGGCTGGGGTCTCTCGTACGCTTAAAAATGTCTCCGATGGTTCACGTTAAACCCGTTCGGGTTACGTCCTCCCTCGCAACAAACATGGTTCCTGATACATTGTCTATGTTCGCACCGCTACCGACGAAGCCATCACCACTACCTCCCACAGCATGTTTATTGCAATTTATTGGCAGCATCTATTCATCGCGTGAACACCACACAGCGCAGCATCCGAACCATCAGTCAGCCAGCTTCCACAGTGCATCACTGGTGCGAAATATGTAAGCATCTCCCTCGGTAGTCTTAGTCTTCCCCTCGCTCGCACATGGCAAAACCTGTATTCGTCGACAGGAAATCTTCAGTGACCGTACAGCAGGTTCGAGAGCAATGGTCGCCCACATCTCGTAAGGTGAGAAGGACAAATAGAGCGGGGAACGGGGCGGGTTCTATCCACCGGCACCCAGTTCGCCACCTTAGCCGGCTGCCGCTGAGTAGGATCCGTGTCGGGTGCAGCCGGACTGATGACAGAGCTGAACTGTACGCCGGCGCGGCGCCACACTAGGCAGATACAAGTCCGTGCGGCGAGCGCCGGCGGCACGCGCTGGGCTGTGTGCCGGTGCTGGGCTGTGGACACTGGACGGGCCCCGGACTGCGGGCGGGGGCGGCTGGGAGCGACTGGGGCGGCGCAATCGACACAGGATCAGATCACGAACGCGTGTGGTGCGGAAACATCGACGGCGACGCCACGGACACGTGCGTGATATGTTGAGAGACGACGGCGGTCGTGCTGTACGGGCAGCAGACAGGCGCTGACGTGCCACCCGCACCACTATGCAATGAGAAGAATGTGAAAAGCGCATATATTCTCTTAGAATAACTGACGTTCTCATTTCCCCCATTCAAATCAGATCACACAAAACGAGCACTCTGTTCGCGATATGTTGAGAACGTCATTCTCAGATAAGAAAGACAGTCTGTTGAGACTTACAAATGTACTCATGTGAAACCACTTTTGAGACTCAGGAAGGAGAATATCTTTTGGGCCCAGGTGAAACCCGTCAGACAGAGACTAGCAATTGTTCTCAACTTAAACGGCTATGCTCAATTGAGACCAGTTCTAAGTTCACTCTGACTCTTCGTGGGCCACAAATGTACTCGTGTAAAACCATTTCAAAATCTCAACAAGCGGATTTTGGTTCTTGTTAAAGCCAGTTCACTTGAGAATGCCTATTGGTTTCAGCATTCGAAGCTGTTACTCAAATAAGCTTCTGGAGTATCGTACACTAATCGCCGGCGTCATCTGCCACACATGGCGCTCATCGCTTCCTCAGAGTACGGTGTCCTGGGGATGGCCAGCGAAGTCATTAAAGAGGAGTTGTGATCACCACAACATTCTGTATACTTGCCAAAGGTATTTAACAAAATGTACCATAGAAACGGGCATGCCTTTGCATCAAATATCATCGCTGTTGGCATATTCGCTACGTCACTTGCAGACAACAATATTTTACTTCGACATGTGCCTGGACATAACGTTCACCTGTCCAGGCACAACGGAGACACCGGGAGTTCTAAGGACTTGCGCTGAAAGCAAGTTCGGATATGACGTAACTTGTTTGGCCGTTGTGTTCCGCGCTGACACAATAGGTGAGTGTTGGAGAAGAAATAACGCTACGCAAAACGGCAAGCATAACATATCTAAAAGCACGCAAAATTATAGGTAACGGAAGCAGAACTTTAAACGTTCAATCACAGTGCTACAAATGTTGCAAAAGGCTATAGGTCTGACTGAGCATAACGAGATTGGATCGGCCATTGGATCGGAATGTTTTTTTTCATACATACATGCACTAGAATGCTTTGGGCCTCGCCCTTGCTCTTAGCAATTTGTCATGTACGCGAAGTTGTGGAGCTGTATGGACTTCGCCCTTGCTTCTTTTCATGTATGTATGGTTGTAGAGTTCCATGGACTTGGCCATCGCTAGCATTGAACTTTTTTGTATATACATGATTGGATACTTAACGCGCGCCCTGGAGGGGGGGGAGGGCGAAATCCGCCCACCACTCCTGTTTTTCCATAGATAACTCCAGATTTTACCGGCCGATATACGTCATTGTTTGTGTACCTGCTTAGAAATGAACGGCACGCTGTTTAAAGTAGGAAAAACGAAAATCGACCGAAATTTTTTTTACAGTTAAGGGTCGGTAAACTAAAAAAAAATGCTCTCAGCGCCAGACCACAAATATCGGCGCTGATGCGCTTCCCGCATATCGGCAAAAAGGAAGTGTTCTTGGCAACACTAGCGACTTGTTTGATGTGTATTGTTATGCTACATTGTTCCAAAGTCATGTCAGGTCACCGAGGTACAGTCAGGTCAAGTTTATGAGGTTAACATACGCCCTGGAGGGGTGGATGACGAAATCCGCCCACCCCTCCGATTTTTCGTATGCAACTCCATATTGTACCGGCCGATATGCGCCATTTTTACGTACCTGCTTAGAAATGTTTAAATCAGCGCATTGTTTAAATCAAGACAAATTAAAATCTGCCGAAAAGTTTTTAAGTTATGGGCCGCTAGTGTTTTTAAAAATCGCAGCGGCAGACCACAAAAATCTGCACTGATGCGCTTCCCGTATATTGGCAAAAGGGAAGTGTTCTTGACAACACAAGCGGCTTGTTTGATGCATATTGTTATGCTACATCATTTAAAAGTCATGTTAGGTCGCCGAGGTCATCATGACAGGCAGAGGCTAATGGAACCAAGCATGGTCAACTGGAATGTTGTCATAAATGGAAATGACCGTCATGCGATTGACGTCACTTTGCATGTTACTCCCTGCACATCCTACTGCTTGTCATTGTGTGCTTAAGTGTTTCTATACTTTATTCATGTATTTCACTCCTTTCTTTGCGAAGCCGATTGTGCCGAGCCGTCCAACGGAGCAGTCAGGTGGGCAGCCCGGTTCCGGTAACTGGAGCAGGTAATGACCTGATAAAGTGCTCCTATATGGATGACCTGAGGTCAAATGGCGGATCTGGCACATGCATTACATCACTAGTAATGTCCAAAACATCATTCATGCAAATTTTGGAACATTTAAACACAATCACAGCGATCCATACCAATGACAAGCCAAGCCACGCAAAACCAGCACATTTTGCTATTTTGACCTCATTTGACCTTGAATTTATTGACCTAAGGTTACGAAATTGGCACACAATAGAGTTAACTATCGTGCCCATCCACCCTATCTAACTATCGTTGCTCTAGCCTTAATGGGAGCCGAGATCTTAGGGGGGGGCGGAATCCGCCCCCCCCCCCTCCAGTGCGCGTAATTTTCAGAGGCCCTCCAGGGCGCGTGTTAACCGTCTTCCGCCCTCGCTCATGAAAAGCCTAAAACAATAGAACAGACATGAGGCCGCAAGTCACCGCCGTGTCTATAAAAAGCATGCGCTGTATTTCACAACAGACCGACAGATAATTGTGGTAGCATGCCCGTCACTCTTCGGAAGGCACGCACCGAGATAATTCGCGTGAACTTCTCGAATTCTACCTTTTCGAAGCAATGCTCATCCAGGCGATAGCTGGTAAGCGAGAGGTCTTCAAAATTACGTGCTATAATAATGCGTATACTACATCATCCAAATATAATACACTAAAATAATGTAGTGCTCATGTGCAGTGCTCTAGGATATTCGATCTTGTAAAAAAATGCAGTGATAGTAATAGCAATATATTCCATTTCTAATGGATATGTACGCAAGTGCATATCACTACACATGTGTGTGCCGAACATGAGATGCATACAAACAGGAAACAAGAAAAATGTGTAGCATGGCTGACATAAAACATCAGTGTCAGACACTTACTTCCGTCCCGAACAGTGGCAGATCCAGGATTTTCTGAAGGGGGTGGGGCACCTCTGAGTCTTGCACTTGCGCCGCACTTGCACAAATCGCACACATAAGAACAGCTCGTGTTTGATTAAGTGTATGCTTTAAGGGGCCTTCCCCACCCTTGGCTGCGCCCCTGACTCTGAGTCGCTTGCACAAGCCGTACTCATGAGAACAGCGATACTTTTAGTTGGACTGGCCAATCAGCTCCGCTACACAGGCCGCGCAGCGACCCCTGGAGCCGCCACTGCTGTTGCTGACGCCACTAACACCACCACAGCTGACACCACCGACACCACCACCATTGACATCACCGTCGCACCGCACCGCACGACAAAACGGTGGTCCCATTCCCGCCGCGCCGTTGCGGTTGAGAAGCGGCTGGGGAACACCGCGCCTCCCAAACGTGTTACGCACTGCGGTACATTTCAAACCATAGCTCACTCATTTCTAGAGATAGCTGCTTAAGATGTCGCACGGATGTTTTTCATAGTCATGGATTGGACATGTTTTTATTTTTATCCAACTTTTGAATATAAGGGTAAGCATTTTGGGAGTACATTTGCATCAATACGTTTCAGTTGAGATGTCGACATTTCGAAGTGATCGACTAAAACAGGGCATGGACATTGCAGGTTATCTTCTACCTTCTAATTGTCTCTCGATTGACGTTTACCAACATGAAATATCTTCATTCGTTCGGTTCCTATGTCAACGTGTGTGCATCGATGCGCTTATGTTTCCAATTGGCAACAATGACGTCGCTCTGACGTTGCTCACGCCTGACCTAGTATGACCATGGTACTCTTGCATTGGCAAGAGGCGTGGAATCGATCATTTGACAGCTATTGAAATTTGTGTGCAGATATCTCAACGCGTTTTCAAGTCATCGCGAATATTCTACGTGGGGGGTGGGGATTTGACCCTGCCACCAGTCGATGCCGGATTAAGCTCCTGATCGCCCCATAGAATATATTTTGGCAAATAGAAATAGCTGTCTAATTCGAAGTCTTGTTTTAGTTAGAAGCATAGATAAACAATTAAGTGGTGGTTGGATCTAGTGCAATATATGGTTGCATAAAATGTATCTGGTGATATATGGATTCGGTAACGCAAACTTCGATGGGAAAAAGGTTACCATTCCTTGGTAAATGATGTGGTTAATAGATCCATTTGGACCTCTTGACTATCATGGGCTAAAATCGTAAATTATTGTTCAATATGAAGCGTGTATGTTGAGACAGAATCGTACGCTGACGTTTTCACAGAGTCCTGCGTTAGGATAATAATACATGCGCATCTCAGCTCAACGTTTCGGGAACGGGTGATTCGAATCCATGCACAAGATAACCAAGTATGGTGTCTACGCCAGAAGTTTTAATTCGCAGACACAACGCACGAAAAATACATTGCGATTTACCCATATTTTTCTATATACATTTTTATATGCGCATCTAATTCGTCATTTGCGTAATATTTTTTCATGCATCATACCCCCCCCCCCTCCTACTCCTGTGGCAGAACAAGGCACGGATGAATCGAAGCTAGATAGGCGCGTTAAGTTCAAATGCAATTTTATTTAACACTGAAAGAAAGGATAGTACAAGTGGTATACAGATAGCCATATGAAATTAGTACTTATTTTATATGAACATTTTAAATCTCACCCTAAACTGCAAGCGCGTCGAAGGGCCAGCGAGGCACGCGGACGAAAATACGACTTTAAAAATAATGACAGACTTTGCGGGTTTTGTTCCCTGGAGTACTGAGAGAGTAACATAAATACAACCATATATTTAGTAAGCGAACAATATGCGCTGGCAGAGTGAGCTATGACTACCCATTCAGTGAGTGCAACACAAGCAAAGTTCATTCACAGTCGGATCGATAATGTCGAGCATCATTTTGGTCTTATGTGTGACAGTTTCGCGACGGTAGCAAGGAAGAATGCAAAATGTCGGGACGCTATGGATGACCTTGCTAGGATCATCGTGGCATACGCCGACACAGAAACATTGAACCGGACAATGAGAGGTCAAATGACTCATTTAGCCGACACACTATGTGGTATCGCAGATTTGCAACAAACGTTGGTGCAACAAATAGAAATGCGAGTAGTGGGTGGCCTGGCGGCATATGAAGAAGCCTGCAAGAATGCTCGGACAGATCTAACATCTTCGTTTAAGGCTCAAGGTCGAGAGGCAAAGACAGGCCAAAAGCTAGACATCGTACGAGAGAAGGCTCCCGGTGACTTAAGACAAGTGTCGCAAGCAGAGGCTCAACTACAAAGAGCAGTATTCGATGTCGCCAGAACACATGCAGCACTTGAAGAAAGTATTGAGTACTTCGAGATGAAAAAGCTTCGTGATCTGCGAAAACTTCTCCTAGAGTTCTGTCACTCGGAGCTGACGTTTCATAGCCGAAGTCTTGAGTTGTTTACTCGATCCTTCAATCTGGTTGATGAAATTCAGATCGAGGACGATGTCGAAGAGTTCAAGAAAGCCCTAATGTTCCCAACCGGAAACTTACAGTTCCGGTCATCCGATATGCTAAGTCAGAGCATGATGAATCTAACCAGACCACCAGTAGCAAGACACGTGGGAGGAACTGCAAGCATTACCCGAATGGGGAATCAGTACAGCCAAGGTCTGCAAGCTGCATCGAATGCTCGCCCCGCCAGGTCGCAGTCACTAGATAGGGACTACGGATCGCGCCAAATGCAGTCACGGTCACGCTTCGCACAAGATGATGCCATGGAACAATCATATGGGGTGCACTCTCGCTTGTCTGGAGGCTTTGGTGCGGGACTACGAGCTTCAAGGAGTCGCTCGACTTGAAATGCTTTATTCAGAAGCTGCTGGCGCCATGAACTATAATGCCAGCGTGAATACTGGTACGCATGAGCTGCTTTTTGTTCTCATCACAATGTGAGTGTATTTTGTGCAAGACTTAGTTTCAAAGTATATGTTGTAAGCCCACTGACCGATTAGGAATATTTTTGTCACCGTGATATATGCATTGAAAACATATGCTCCATTGTGCCGCGTTGAATGACTTGAAGGGTGTGATATTGTGGAAGTGAAATATATTTACGTAACTGCTTGGTTTAACATTAAAACTGCCCTTGAAAGGGTGGAAAATATTGTCCATCTCCATCTCTTCATGTTTTCCTTTGTTCTTACTCTTTCCATGTTAGTTTTAAGTAATTTGTCATACCTTCGGGCAGTTGAAGAGGATATTTTTGGCTGTTCATTTATATGGAGGACCTAGCGTCATCGAGCTACACGAGATCAGCGTCGGGTGGCCAATTTCATAGTGCCATTTGTATGGTACTTTTCCAAGAGGTGATAAAAATGTGGTTTCAAAGCTACTGAAATGCTTCGCATACCAATGTGCAGATATTTGTGTTTAATAAATAGCTTGGATCACGTCAGGTTAGGTTACGAAATCAGGCCCTGCCATTTTTTTCATGCTTACACTTTCCAGTCTAGGAATTAAAGTACAATCATCGGGCATTGTGATAGGGCAAGTTTTTAGTCGCTATAGGCCTTCTATAGGTGTGCAAAGTTTTAAGTCGCTTTGAGGCCAGGTTACGAGAGCATTACCAAAAATGTGTACCTGTGCCCTTCTCCGTAGAAATGGCGATTTGTCGAAATGTAATTTGTCGTCATTTTTAAGCATGTGAATAATATTACATATTTCTATTGCATGCATTGACATGTCTTCTACGTGTATTTCATCGTGTGCATACTTTCAAGGCCATGCTATGTCAATGGATTAAGCCTATTGCCTAAATTGACTCCATTTTTGCAGATAATATGTTTGTAAAGTAGTTTTAAACAACGGATTCGAATTCGGCGCTTTTTGTCCACCTGCTGCCAAATTTATAGGAAAAACATGTACCATCCTATCAAAAACGGTGGTTTTATAAGCTGGATTCGAATGTACAAATTCTTATTTTCGTCATAAATGCACAAATGATAGACATATGATAATGATAGGGGCCATCGTCAGGAGATGATGGCCCCTGGCCGAAACGTTGAGTAATATAGCATAATCCCTAACGCTACTTTTGATGTAAACTCAGCACCTCCTGGTATATTGAGGGTCGTACATTTCGTCCCACGCAAGGACATAGGTACCCTGGGTCAACCTGAGTTAATGTGCTACAATCGGAAATGTTGGAGAACGCTGATCCCACTTGATCTGGCTTGACCAAAAATAATTTGAGCCATGGCAATATGTGCAGTGTGGCAGTATATATCCTATCAATAAATTAGTAATTCCCTGTGGATATGGGCTGTGTGACACCTCGGGCACGAAAACAGCGCAAACACAAAATGATGTGTTTCATTCGAACTATGCAAGGATAAAGTAACTGTAAAGGATATCTGATGAAATGTCCGGTCAGCCTTGACCACGTTTGCACCACACCGGCAGCACATAGGCAGAGCCGGCCATGGAGAAGCGACCACACAGGAAAGCACGCCTGAAGCACGCAGGTGAGATGGCCTCATGACATTCATCAAGTCTACCACGTGACACTTGCCTGATTTAACCCCGTCTCCCTAAATCTGCCCTCGGATGGGCAATTTTTGTAACAGGAAAATCCTGTACGATCTAGAAGGCATACGATTATTTCAGGACAGCGCCCGGATGGCTTAGGGTAAATATCAAGCCTCTGATATGTTGCTGGACCTCGAGGGGATATCCTTTGTTGTTTGGAGGAGGAAATTTCACAATCTAGAGGCCTATTGCGCTTCAGACAGCATTCTAGAGGTCCCATGGCAATCTAAGGTCGGTTAGCACATGCAAATGTGAGCGTAGCCTAGTGCACCTAGCTTAAAGGCGGCAAATAGCTTCGCGCTGTTCCCCCGAACCGCAGGGTGAACAGACTCTTTAATGATGCTCACAAAATTAGTTTCTCAAAGAGCAAAAAGAATCGCATCCCAACGTATTTAAGCTTGACATGACAGAATAAGTCTGAGCTTGTTGGGATACCCAGGTAGCAACAACTTTTTTGTTTCTCCAAATGTTTGTATTTGCCAACATTAATCAGAATCTATGGACAGAGGAATTTACTTATGAACGCATCAACTTACCCAGCATTTTATTTTTGGTGATGAAAGTTCAGCAATAATGGATCTGCATCATTCCTTCACATTCCCTGGTATCTTCGAAATAAATTATGAGTAGAAGAGCCGACATCTATACTAGCGAATTATACTAAAGCACAACAGCGCAATCCCACTTTCTGTTTTCATAAGGGTTTCATATTTGAAAAAGTGGAGGATAAGACGTGCGGAAGTCCAAAATAAATTTCAATGCAACTCAGCCCATGGATACGATGTCGCCACGTTCTGAGCGCACACAAGACAAGTTCCCTCTCCTCCTCCCCCTCCTCCTCCCCCATATCGCTCCCAATGAGCGGCATTCTGCGGTTAGATATGGACCAACCCATCACCTTTTTTAAAGCGTTCCTACGTCCATGTAGATAACTATGCAGGTACCTATATAAGGTACCTATATAAAATCCGCAGACGAGGTGCATATTGCCCTGTGTAGTGTCCAGGGTGATCCAGGATGCTCCAAGACCAGGATTCCCTATAATTGCTCGGATGCTGTTTTCTTCAAGGAGGGCGCAACAACTGCTGAGTCCCTCCACAACTGCTGAATGCCCCTGCAGTAGCAGGATGCCCTCTGCAGACCATATCGATGCCCTACAACGGCTGAGGTGCCCCTAAGCCGACTGAAGGGATGCCTCTGCAGGAGCTGAAGTGTTCCTTTGCAGACTGTGGGAGTGCCCATACAAGGGCTAGAGTGCTCCTCTGCAGGTTGTGGGAGTGCCCATACAAGGGCTAGAGTGCTCCTCTGCAGGTTGTGGGAGTGCCCATACAAGGGCTAGAGTGCTCCTCTGCAGGTTGTGGGAGTGCCAATACGAGGGCTGGAGTGCTTCTCTGTTCGGTGCGCGGAATGGTTTCCGGCCGGTCCTGGTAGGGGAGCACATTATGTACACTGCAAGGATGCCCATCCAATGGCCGGGGTGTCTGTGCATGATGTAGGGGTGCGACTTCCATGGCTGGGGTGCCCCTCTTTAAGCTGTTGGGGTTCACCTGCAATGGTTGTGGCGCCATTCTGCAGCAGTGTCCCTACAAAGGTTTTGTTGCCCCTCTGCAGAATGCAGGGGTGCCCTTCTGCAGACTGCGGCAGTGCCCCTAGAACGATTCAGGTGCCACTCTCTGCACATCACAGGAGGGTCCTACAACGCCTAGGGTGTCCATAAAATGTCTGAGGGGGCTGTTCCCCATACAGTCCCGGTTGCACCAATTACTTGGTCGAGGGGAGCACCCAGTGGTTAACAAATTTCGTTATTCTCAGGTGAGATTTCGCCGCTCCCATCCAAATTCTATTTCCTGCATATTTTTGTATCGCCATCCCGAGTGAAAATGTATCTGAATGCGTATTGTTACAAGAATAATAACTTAATTCACGGCATGTGGGTCCTCACATAATTTCACGCACACTTGACCCAGTTTTTCCGAACAAAAAGCACACTATTCGGACTACCATGAAAATATACGTCGTGTCACACTGCTTTCATGATCCAAACTCATTCTTATCACCCCTAAAGTATATAAAAACACCAATCACCTAGCTGCGGTACTGATGGCGCTGCAACTAGTCTCACCCTCGTGCCATCTAGCGGATTGAACACTAACCCCGGAGGAGTACGCAGAGTTCGCCATCCGGCCACCAGGCGGTAATGTCGGCTGATTCTGGAGTGTATTATGCGCATGGAATTGTTTGAATTGTATTGCAGTGTACAAGCATGCACAATTCCAAGGGCGGTCGGCCCATGTAAGGCACTGAGGCAGTTCCTCACCTGAGTAGAGCTGGGAAGTATTGCATGCTATTTTCATAAAATGACTCTTTCATCCACTGGAAAATAGCAAACTTGAAAAACTTGAAACAAATATGCATTGGTGACTCATAAGTATGGTGAAAATTCAAGTTCATTTACATTTACATCATTTGCATCTTAGCTTCCAAACAGCTCTATCACCTGTCGGGAGAGGCTAGCCTCACGCACATTTCGCCATGCAGTGAGTTTTCGTTTCATAACAAGCGCATAGTAGGCCGGGGACATCCGATATCGTTTGGCATTCGGTTACGTCACATGGGCTCAGTCCCATAGGTGCTCCAGCGAAACTTCCGTGTTTTCCACACGACATTTCCGATCTTAAATACCATTGAAATGGGGCAAAATCTGGTTCATTTGAAAGCTTGAAGAAACTTGTCCACGGATATGAGCTGTATTTTCCCTAACAGTAGGATTTTTCGCTTGGACCCACGCTGACTGCATTCATGTCAAGCGCCTCAGGAATCGCGCAGCGCCACGGGTAGTAGCAGTATGAAACAAGCCAACTGAAGATCATGGCGGGGAAGGAGGGATGGGAGCAGGTAAGAGATAACTGTTGCAACATAATTCCTCCCCACTCGGTGCAGGGGCGTAAACAATGGTGGGGGTAATGGGAGCATGTGCCACCATGGGAAGGTGAAACCCATCCGGCCAATAAAAAGTGCCAACATTATATTTAGTCTACCGGCGGATATACCTATACTGGTTGGCATAGCACGCCCTTATCACCCATGTGCAGATACGGACTCTGCAGCTGGTTTTCATGATTTTCCATTTTCCATTTATATACGTCTGGACCAGGGTTGTTCGTTTTGTATATTTTTGTTAAGGGCAAGTGCCCCTCAATGTTGGCCCTGTCCACTAGTAATTTAGACTTTTAGCATGGAGTACCATTGGCATGCACTCGATCGATGTGGGGCTTCCCATTAACTTCATGTATTTTGCGCCGAAATAATCAATAAATAATAATACTAATAACCATGATAATAATTATGTATGTATATATATATAATATAATAATGGTAATATATACAATATGTGTGTGTATGCCAGCCATTTCGGGTTATGAAATGGACATATATGAAAACCTCAATTATATATGAATATATGCTTTTACTTCCTGCCATTTTATATATGAAAACTTCCCGACAATTTCGGAAGCATTTGAGCAGGAAGGATAGGATTGAAATCCATTGACTTCGGAACGATGGTGACAGGTTTGGCACTTTGCAGCGCCAAATTAAGTTGTGGATGCTCATCCTACCATAAAATAATAATGGGCACTTATTATATAAGATACTAAAATACTGGTCGAAATCCGGCGATTTTGTTCTGCCTCACCCCACTTGGGTGCCACGGACCGCCCCTGCACAATTAACTTAAAGGTGCCTATTACTTGCCATTGTCAATCACAGTTTCTGGAAGCTAGTAACATTCCCATGTAACCTAATACACAACACAGCTTAAAACGAATGGTGTCCGTTCAACTGCCAGTCAACAGTAGAGACGATTTAAACCCTCGCACGTAGGGGCGTCGCTACAGGGGGAGGTGGAGGGGTAGCGAGGGCAGTTTCCCCCTGCCGTGAGACTGTCCCTCAGAAATTTGACGAGGAACCTATCCGGAAATGCACAGGGAAAAAAATGTGAACAAAGAGGTCGACGGAACAGACAATCATGCCGTCAATGAGTTCCCACGACTGGCAACAAGGCTCCCGGGAAATCTAATCAGATCTCTATAAGAAAAGTATGACAGAGATTGGGAGGAGACGCCCAGACCGAAAAGGAAGCTACCGGGACTGGCAAGAAGCCACCCAGGCTAGATAAGAAGGCTTCCGATGGGTGGCATGATATTCTTAATTTGGAAAACGACGCCCCCAAAATGGAACAGGAGTCTCCGCAGGAATGAGAGGAAGCCATCGAGATCAGCCAGATGAAGCCTATCTTTTGGAAGGGGACGACTCAAGGAGAGTATATTTTGGACAAGGACACAAAAGCACCCTGCTAAGAGTATAATGAGGCCTCACCAAACACAGATGAGGCCTTCAAGAAGACGTGAGAGGGGAGATTGTAAGACGTATGGTATGTATAGTAGATGTACGTAAGCAAATGTACGTAAGCAAATGTACGTAAGCAAATGTACGTAAGCAAATGTACGTAAGCAAATGTACGTAAGCAAATGTACGTAAGCAAATGTACGTAAGCAAATGTACGTAAGCAAATGTACGTAAGCAAATGTACGTAAGCAAATGTACGTAAGCAAATGTACGTAAGCAAATGTACGTAAGCAAATGTACGTAAGCAAATGTACGTAAGCAAATGTACGTAAGCAAATGTACGTAAGCAAATGTACGTAAGCAAATGTACGTAAGCAAATGTACGTAAGCAAATGTACGTAAGCAAATGTACGTAAGCAAATGTAGTACGTAAGCAAATGTACGTAAGCAAATGTACGTAAGCAAATGTACGTAAGCAAATGTACGTAAGCAAATGTACGTAAGCAAATGTACGTAAGCAAATGTACGTAAGCAAATGTACGTAAGCAAATGTACGTAAGCAAATGTACGTAATTGCAGACATACGTATGGAAATTGTACGTAAGCGCAGATGTACGTATGGCTAATGTACGTTAGCGCAAATGTACGTATGGTAAATATACGTATGCGGAAATATACGTATGCGCAAAAGTACGTAAGCGCAAATGTACGTGAGCGCAAATGTGCGCATGCGCAAACGTATGTATGTACAAATGCATGTAAGAACAAATGTATGTGAGTGTAAATGTAGGTTTGCGCAAGTGTACGTAGGCGCAAATGTACGTAACCGCAAATGTACGTAAGCGCAAAAGTATGTAAGCGCAAAAGAACACAAGAACAAATGTACGTATACGTCAATGTACGTACATTTAGGCATCTATGCCTTTGCGTCTAAGCACATTTGGTTGCGCTTACATACAAATATTTGCGCAAAAGTACTTTTACGCAAACGTACATTTGTGCTTACGTACATTTGCGCTTGCGTACATTTGCGCTTACGTAGATTTGCGCTTAATTACATTTTGCGCATATGCACATTTGCGCTTGTGTACATTTGTGTATACGTACTTTTGCGCTTATGTACATTTGCGCTTACGTACATTTGTGCTTATGTACATTTGCGCTTACGTACATTTGCGCTTGCGTACATCTGCGCATACGTACTTTTGTGCATACGTACATTTGCGCATACGTACATTTGCGCTTACGCACATTAGCCAAACGTACATCTGGGCTTACGTACAATTGCCATGCGTGCATCTGCACTAGCGTACATTTGCGTACATACATCGCCATAGTTGCATTTGTTTTACGCACATTTGTCCCGTTACCGAGAGGACCCTGATTTGAAAACAGGAGTCACCTGGGCACAAATGTACCTATTTTGAAAAATGAATGATGGGAGGCCCCAGAATTCAAGGGGTGCCAAAAATTGGCACGGAAGCCCCCAGGATTGCAAAGGAGGCCCAATGTAGGAAGGGAGGCCAGATAAAATGAGAGGAGGCCCTAAACCGAAGGAGAAAGCCAGTGGATATGAGATAGAGCTTTGGAGACGTAAAAGCAGGCCAAAGTAGGTAAGGTTCCATCAAGCCAGGAAAAATAATGATTCAGAGACGTGGCATGAGCCGCCTAATTCGGAACAGGATGACACAAAATTTGAAATAAGACCCCATGATGAACTAGGAGACCCCACATTAGGAGAGAAAGGCCGTCGAATAAGAGAGCTTGCTCCCAGGCAGAAAATAATGCTCCAAGACTGATAAATAGGTCTCCAGGAAATAACAAGGCCATCGAGATGGGAAAGTTTATCTGTAATTTGGAAGAGGAGGCACCTGGGAGAGAAGAGGAGTCCACCAGGAGATAAGAGGCCACCCTTAAGATGGGCAAAGATCGTGTCAAGACGCAGAACAGAAGGCCCCAAAGACATGAGAGGAGGCCCCTAATCTGAAAAAGAAGGCCCCTAGAAGAGAAAAGGAGGCCCCTACCGGACTCTAGAGGAGTCCCTCAAGACATAGTAGGTCTCCAGGACCGAATGAGGCCCCGAAGACCGGAGGGAGTTCGCAGGAAATGAGAGAAGGCCCTAAAGATGGAAATGACAGCAGGTATGGAAGGAGGTGAGGCTTCCAGAATTGAAGATCCCCTAAAGACGGGTATGGCCTTGCTAGGACAAAGGAGGATGACTACGAGGCATGGCGGGAGGCCCCTAATTTAGCAAAGAATGCCCCTGGAACACGAGAGGAATCCCCTTGCCATGTGAAGGGGGCCCCAGGATGCAAGAGGAGGCCCTCCAAGACGGGAGACGAGGACTATTGAATATACAGGAGGGTGGGACATACGAAAAGACATCGAAAACTGGTAAGGTGGTTCCAGGAAATGAGACGAGACGCCAAGACGCGCAGCCCTTGGAAATCACACTGGAAGCCCAAGAGGTCGTGCTGGGGCTCCAAAAGTTATAACTGCCACCAAAATCAATTCTTAACCGGAACGTCACTCTGCGGCCTAAACAATCGGATTAAAGTCCCCCAGAAACCCATTGAGCCACAGGAAGAACGACAGGGCACCGGAAAAAATCGCACCGGGAGACCGAAGAATCGTACCGGAATACAAAAATATCACACAAGAAGCTTTCAAAAATAGAACTCGATGTCCAAAAAGTTCACACCGAGACTCCATCGAACTGACCCCAGCACCGGAAAATGAAGAACGGATCTGTAAAAATATGCGGATGGCTTTTCTACTCCGGAAGGTGCCATCGGCTGACAAAAAAGCAATCCTTCAATGGCCACAGTGGCATATCAAAGGGGCCACTGTGGCCCAAAACAATCTCCCTCCTGAGATGGATAAGCTCATAAGAATCGTGCCGGGGCCCCAAACATTCGCCCTGGAGCCGCCAAAACTCGCGTCGGTCCACCAGAATTTGCACAGGGGGCTCCAAGTATAAAGGGCGGAGCCCAGCAAACTCGCTCCGTAGCCCGAAAGTTTGCAACAGGAACCACAAAAATCGTGTTGGGCCACAGCTAAGTACAACGTGGCCCGCAAACTCGAACCGATCCCCTCAAATATCGCGCTCGAGACCCACAATGGACAAGTTTCATGTCGGGACAGGCCGCATTTTTTTCTCTCAAGTTTCGCTAGTTATTTTTAATTTTAAAGACGATGGTGAATGACGACGATCCAAAGAAATGGCGTCCCTCCAGACAAGTGCCCACAGTGACAATTCCCGGATCTAGCCCTGATTACAACGTTACTCTCTCGCGGTATAAAATGCGGCTGGTTATAAAATAGTACGCATTCACGTGTGGTTTCTCTTGCAAATTTCACAACTTCCTTTGCGCCATTGTGGAAAGCTTGTACAGAACATCAATGTGGCATTGTAAATTTGAAACCATTGATGAGAGCGCCGTCTGAGTAGGTTGTGACGGATTTCTTGTGGGAGTTCTTGGTCATATAGGATATGAGTGTTATCACAGCGGCTGCAAATAAAAATAAATTTGAAATATTATATTCCTATTACGCTCAATCATTGTGCACACATCGGACCTTCGACGCGTTCGAAATTAGTTCGATATCTCAACAATCTGATAACGCACGACAAGCCACGTCGAATGACACCCAAATAATGCAACTTGAAGCCACAGCGACGAAACACGAGGAATTTGAAGAATTATAGCAAACAATTGGCATTGAGGCTTGGGACATTTCAAACCGGGACATTGATATGTTCCGGTTTGAAATGTTACACGAGGTTCACCACGGGCTTGCTTGATACCAGATGTGAGTAGGTAATGGCGACGAAAAAATGCGAAGCGACCGAATAAATCGGTTTGACCTTTGACCTTTGAAATTAGTTCGATTTCGTAACATTAAAATACAGCACAAACCACGTAGAATG
This sequence comes from Imbricaverruca yamaguchii, assembly GCA_034440575.1. Classification (NCBI taxonomy): domain Eukaryota; kingdom Metazoa; phylum Arthropoda; class Thecostraca; family Neoverrucidae; genus Imbricaverruca; species Imbricaverruca yamaguchii. The sequence continues at coordinate 1,096,150 of JAOTOL010001574.1, forward strand.
ACATCCACTTGGTGCAAATTGAACTATAAAGACGAGTCGCTTCGAGGACTTCGAAAAATTAAAACTAGTCTTTGACCTTGGGGCTTGACCTTGACATATCCCGGTTTCAAAATGTTACTCAAAGGCTCACCATGGGCTATCGCTTGATAGTGAATCTGGGTATGCTTTGGCGAACCTCCCACAACAAAAAAAAAAAGTATGTGAGACGACCGAAGAAATCAGCTTGAATGTTAGCCCGTCGAGATTATTGTGAATTTTCGATTTTCTGGCACCGCACAACAAGCGACGTCGAATGACGTCTATTTTCTCCAAATTAAAGCTATAGCGATGAAACGCGAGTGCATCGAAAAACTCCATCAAACCTTGGACCTTGGCATGTCCCTGTTTGAAATGTTACTCGAGTGTTCACAGCTTTCTCTCGCTTGATACCATATTTTATTTGGATAGGTTTGAGCGAAAGGGAAAAAAAATATTGAGGCGACAGAATGATCAGCTCGACCTTTGCCCCTAAACAATAACTTGATTACATAGCTTTCTGATACAGCATAACACGCCACATAGAATGACGCTCATTTCATGGAATTCGAAGCGATTGCAACCGAATCGCGTGTTCGGTCCATATCGCTTTAATTTCGCCATATAATAATTCACGCCACCTTTAACCTTGAATTTTAACCTTGGCATGCACCGTCTTGAAATGTTACACAATGGTCCATCACGGGTTGCCGCCTCTGGCCATGTTTGGCAGGTTTTGGTGAAAACGAAGGAGATAGGAGGCTGGCGAAGAAACCGGTTTGCGTTGGACCTTGATCATTAAAGTGGTAATGGGAGACCTATGCAGTTGTTTCCAGCGTGTTCAGTGCAAGCAGAAGCATTTGTAGTAATTGATTCGAGCGATCATACACCCGTTGCTCAGTGCGAATTCCAATATAAATACGTCTCTGGTGGACTCGTCGCTGAATACGAATGCGAATAAGACGTTAACTTGACGTACTTGCTTAGGGTTATCCGTGACTCCCCTCCATGGTCTTGCAGATACCCAAGGACACCCGGTCGCGCTTCCTCAGCATATATAAATATATAAGCATATATAAGCATATATAAATATATGCGCAAGGGAATGCATCCTAAGACGTATAAAGCCCTGCGATAATGCAAATTTGTTGCCTCGCAAAGCGTAATTTTCCACCAAAGCCAGAAACACACCATGGTCAAAGTTCATGTCATTCAAGAATGGCCGAGAAGCAAGCATTTCTAACGTTTGCTGATTTAACATTCGGAGATTTTGTGGCGACAGATAGCCCTTGAAGCTAGATCGGCTTGTAGTATTTTCGATGATTCCGTTGCAGATATATATTTTATCTTTAGAAATAAATACGTATAAATCAAACTCAGGTTGCTGGGGTTTGAGGGGACACGAAAGAAATTGGAAGGGACAAATCGCTACTTTTCAGAAATTGGGGGGGGGCACGTCCAACCAGCCCCCACCCCATCCCCAATGGTTACACCCATGCCTGGAGACAAGCTACCTTTCTTGATTTCACACAATAAGCACGAAACGAAAGGGAAATCCACATGCACCTAGCCCCAAAGTAATACACTTTTCAAACATAAACTGAGCAAAACACGTGAAGTTTCTGCCGCGTTTGCGGCGCTGTGTCATCAATTGCCAGGGAACTGCTGGATTTGGAATATTCTACTATGGGATTTCATAATACGCCAGATGTCCACCAGATTCTAGTAGAATATCGCATATTCTAGCATAAACGTCACCAAGGAGAAGAGATACTGGATCTGAGATTATACTAAACTTTTGTGTACCCGTTCTCAATATAATCTGATATAGCCAGATACAACAGTCCATGCTGATTGGGGGTGTGACTTGAGCCGCGGTATTTGTGAGTAGACGAGATTATGTATTTTTAAAAGGATTTGTCGTGTAGGTAGGTACCTGGGTGTGTACTGTAACCAGCATTCAGTCCTTTTTTTGTTATTTGTTATCCGAAGATTGAAACTTGATTATGTTTATAATAATAATAATAATAATAATGCCCTTTATTTCGCACCTCTCTCTGTACATATCTGCGTTATCATACAACACACAATGCCTTCATGCATACAGACCAGCAACACAACCAAACTGAGACAGCAACCACGGTGCCACATCTGCTCCATTCTACCCTGGGTCATGCACATGAGCCTGATCAGCTCTTTCCAGTACAATTAGTTCCAGCTGTGACCTAAATGTGTGTTTGATGTCAGCTTTACTGGCCACCAATAAATCCATAGATACAAGTTCATATTCATACCTAATTAGAGCATGATTTTGTGCAATAACACCCAACCAAGCTACATCACCCTCATGCAGTGTTTTATAATGGCATTGCTTGGACAAGCATAGAAACAAAGAAGTGAGCAATGGATTGCACAGCAAGACCAGGATTTGTGATGATCAGCTCATCTTTGTTTCTCATTACTCACAGGAGCAATGGTTTCCTTTCACTGTTGGTCTCAGTACAAGGCTAGCCAAATTAAAGTCAAATACAAATAATTCACACCTCACCCTCAGCTCAGAGTGCACACCTACCTACCTATACAGCTAATTCCCTACATGATATGGACTCAACACCACTACCTCACACTCAACAGTAGGATGCGATAGCTGTGCACAATGCAAAGGATCAGTCAAGGTCTTGTGTTTGCAACATGACATTGTTAAACATGTGTTCAAAGTTGCTAGTGGTTAGGTCATATAAAAAAATACCTTGCACCAATTGGTTGAAGGACAGTTTCAGAACAGAAAATGCAAAAGACAGTTCTGACCAGTGACCTCTGGGACTCTGGAAGACATCTCTTAAAATTCAATTTTTGCCAATATAGGGTGGCTCTAAAGCAGGTTTCTGGAGATGTATCAGCCAAATTTGTAGCAACTGGAGGCCACTGTTCAGTGTGCAGGTGTAAGGTTTGGTGCGTTGTGGGCATTTCCGTTGGTTGTGGTTCAGTGTGGTTTGTGTTTGGATGTCATCTGTGTGCTTGATGGTACAAAGAGTGGCCAGTTTATTGAGTAATCATAAGTAGAATATTGTGTTTAGTGGATATTTTCTTCAATCTTGTATTTGTTTTTTAGTGGTATTTTTGTTCCTTCTGCATGTTTGTCTCGGAGTACATGTGGAGCCCATTCCATCCAGTATGAACCTGGAGTGCAAAAATGTTTAAGAGAGGAAATCTTTAAAGAAGTGCCTTAATTCCAACCCTGGTGCTGAGCATGATGGGGCTACTCCTTTCCTCTGCAAATGAGAACTTCTGCTTGGAGGAAAATTGTACTATTGGAGATCAAGGTAAAATTGTATTCTTTGAATTTTTTGTAATGAATATTTTAATATGAAGATATATGATGACATCACACATTTTGGCAAATGATTACTTTTCATTTGACAAATAAATATATGATCATAATCTTCACTCCACAAATATAGCCCATTGCGTATAAATATCTGTACCTGATGTCACAGATCAAGACATGCTGAAGAAGAAATTAAATACTTCATGCACTTGATTCAGTACTCTGACATAAAAACCTTATGTTTCTTGCTTAATTCAATCTTTATTCACAACAAGGAATATTTGTGGCCAGACATGTCCCAAACATTTGATCAAGGTCTGAAGTTCCTTGCAATGCTGTTCATGTTAATTGCTGATCTCACAATGGCACCTAGCTTTGATGAGTTGTGGCCAATAAGTTTGTTTGGAATTATTCTTGTTAGTTTGGGTTAGGTTATGTTAGATTATATTATGTTATAATATATTTGATATATTATGCTACATTATTTCAGTCTAGGTTAGGTTAGGTCATTTTATTTTTCTATGATTTATCTACCCAGCCATTTTCAAATTATAACTGAGCAGAAGTTAGTAGACAAACCAGATGCAGCCACATGCAAGATAAGCCACATATCAGCATAAGCTTAGCTGCTCCATGTGTGGGATGTTCTCCAGTACAGGGTGGAAATTAAGGCACTTCTTGAGAGATTTCATCCCTCAGAACATTTTTGCACTCCAGGTTCATACTGGAACAAATCAATTATCATATCAATTATCAAGGACATAATAGCTAGTTATCTGGAAGGAAACAGATTTAACACACCTTTTCACAATTAATGCAAACACATTGTGCTGAGAAAAATCAGTTCCAGTCTCCTATGGTACCAGAGGCAAATGCTGGCCAAAGGCATGTCATGACTTTGCCTGAATGTTGCCTTTAAATGCACATTGAAGTATTCTTTATAAGGAAGCCATACAAGATACAGTACATAGATGCAGTACATACAGCCATACAGTAAAAATGAAAGATGAGTGGTGGACAAATTATCAAAGAGTGATGCAATAATACAAAATGTGACCTCAGGTCAGGTCTCTAAGTCAAATGATGATCACTAAGAAATGTTTTCATATGGCTTACTTACACCACAATCAGCATTTTTCCTAACTCAGAATATACATGGGGACAAATGATATCCTTCAATATCATTTCAGATTTAAAATTAAATCATGTTAGATCAATACATCTATGAACATATGAAACCAATGGTGCATGCACTCCAAATGTTCTAGAGGATACATACTACCACAATATAAACATGACCATGCAAGGGAATATTGCATACCAAATATATGTTTATATAATTAGGTTTCCTAATTCCATGGCAAATTTGTTTCTCTTAAAAACATAATGTTGGTTTATTATTTGAAGTTGTTGGGCTTCCACTAAGTATTGGCCGATCTCTCTTCGTAGATGATATAGCTATTTGGTCCTCTTCTTCAAGAGTCTCTACATCCATCGCGACAGCTTCAGCTGGCGACAAACCATCTCCAGAAGTGGAGCACCAGGAATGGCTTTACGCTATCCACCACAAAAACTGCAGCAATGCATTTCTGTCGCCGTCATTGTTGCCGTGATCTTGCACTTACTTTGTACGTGAACCCATTGAACTATGCCCGGTATTTAAGTTCTTGGGTATGTATTTTGACAGTCGCTTGCTCTACCGAGAACATCTAAAAATTATTCGTGACAAGTGCGTTACATCTATGAACATTCTAAAATGTGTTTCACGTACATCGTACGGAGGGGACCGACAAACACTGCTGCTTCTGTATCGATCTCTCATCCGCTCCATGCTAGATTATGCTTGTTTTGTTTATGATGGGGCCTGTGGGTCCGGAAAACGTGTTCTGGACACCGTGCATCATACAGCTCTGATAATTGTGACTGTGGCATTTCGGACCTCGCCAATCGCGAGCGTGCTGGGCGATGTCAACGAGACTCCACTTTCCCTGAGGAGACAGATGTTAGGGATGCGCTACGCATGCAAATTACGCTGTTTTCCGCAACACCCTGCATATCAAGCAGTGTTCTCCCGTCACACACTATCATTTTTTGTTTCACACAATGGAACACGTATGTACCGTCCTCTGTGCAGTACAATTAGGCATCTTTTTGATGAAAGCCTATTAGAAATTCGCAATGTTAAACGTGCCCCGCTTGTTGTGACGCCCCCATGGAGACCTCTCTCGTTACAACCGAGGATAGGTATCAGCTTAGCCGACACTCGCAAAGGGGATATTATCGCAGATGAGTTTCGAGCACGAACTTGAGAGCCGTGAGAATGAGAACCGATGAGAATCATGTCATCTTATCCGACTCGTTGAGCAGCCTTCTGTCACTTAGCGGTTTTAATCCCACTGACCCTTTAGTGTACGATATCTTACGCGCCTGACTATATTAGATTACGCTGGAAAAATCGTCCACTTCTGTCGGATTCCTAGCCACATAGGTATCGCAGGCAATGAACAAGCCGATAGTGCTGCTAGGAGAGCGGCACAGGCTTCCTTGCGGAGAGCATTCCCAATCCCCGCCAAGGACTATAATTCAAGTATCTTAGCTTTTCTAACAAGTAAGTGGCAAGCGAGTTGGGACGAGCTTGTTTCCAATAAACTACGAACAATTAAGCCGTCTCTGTGCCAGTGGATGTCATGCTCGCGTAGCACAAGGCTAAGCGAGGTGACGCTTTGCCGTCTACGAATAGGTCACACTTACGCTACCCATGGCTACTTACTTAGTGGTGAAAATAAACCACTGTGTTCTAGATGTGGAGCAGTGCTAACTGTTAGCCACGTTCTAATTTCATCCCCGAGGCTTTGCCTTGAGCGTCATCGGTATTTCGTGAGTGACCAGGTTCACTCACTCCTAGCAGTGCTAGGCGACAAATCACAGGTTGTGGAATCCGGAAGGCTCTTCAGCTTCCTATGTGATGTTAACAGTTTTACGTTATCTTATCCAGGGCGTTAACATCTAGATACGCCAGAAAAGAGAATACTTGTAATATAAGGGATGTCTTATAGCTACCCTGGGAACAAATAACAGTTATGGGCGCTAAATGACCTAGTAGTCGGCGCGCCCTTAAACCCAAATAATCAATCAATCAAACATTTAGAATGATGAAGTGAATAAGATTGTTGGCTTTTAGTGAGAGAGAGGGTACGAAAGAGGGCAACAACATTGGTTAATGGTATAAGAAGTCTGGCATGTGAGGAAAGATTGAAGAAATTGAATATGTTTGCACCTATATATAGAAGGTTGAGAGGAGATCTCATCAAGGTCTTTAAAATTCGTTCATTGTCAGGAAGAGGGATATCCCAGGGAAATGTTTGAATTTTTAACAGAAATATTGCAATTAGAGGTCATCACTTCAAAATCAAACTTAATCACAGCAGGACAATGTTAAGATGGTCTTCCTTCACAAACAGGGTAGTAGAACATTGGAACCAGCTGCCATAAACCATTGTCAGTAGCACACTGGAACATATTTCAAAACAGCATCGGCAATCATTATTGGAATAGAGGGCTTGCTTTTCAGTATTCCTGGGAGGGCTCATCGAGGGATTTGGTGGGCAACTGGTTCAGTGTCTAGAGTGCAGCCAAGAAGGGTCACTGTGGCTCATAGTTGCACTGATCTTTTATGTCTGTCATTATTAAGGTCGCGGTCATATTTTGGCGACGACTCCCTGGCTTTAGACAACCCAGCATTACCTCTCCTCCATCGCCACGATGCCTTTCCTCCATAAAATACCTTTCCACCTCTACCACGGTACCTTTCATCTCTGATGGCTTTCCAAAATCCTATGCCTACCCACGCACCTAAGCGCTACAATATTACCTCCTTTTTCTTTCAGTTGTGTCTGGCAATTATGTTAAAGAGTAATCAGTATCTACATGCCAGTAGCAGGCACCCTTGACATGATACTTCAGTTATAATTATATTATCACTGTAACCACCCGTCCTTTCAGTTATTGATGAGGGTAAAATATCCCTTGGGAAGGAACAGACCAAAAAATACTGTGGGGACGAGTAGCCTAGGAGTAAGTTGCTCGTCCCACAATCGAAAGGTTGTGGGTTTGAGCATCACCTGTCGCTACTCTTCGTCCGCGACCAATCGACGTGAGAGATTGGCGGCGCTACATGACTCAACAGTCGGTGTGTCGTAAAACCAATAACCAACCAACCAACCAACCAACAAAAATACTGTGTGATGACATTCTACTTTGAACAACAAAACCAACCGACAAACTCATGTTTTGTACGCTTGGATCCACCCTGCCTGTTTTTAAAATAATGTTTTGATGTTGAAATTGATAGCTTAGACCCAGACATTCCACATATTGAGATGTTTTCCAACTATTAGTCTTCCAACTATGATGGGTAATGAATAGCATAACGAACAGTCTCCTTTTATTGCCCCTAGTTATTGCCCTTCGACTAAGATATATTGTGCATGTGTAAATGTTAAAATTGACATTCATGATTAATATTAAGTCCATTGGAGTGCTTGCAAATCACTCCCATGGACTTAATATGTGCTTGCATATGTGCTAGAATATGTGCTTGCAAAGCACATATTCAAGAGGATAATTGCAGGGATACAATTCGTCTATTTTGGAGCCCTTGTATCCACCTGTTATTTTCTTGTTTAAATTTTGGAAGTGTTTATTAGTGGATTTCGTCTCAGCAATCGGTTCCCTCTGTCACGCCAGGAAATTTGATGGCGGACTACCGGCATCTCCGGGGATAAATCCCCACCCACTATCTTGATGGAAGTAGAAATACGAGTTAATTAGGTTGTGCTGCTAAGCCTGAATGGCAATGCATATGCTTCCTATCATGCTGTGCTGCAGTATGCTGAGCCAGTACAGAATGCCTACATAATGGATAGCTTCATTTTCTGCCACGGCTAGATGTCGCTCATTGGGACCATTTTCCAGTGGAATTTTTACCATGGTGTGCAAAGCCATGAGCAGCCTGCGTGGCAAAGTCAATGTTGAATACATGCTGAAAGATGATCTTGTGCAGTTGGCTGGCGTAACTCCAGAGAGTGATTCCACTTATATGCCTCTCAGTGCATTGCAATGTTTTCCTCAGGTGGTTACAGATCACGTCTTCTTCGACTTCACCTCGCCTTGTGAGCAGTGCTTCACATAGCGGCGCGTCACTCGGGCGTGACTGATACTCCAGTATTGGTGGTCTCGATGGCAATGTCATACGCTGCGCGCCGACAGGCGCACCGGCAGCAGGACCCGGCGATGCGACAGCAGCTGCTGTCCTGCTGGCCGTCCTACATGCTGGAGATTGTCGAGCCGCTGCTGGGGCCGCGCCTGTGTGAGTCACTGCGGGAGACGCTGGCCTCCGACCAGCTGTCGGTGCTGCTGCAGAAGCTGCCGGCGCTGCAGGTGGACCAGCTGCTGCAGGCGGTGGCGGCCGGACGCTCGGTGGTGCAGCAGCTGCTGGGTCCCATGGTGCAGCCGGTGCTGCCGCCCGACACCGTCAGCACGCCGGCGGAGCCCCGCCAGTCGGCCCAGCCTGGCCAGCGCACCCAGGCCAACCAGACAGCCAAGCCCAGTCTGGCCACCCAGTCCAGCATGGCCGTGCAGCACAGCCTCACCACCGGGACCAGCGTGGGCGGCGAGCCGGTGCTACAGCGGCCGGCCGCCGACCGCCGGCTGCGCTACCGTCCCGTCATCGAACACCTGGTCGGACTGCGCCTGGAAGACAGTAAAGTGAAGGCGATATGTCGGGAGCTGCAGTGTCCCGTCATGCCCGTGGGGAACTTTGGGGAGCTGTATGACAACGGCGAAGACAAGGACGCAGTGACTCGGACGATGCTCGAGACGTGCGTGCAGTGGGAGCTGGAGCACGGCGCTAGTCCCATGGCCCACCTTGTGGGTGCAGTGCAGCGTGTCAATCTGAAGAGGTGCGCCGTCCGACTGCAGGAGTGCTTCGCCGAACTGGGGCTAGAAGACTAGACTCTGCACCACTCTAAACCAGGCAGAAATGTCCAGCTAGAATCGTGGAAAATGTCCGCATGTGGCAAATCTGGGTGTTGTCTGACGGTGCCAAGACTGCTCTAACTGGATCTGACAGTGACCGGGCATGGCATGACATGACAACAGCTCGTGTCACTTACAGTTAGTCCATCGCGGACATGCGTCCTGTGATAACTAGGGCTGACCACTCCCGAGTACACTCGGAGACACTCCGGTCGTGGTCGATGCTGGAGGGCATCTGGCAATATCCGCGATCTGGTGGTGATGGTGATGCCTTATGCCCGGTTGTGGTCATGGCAGACCTATCAGCAGCTAGGGCTTGGCGGTGGCCCAGTGATAAACCCTTGTGGAAATAGAGTGAAAACGTCACCTGGACACTCACTTGGCATCCTTTCCGGAGAAGTGTCGATATTGTGCCTCTTGATTTGTGCTGTGAGGACTCCGTCCCTCATTTCTAACTGTGTTGCGCTCGCAAATGTCATGCTTATGCTCACCATTACAGATCATGATATACACATATCTCGTAGCAAAATTTGGGTTAAATACATTATCTACGATTTGGTCTGTCATACAATTCCAGCTTACAACTTCCAGGTAATTTTATCGTTATCGTCCATATAGGCATCCATAAATTACTTCAGGGTCAAAGCAGACAAAACACAAGGCTCACTTGTAAGTACGTTGTGGGTTAAAAATGGAAATTTAAAGACATCAAATGCATCAGAAGCATAACGTCATCGGGAACTTAGCATCCTATTGTACTCATTTTACATTTTGCATTTAACGGAACACGTTATTTTAACACTGCGGTGGCCATCATACCTAGCAGCACCCGGGACTTGGTGAGGGTCATGACACACTTGTCAGCACCTGGGGCCAAGTGGTGATCGAGACACCTGTCAGCAGCTGGGGCCAAGTGGTGGTCGAGACACCTGTCAGCACCTGGGGTTTAGTGATGGCCGTGGCCCGCCTGCCAGCACCTGGGGTTGATGGTGGCCATGATACCTAGCAGCACCTGGAGCCTAGTGGTGGCCGTGACCTGGCACACCTGGCAACGCCTGGGGTCTAGTGGTGGCCGTGACACAACTGGCAACGCCTGGGGTCTAGTGGTGGCCGTGACACACCTGGCAACGCCTGGGGTCTAGTGGTGGCCGTGACACCTGGCAACGCCTGGGGTCTAGTGGTGGCCAGGGCCCATTTGACTGCATCTGGGACCTGATGTTTGTTATGACTCACCTGGTAACATCTGTGTTCTGGTGATGGTTTTTGTCCGCTTTGAAGGAGACTAACACCTGCGAGTTTGCTTCATGTTGAAGGTGACGCAATATACCATGTGATCAGTGTAATGCGATTTGTGGAGTAAAGGAGAAGAGAACGATAGGGGCGGCGACTGCGGAAAAGGTGAGATCCGCGTGATGTATATTTGGGAGTGTGCATACCGTGTATGTTGATAAATCATCGTAGTGCTTGCGACATGTGAAAGTGATTTCTTGTTGAGGCGATAAAATATGTGAAGATGCTATTTGAATTCTTTCGGTGTATGATTTTTGTCATGAAATGATTGCACGAAACATTTTTACTCTCGAAAATTATCTGTGATATAAAAGTTTGAGGATAATATATCTAATTTGTGTCGAAAGCACAGTATTTCTTGCCAATGTGTGCCAAAATGTTTCATCTTATTTTACTTTCAATCATACCACGTAATCGTAAAGTCAAGTATGTTTGACCTCTATATGCCGAAAGGTGACTTCTGGCTTGGTATAATCTTTTTTCTTGTCTCATCCAGGGCTTCGATACTTCATGGTCTTCATGAACTCAAAGGTGACCCAATGTATGGTGTAATTTTGAAATTAAAACATTTTCATACCCTAAGAGGTCCATGTTGGTGGACGCAGTAGCCCAGTCGGAAGGGCATTTTTTTGCTGGGGTGGCTTTAGGAACCAGGGTTCTATTGCTAAGCAGAGCTTGTTGCGTGAGCCCTGGCCCCACCACCCGATCCACGAATTCCATTGAACTCTTGATCCTAAGATCACAGGTTAGTGGCGTTATCAAGTTTACCGCACTCGGTTGGCACGGAGGCTGGTGCCGCTGCTACCTGGCAGGCGAATGCGTCGCATGAAGGAACTCACTCCTTCAGGTCTGACGGTGTTTTTTTGTACGCCTTATAATTGACTATAACACCTGTAAGTTCGTTTCGGATTAGAGGCGACTCATCGTATCAAGAAACGGTGATGTCAAATTTGTTCACTCCTAGGGGCAGGGTCAAATCATTCATCTTTTGCCACATGTGTGGGCAGTTATTATACACACGACTGCTAAATAATGTAAAATGCAAGTGACTGAAGTGAAAGGCATTCCGCTCTTTTTAATCCTTAAGAGGCGATCCTTTATTTTCTTCCTATCTTTCACTATTCCCAAGCAACTTCTTTCTTCATCCGCACAGTTAATGATGAAGTAATTTTAGGACACTGCCTAGGGGTTATGGTTGATCCCGTACCGTTTTGACCCAAGTTAGTGCTTTGTACGCGGAGGCGCAGCAAGGGGGGAGCTTAGCACCCAAAAATATACTACATAAAACGGAACATTTTGATAATTTCGTCACGGAGAACCCTAGATGTTCGGCGCGCTTTGCGCACCGGGAGTTTTCATTTCATCGAACTTTTCGGTCGGCTCCCCATAAGAAAGTCCTGACTGCGCCACTGTTTGTGCGTCTGGTCATAGCTTATGTGGGAAATGCGTTCTGGTTTGGTTGATGTTGGCGGTAACACATACCTTTTTAACGTACCCTTTTTAAGGTATTTAGGTCGAGGCTTTCCTTGCGTCTTTTCTTGACTGCAAGTTGTAGGGGAGATACGCTGAGAAAATATCCCCTTTAACCCGCGCCGTCTTTCCGGTCAGATCCTCGCACCTCGTCTGGGGGGAGGGGGCGGTTAGTAACCCCTTCTAAAATATAAACTAAGCATCACACGAAAACGAAAGAGGTGTCATCGGAAAGCGCTCAACGGGTAGTGTCCGGGTCCACCCCCCGAAAGTGACGTCGCCAGGGGCTAGATTTTCACAACTTCACGACATTATTATTTTTTGGCTCTGGGGAGTTCATTTTGGGGATTTATGAAGAAAAAAAAATATTTGGAATGAGGAAAGGACAGCGAAATCGACCAGGGCTTTAATTTGTTTGCCCCCCCCCCCATTTTTCTAATTTTAAAATTGCGAGTTTTCAAGTTTTCTTTAATTTTCCTTTTCCAATGGGTAGAGCAGACCGAGAAACGTTGTTGGAAGTCAAATTGCCCTAATAAAAATGCTTACTTTAGCCAGACTCCTCTATTTGAACTGCAAGTTGGCAAATTCGCAAAAATTATATGTAGTCAAAAACGAAAAAGATGAAAAATTCCACTCGTACGTTTTGTTGCATCCCTAAAGATAAGCAAACGCTGAAAGTTTCATACAAATATCCACCTGTTAAAGCGTGACCACTGGTTGAACTTTTTTGGAGGGGACCACACTTGACCTCGACTAACTCGTTAACCCTAAATGACCTGGCTTCAAAATTTTGAAACGTGCCAAATTGATGTGGGAAAAGGTATGCAAAATTTGGGCGCGCTTTCGCGCGCCATTTGTTCACTGTCCGCGAAAAACCTGACGGGGGGGGGGCGGTTGAAGACCCCCCCCCCCCCCGCCCCCGACACGGGACGGTTTCCACCTATCAAGACGCCTTGCGTCTTGATAGGTGGAGGGTAAAGGTATGTTGATAGGACACCCTGCACAGTTTGTACCACCCTGTAGTGTGCGGCGACTCAGTGCTTGTAACCGGACCGGCGAAGAAGCTACCGGAGGCAGTACACTTGATGGCTTGACCGTTGGGCGCGCCCTTAAGCCCAAACCCAAATGGCCTGATCGTTGGTAACCTCTGGTGGTCAAATGCTGCGGTGTGGGGAAGAGTGGTGCTACGGTTTATCTACTTATGGAATATTGAATATTCTGTAAGAATTTCAGCAGAATTTGAGGGTCGCACCTGGGTGTAAAATAATGACCATGCAGATGCGGCAATTGTTGGCGAAGGTCGTGACCAGGGGTGAAATATGTGTTGATAAGGGGAAAGATGATGCCCTGTGACGTTTGTGCGTCGCAATGCGTGTATTTGTCGTGGAAGGCATATTAATCTAATTCCGTTTGGTAGCAAGTTATAATGGTGAAATGTGCTCTGGAACAGCTGGTTTTTGCCCTAGTTTAGCCTGTGGCATTCAAGAGTCAATGTTCCAGTTGTGATGATGGAGCACCATTGGAGTAGCATCTTTGGATTGGCCCCGCGCTTATAGCCCACTTACGGGAAAAGCTACCGCGGAACTCACAATTTGGTACCTTGACATTTGATGACGACTGGAGATGAAACACTACTGTATGTACAAAGTTTAACTTAGGTCTATTGTTAGTTTAAGGTATATTCCACAAGCAAGGCAACGATGGTGTATTTTCAGCGGAATTTGAGTATGTGCACCTCAAGGAAAACTAATATCTATAGTTTTGCACACATAACTTTTGAGGGAAGCCTGAGGCCAATTAATATAGGTTAGATGATATGTGGTTACGCATAGATTAGGTTAAGATGACATGTAGCAACGGTCAGTCTTAGTGCATCTGTGTTAGTCGTTGGTGGAACTTGTAATCCTTCATAGCCGTTTCATTACGATTTAAAGTGGAAAATTTAGCTCCGGAAATGACCCCATTTTAAATGCATATCTTGACGTTTGGCCTTAGGATGTTTAAAGTGTTGCGATGATCGGGTACTTCTTCTATTTCGCAGTACTTCTGCATTTCACTTGTGAGTGCAGCTCAATTAGGAAATAGGGACGGATCGAGTCATTATGCTGGAGGCATATTGACTAGGATAGGGGCGCATTGTATCTCAATGAAAATTTCGTTCCTTTAGCGTCATCCCAGCCAAAACTTTGCTCCTCGCACGATCGGCGTGGGTTGGGCTGGTTCAGTCTGTCCTGCTTGTGCTGAACTACGTTTTCCCTCCGTTTCACGGTGGGGATTGACAGGAATCCTGAGCATCCCAGCGCCAAAGCCCAAGTTCAGCCCAGTGAAACGAGCCCAACCATTGCCCAAACTTAGCCAAAGCATGCCGGACTAAGCGCGATTTCAACCCGAACAACTCCTTTGTTCGTTGCTGTGTGCCGATCAGGCTACGCTTGGGCATTCTCGAGAAGCTGCACATGGCAAACCCGATTTCTGCCCAAGTAGCAGGCCCGGACCGGGTTAGACTTGGGCATACTGGGGCAGTTATGATGAGGATAAAAATGCATTTATATTGAGCTAAACTACGGCTTACCTGAGGTGTCGAAGCGAAATGTAGCTCTGTTCAAGCAAATTGCTGGCTAGGAGTTGGGTACGAGTTACAGCGGGACGAAATGCGCCCCGGAAATGACGCCGCTCTTACGCTGATTTAGCCTATGACTTTTACAGGTCAAGGATCTGGTTATTATGGTGGCAGTATGTCCGCATCGGCTTCGTGTTCGTGCCAGCCTATGGAAACAGTTCGAGGGTGGCTCAACATTTAATAGCTTGACCTTTCTTAGGCAACCTCTGGAGGTCAAACTCGGTGTAAGGAATAATTGAACAGGTGTGTCCCGAAGGGTGATTTGAATATATTTTGACAAACTTAACCTGAATCTGATCGAGTGCCAATATGTATCTAAATATAAATACGAATACATTGTTGTACTTTTGGCGCTCTAAAACTCTCCAGTCATAATACTGACTTCTAAGAAGTCACGTGTTTGCGAATACGCATGCGCCCCGCCCACAAAGGCTGGCACTATTGTTTTGTACTGCTTGCGCCATGTACGTCGCATTCACCTCCTCTAGAACTCCATTGATTTCTCGTCGCTTTAGTTTCTGCTCGCACCAATAAACATCAAGTATTTTACAACAAAGCTACGATGTCAATAGATCTCTGAGAAATCTCTGACTGTTATTGATGCTGCAAATATGTGTCAGCAAGTTAGGAATGCATCGTGAAGTTTCGACGGGCCTCGCTCTGAGCAGCTTCGAGTATTCCGCGATTTGTATTGATTGAACGTGATTGTGGGCCTGTCTGGTGATACTTTTGATGTTTTGTACAGCGTCTCTCATTTAATCTAAATTGAGGTAAATACATACTATAAAGTCGTTCCGCCGTTTGTTGTTATCTCAATATTATGTAAAGGTGCATGCACACAGGATTAATGTGAGAACTCAGGAAGAGGCACAAGGGACTATCTGAGATAAGCATACAGGGGAAATACAGGTATCATGTCTGGACAAAATGATGCTCAACATAGATCGGCACAGCTTTGAGTATTTCACAACGTGTATTAAACATTTGTGCTTGTATATTTGCTCTGGGATGCTTTTTGTTTTGTTTTGTATGATATTTTGCTTTTCATTAAGTTAAGGAAAATAGGATAATTCTGAACATGTTCCATTTACAGAACTCCTACCTTTTGACATCTCCTACTTAATGTTCAGCATGTAAATAACAGAAAGATTGTGCTATTCATAAATGATGGACATTTTTATACCAAAATATCGAGGCCTGATCACACAGTTCTATTGATTCTTTGTGTATGGAGCTGGCAAAGTCTGGGCACCATATTAGGCTTCCAAGAGCAGTTGGCTTAAACTTATGGAGTGCATCCAAAAGGCTTTGTGTTGCACTTCATTCTTTATGGCTTAATGGTTTGATGGGCAAGCACAGTCAATGAACAGTTGGCTTAAAACTATATGGAAGTGACATTCAATAACTTTGTTTGCACTTACACCATTTCTTTTAGTGGCTACTAATGGTTTGAATCACAACAGCTACAATGAAGTAATTCTGCATAACAACATCCTACATTAGTCTCCCTGGTAGCTCAGTTGGTCAGAGCACTGGCCTACATAGGTGATGCACCCTAAAGCCCTAATAACTAACTAGCACTGGCCTGCACTGGTCTCCCCTGTCCTGGCAACACAGGAGCTGGTTTTGCAACAGAAACTTGCCCCAAGGTCATGTGGTCTCAGGAACAAGATAGAGGGAGATCTGGTGTAATGATCTGCATAAATTAAAAGCAAACAGAATCTAATTCTCACATCAGTTTCAGATAATGAAATATGTTTTACTGTTGACATTGCTGAATATAAGTATAATTAAACTTGTCAACATCAGCAAGTTGTAATATGCTTTCTGATTCATGTGGAGACTGCACACACCTTTACAGAATATGGCAGCCAACAAATATTTGCCAGATAACAAGTTGGTGCTGTGGTTAAATTAGCAAAGGATTAGGTTACAAGTCAACTTCCTGAGCAATGGTAGAGAAAATGATAACAAAAGTATACCTAATTGATGTCAACCAAGTTTATAAATCCATACCTGACATTCCTGACATGTTCATGCTACACAACTAATGAATATTCATAATGCACCCCTCAAGTAGGATGATTGTGTACAGACTGGTATGTTACTTGCTGGATATGGGTTTCAGAATATAAAATGGTTTAAGGAAAATTATACTGAAACAATCCATCTAAGATTATTTTATTCTCACCACCAAAAACCTTTTTTTCCAATGAAAAGGCTGAGAAAATAGATTGTTACCAATTCTTGTTACTGCTATAAGCTCTTCAATGTACTTTTTGTCCATATCTGGAATGTTTAGTTCAAGGAAGGAATGACTTGGAAGGCTTAAAAGCTAGTAGACAGAAGAGCAAATTTCTGCTGTAAAACCGATTAGGGTTCAAGTTGCTTCATGCCCTTTCATACAGCCCTGTTGGGAGGGTCAATCAGCAGGTGGCCTAATAAGGCTGGGGAGTTGCTACCTCTGGTTGTGTTGGTGCATTGACAGCACATTAATCTTTCAATCAAAATTATACTGTAGAACTGGAATGCATGGATCAGGTGGTGGGCCAAGGTTCATGCAACAAGCTCTGCTTAGCAATAGGACCTTGGTTTGTAAAACCACCCCAGCAAGAACTCTGATTAAATGTATTTAAGAAACATTGAAATATTGCTTTTTCATTAGGTATGAGATGTCCAAAAGTCTAAAAGATGGTGATTTTTTCCTGGAAGCAATGTTGTTTAGACTATTGTTTAAGTCCTTGAAACTTAATTTTGAGCCTCATAGGCTGCTTATATGTGCATCTTTTTGTTTATCTTTGAAGACACCTAACATAGGGATACTTCTGTTAATGACTGATAAGAATGCAACACTATCAGCAAATTGTATTGAACAGTAGACAATAGATGGGCAATCTACTTGCAATTGCATGCTTGAATATGAATAGCTAGTTCATTTTTGTGTTCAGTAAGCACAGCACAACTGCTGGCTTGGCCATACAGAAGCAGCAGTATAGATATTTGTTGCATGTCTTAGGTTTCTGGAACCTGTCCCCTTCCCCTACATATGTTAGTCATTGTGTCATTTGCTTTATCTCAGTAGGTTGCATGATTACAGAACCATTGAGTCATATAGTGTGAAAATTTAAAGAAGGGGCACATCTGCTCATTTGGGCTAAGCCTATGATGGAAATATAGTCTAGATGAAAAGATTCTCAACACCCTGATGAATGCTATTTCTAGAACTATAAGGAAGCTACCCACCAACATCCTATATACCCATACCAATCATGCCTATACATTATGTGTCAATGTAGGCACTTAGCTATATATATCTAGTTAGGTACCTGCCAATCTACCCCAGCATATCTAGCCAATTGACCTCATCTTGTGTAACATGCATGTGGATCTAGTGAGCATGTAACATATGCATGACCACAATATATTGGTGGCTCATCTATATCAATCCCACTTCATCTACCCAATTTCCCATCTTCCTTCCATGCATCTTATAACTAAACTATAATATTATTTAGCCCATGGAATGTATCAAACTTGCTTTAATGTCTGCTTCTTATGCATTTATGCATTCAATGAGAGGCTCCACATCACCAGACAGCCCACTCCATTGAGCAACCACCCTCTGACTGAAAGCTTGTTGGTGACTGTCCTACACATTGTCTTGTCCAGCATGTATTGATGGCACCTATATGATACCCTGAATATAAGAGTATCTTTCAGGTCTTTCAGCCTATGAGAAGAATATCTTTCAGGCTCAGATGTCAGATTTATACCAAAAGGGAGGCTTGGATTTGGGTGATGCAGTATAAAAATGTTTAACAAACAAGTTTAAAGAAGTCAAACTAACCTAGCATAGTCTAACATCCCATGTAAGCAACCAAATTTTAAAAAAGGAAGAAATTTCAGACACTTCAAAATTCCAACTTAAAAACCTAACATAGCCTTAAAAAACCTTACATAGCCTAACCCAGCTTTTCTTTTTCAGAAAACAAGTTTTTTTTTGGAACATCTAAAATGCAAATTTGACAATTTTTCCAAACTAAAGAACCTAACCTGAAGAAACCAAAACAAGTCAACCCAATGCTAGCCACTTTGTTTGCTTCCCAGATATAAAATATGCATACATAAAGATATAAAGACATAAAAGATTAGTGCAACTATGAGCCACAAGGGCCCTTCTTGGTTGCACTCTGTATACTGAACCAGTTGCCCACCAAATCTGTCAATCAGCCCTCCCTGTAATACTGAAAAGCAAGCCCTCTATTCTTATAATGATTGTCTATGCTGTTTTTAAAGATGTTCAATGTGCTGCTACTGACGATGTTTTCTGGCAGCTGGTTCCAGTGTTCCACTACCCTGTTGGTGAAGAAAGTTTGCCTTAACCTTGTTCTGCTGTGGTTAACTTTAATTTTGAATTTATTACCTCTAATTGCATCATTTCTGTTAAATTCAAACATTTCCCCAAGGTATCCCCTCTCCAGACCATTGACAAATTTAAAGACCTCAATGAGATCTCCTCTCAGCCTTCTATATCTAAGTGAAAACATGTCTTTTTGAAAAACTGCTGCAAGTCTTTTTGCAGCGAGATATGCTCATCCTGACCTGTTATTGCCCTAAAGACCTTCAAATCATCCGCAAATTTCAAAACTTTACTGCTTAGGCCACTTTCAATGTTATTTACAAATATAATGAACAGTAATGGCCCTAGTACTGACCCCTGGGGGACTCCACTAAGAACATTTTGCCATGATGACTTTGTACCATTTAGCATCACTCTTTGCTGTCTATCTGAAAGCCACAACTCTATCCATTTTAAGATGCTACCTGCAATACCATGGGACTGAAGCTGTATCATTAACCGTTTATGGGGTACCTTGTCAAAGGCCTTACTAAAGTCAAGATATGCTACATCAACCTGATTTCCCTGATCAAATTGTTCTGTGGCGAAGTTCAAAAAGTCCAAGAGGTTTGTGAGACACGATCGTCCTTTTCTAAACCCATGTTGAGTATTTTGAATCAATCATACAACTTGTCTCATGAATACCTTAACCTGTCCCATATTTCCAGTCAGGTCCTCACACCCTGTCTTGGGGGGTGGTGTCATTTTATACCCCCTGTAGTTTGCAGACTACTCATTGCATGAAATCGTAAGTGGTGTTATTGGAAAGCGCTAAATGTGTATGGGCTGAAACCACCACACAAATTGTGTTCCCTCCCAAAAAAGTGACATCACTTGGGAGTTTATTGCAAACAACTGATGTCATGTTTTTGGCTTCAGGGGTTTATTTTGTGATATTTAAAAACAATGAAGTATTTGGAATCAGAAAAGGAAGGTGAAATTGACCATAGTCCAAACATTATTGTCTGCCCAAAATTCAACACTGAATTTGTGAGAGAAAAAAATCATCTTTTTAAAGTTCAATTTTCATGAATTTGTATTTCTCTAATGGGTAGAGCAGACGAAGAAATGTTATTTTAAGTCAATTTGCCCTCATAAACAGTGCTTACTTTAGCCTAATAAAAAAATCCAAAATTAATCTGTTGTGTTTGTTGCATCCCAAGTGATCAGCAAACAATGAGATTTGATGAAATGAAACAATGAAAGAAAGCAATGAATTTATAAATATATAGTCTACCTCACTATACCACACTACTACTCTTGTGGCAGCAGTCAGGCATTTCACATAGCCTGTGCAAGGGATCATTGATCTGGAAGGAATTCATGGATGGATAATTGTATTATTTTAAAGGCATCTGTGCATGCCTCCAAACTGCTGACCCATTAATATTAACTTAAAACCCAATGGGAAATCACCCCGATCGTTTTCTGGGCCACTGCACTCAATGGAAAAGTACCCTGAAAATGTTGAAATGATCTACCGATGAAGGTTTCTTTCACACAGCTGGAAGGATTATGTATCGTCTTGGGAAATATTCTTCGCAGGGCTGATATTGAATTATTTTGCACTGGATTTGCGGATTTAGCATCCATCCTGTTGTGGACATCAGTGGATGTATATGTCAGCAACATATGCATGTGTTGATGATACAAACTTCCCACAGATCGAAACAAACATACTTGCCATGGAAAAGCCACCAGAGGAGCATGGATCCAGCACCAAATATTACCGGGACCCCGCACACAGGTCAGTGTCTCTGTTTCGTAGCAGAGTGGCAGAACAAACTCTGAACTGGGAGTGTAAAGACATACAAGATTACTTGCTTTTCAGTATTACAGGGAGGGTTGATTGACAGATTTGGTGGGCGACTGGTTCAGTGTACAGAGTGCAACCAAGAAGGGCCCTTGTGGCTCATAGTTGCACTAATCTTTTATGTCTTTATGTCTTTATGTCTAGTGCAACTATGAGCCACGAGGGCCCTTCTTGGTTGCACTCTGTACACTCAACCAGTTGCCCACCAAATCCGTCGATCAGCCCTCCCTGTAATACTGAAAAGCAAGCCCCCTATTCTTATAATGATTGTCTATGCTGTTTTTAAAGACGTTCTTTAACATGCTGCTACTTACAATGGTTTCTGGCAGCTGGTTCCAGTGTTCTACTACCCTGTTGGTGAAGAAAGATTGTCTTAATCTTGTTGAGTGTAGAGTGTACCTTGTTGAGTGTAGATGGGGTTTAAATCAGATAACTTGAAAGCCATGCTGGTAAATTATCCAGTCCACAGGAAAATAAAGTTGTTAATTCCGATGATCTCAAAATGCTGATAGGTGGCCCCTTCCAACACCGTTTGCACCCTCGCACGGAAATACTAGTTACGCCACTTCTTCTTGTTGTCAGTATGTTTATTTCCAATCCTTTACAAAGCTCCGGTAGCTATTTGTAGGTAAGTTTTCTTTACCTGGCAGTGATAGTTAGGGTTTTCCTTGCTCCGCGATAAATGGCTCTCAATTTCAGTGGCTCCTCCAAACCACCAAGTTCTCAAATACAACAGCCGCTAACGACCGGGATGATTATTGAGCCATACGACGACACTTGTGTTGCACTTTCAACAGTTTCTTCAAAACCAACAAAAGCCAACGCTAGCGCGTTACTTAGTATGTTCGTACCTCCACGTCAACAGGCGCCAGCGACAGTAAGGCGGGATGATACGACAGTAAGGCGTTCAGCGTCTGCACTTCTGCTCACCTGTCTCTCCCCCACGTCTGACCTCTTCGTCTCCCCCGTGAAAACTCCCTGACCAAGACGGAGGACCCATCGCACGCGAGAGGGGTGCCGGTCACGCATGAGGGAGGGGTAGGGATCCCGCACTGTCAGCACCTCCTGCACCACACCGCGCAGGGTCGGCAGCACCTCCTGCACCACACCGCGCAAGGAGGGGTCCAGTCGTCGCACTCCGAGCAGTCCTCCCCCTGCCCGGAATGTGCCGCATGGTACAATAGTGACACGGGTGTCACAATGATGATACTTGACTGTGTCATGTCACGAAGACGCAGCTTCGACCCGCCGGCCGTTGCGCGCCGCGTGGAAACGGATTTCGACTAAGCGTGACAAACGTGGCATGAGGTGTCCCCTGTCGATGTCAGCGTGCCGGCCCCACTGCCTGCCGAATGTCTGGAATCCGCCCAGAGCCCGGATTCCACGGTACCTGAGAGCAGCCGTGAGTAGGCTGCCAAACGCACCCGAAACAGGATTCCAAAGTGATCTTAACACGTTCCATTTTACCCATTCAGGATATGGAACAAAACGTGCCTTGTTCCTGTGTCGGTCTTTCGATCGACTTTTCCCAGTGTGATGTTGTGACCCCGTGCACAACAATTACTGAGGAGTTGCTTCTTAATCCCCAATTACATATGCGCCATTCCGAGATATTATGAAACAACGATGTATTGAGGAGAGATGGGATGATTGCACCACTTGCAGTACTCTTGGATACTCATTTAGCAACTTCCCAGTGCGAATTGTTTGTCTGGAATGGAAAGGTGGTGGTGGTTAATGTAGAAATCACCTTATTATTGAATACGACTTTTTACTTTGTTGTTTTCGACCCCATGCTCGTGAAAATGTATTTTGTTTGTACCAGACGAACCAGTTTGTTCTCTATGTGGTAGGGACGACGGGGACTGAGTTTGATTGCAAAGCGTTTCACAGTTTCAACGATGTGCAATCGTCTGGTATGTACAGTGCACACACACAGCGTATCACTGTGGGCGCCAAAGCACGAGTCAGCTAATTTTAACGTCCTTATATACTGAAATGTGATTATAACTTACTCCCAGCCATTATTTTGCATCTCTACTTCAGTCAGATGATTTTGAAAGGCGCATTTGAGCATTTTCACGCATTTTCTTCCCGTTTTGAGGGTACGCTTTCATTGCTGGCTCGTATATTTATGGTTTACCATGTCTACGTGTTTGAAATATTTACTTCCAACAGTTTCAATTTTTAGGCAACCCGCCGAAGTGGAACACTTTAGTGATGTGAATGGAAGCTTAAAATTTAGATATTTTCCAGCCAGTTGAGATAATTGCGGACGAGCGCGAAGACGAGTTTACTCCACCTGTGTGTCCGACACAAGACGGAGCGAGTTTGCTCCACCTGTGTGTCCGACACAAGACGGAGCGATTCACTCCACCTGCGTGACCGACACAAGACGGAGCCAGTTTACTCCACCTGCGTGACCGACACAAGACGGAGCCAGTTTGCTCCACCTGTGTGTCCGACACAAGACGGAGCGAGTTTACTCCACCTGTGTGTCCAACACAAGACGGAGCGAGTTTACTCCACCTGTGTGTCCGACACAAGACGGAGCGAGTTTACTCCACCTGTGTGTCCGACACAAGACGGAGCGAGTTTACTCCACCTGTGTGTCCGACACAAGTACACCTGACCGACCCGGCCCGATCCAGCTCGGCCCGGCCCAGGCGTCACGCTTTTTAAATCTGTCTCTGTCTCTGTCTCTCTGTCTCTGTCTCTGCCTCCGTCTCTATCTCTGTCTCTGCCTGTCTCTGCCTGTCTCTGCCTGTCTCTGTCTCTGTCTCTGAGCACGGTCGGCTGCAGACCAGACCGGCTGCAGTGACTGTGACCGTCCACGGCCCGGTCAGCTGTAGACCAGACTGACTACAGTGACTGTGACCGTCCACGGCCCGGTCAGCTGTAGACCAGACTTACTACAGTGACTGTGACCGTCCACGGCCCGGTCAGCTGTAGACCAGACCGACTACAGTGACTGTGACCGTCCACGGTCCGGTCAGCTGTAGACCAGACTGACTACAGTGACTGTGACCGTCCACGGTCCGGTCAGCTGTAGACCAGACCGACTACAGTGACTGTGACCGTCCACGGTCCGGTCAGCTGTAGACCAGACCGGCTGCAGTGACTGTGACCGTCCACGGCCCGGTCAGCTGTAGACCAGACCGGCTGCAGTGACTGTGACCGTCCACGGCCCGGTCAGCTGTAGACCAGACCGGCTGCAGTGACTGTCCGTCCACGGCCCGGTCAGCTGTAGACCAGACTGACTACAGTGACTGTGACCGTCCACGGCCCGGTCAGCTGTAGACCAGACTGACTACAGTGACTGTGACCGTCCACGGCCCGGTCAGCTGTAGACCAGACTGACTACAGTGACTGTGACCGTCCACGGCCCGGTCAGCTGTAGACCAGACTGACTACAGTGATTGTGGTGACCGTCCACGGCCCGGTCAGCTGTAGATCAGGCCGGCTGCAGTGACTCACCGTCCGGCTACGGAGTACCTGGCCGGCTACAGTGTTGCGCCTGTAATCGGCGTGGCGTAGTCTGACTCCCAAGGCCAGAGAGCACGGTCAGCTGTTGGCGGATGTCGGCCGGCCGGCACGTGCTCCAGTGCACATACCACGCCCCAACTGTGGTGGAGGCACGGTCTATAGCGCGCAGTGGGGTGAAACTGTTCCGGATCTCGTGGTCTGACGCACCAGACATCGGGCGTAGCACCGTACACCTGTCTCTGACACTCCGGCCACGCCCCAGGCCTCACTCAACACGAACCATCTGGTGTGATGAAGTGCGCATGTCTTGGATCTTCTGGCCGTACTCCAAGCCTCACTCAACACTAAACATCTGCTATAGCATTACATGTTACGACTAGTTACTGTAATGTGATATAACTTCATGGAAATCCGACGTGGGAAAGCTTTCTTTGGCATTGAGACTGCTTATAATAATGTGTGGCGGCACAACATTCCCAGCGCACTGCTAATTCATGGTGTACGTGAGGTTATGGGAACATTCTAATACCACTTCCTGTGTGACCACGCATTTCGTGTACGCGTGGGAAAGCATGCATTTCGTACGTTTGTCCAGATGAATGACATTCCACAGCGGAGTTCCTTTGCTCGTGTGCGATGCGGCCACCGTCGATGGAAAACCAGCTGCAGATGACCGTATCTCGTTTCGGAGGGATGACCGTTGTATATGTAATCCGAATTTTTCATTCAAAATGGTTCCTGTTCACTTCCGTCAACAGGATAGCCTACAGAAAACATAAACACATTGCGAGCTAAGTGCTCTCGAGCAATGAATATTATGAGTGTTTCTCGAACGGGTTGTGGGGCCGACAGAACAACTCTTAATGTTGCATCGTTCTGTTTTCCGGTCCAAGTTTGAATATGCATCTTTTATATTTGACGGCGCAAGTGCGTCCGTGCAGCAGATATATGACGGCGCTAGTGCGTCCGTGAGTGGCATTGATGGCAACTGCAACAGCATTGAACCGAAATTTTCTGGCGATGTATATGATTCGTGAATGTTTCAGTTTAAAAAGCATAATTTGCATGCTGTGCCATGCATGGGCGTCACCACGACGAGGGACGCGGGAGAGACGCGTCCCAAACGTCGTGAATGTTAAGCATTGCGCCTGTGGCGTTGCGTGGAATAAATCAGCCTAATTCGCGTTCGTCCACCATATCCAAACCGTGGCGACCCCGATCTGTGGCGATATCAACGTGCGGAAGGGGAAATCCTTCGACATGGACATCGTGTGCAGTTCCAGACGCTGTTCTCGCCATTAGAACCGTAATCCGTGCTGGATTTTTTGTAAGTGGCACTGTGGGAAGCACGGGCATCCAGGGTGGGTCGATGTGTCGTGGTGTGGCTGACTTCACCGGTGACTGTTGTTGGCCAATCGTTTATCGACCCATGGTGCAGGCAAACGGCAGCCGTCGCGGTATATTGCTCCCGATGGCTGTGATGAACGCTTCCTGTTGCCTGTGTGCCTGTGTGTTGGCGCTGCAACTGCAGCTGACAGTGGACTCTGTGTCAGCTGGCCGGCTAGATGTCGACTGCGTTTTCCCACGCGCGAGCCATGTCAGCGGCGCACTGGCGTCCGCCCTGCCCGCCCACGCCGAGCGCGCAGTAAGTGTCTCGGTTAGCCTCTCGGCGCGGAGTGTGGTTGCGGCGGCTGACTGGGCTGCGTGAGTACAGATGGCCGTGTCAGCTTGACTGCCTGCAGATCCGGCGTCTCGCCGCCGGCACGTCGTGCATGCGCTCGGCACATGTGGTGGGCTTTGTTTGTTTGGAGGTGAATCTGCTTCAGAAGGCGGAAGTTATTCGCTAAGATGAGAAGGTATCTGCTGAGATGCGCGGCATGCCGTTGTCTGTTCCTGTAATGCATCTTTGGAATGATTCTTCACTTGGCCAGTAGGTGGAGGAACACCATTAGACTGTTTACCATGCAAATATCGGTCCAGAACGGTACCGAATCAATATGAGGCGATGCTAGTAGCATGCAGACATGGGTACTGAGCTCATCGTACTGTGCGCCTGAAGTGATATAGATTCCATTTTGCAGATTTAAATGTCTTTGTGAACTTCAAAGTTGACAATATTGTCCCATTAAGCTATTCAAAACAGTCCTTTTTATCCGAAATTATCAACACCTATTACCCGCCCATGCTGTCAGCTGTTTGGTAGCTCTCCTGTCATATTCTGAATGTCATCTCGGTCCTGGCTGCCATCCGGGACCCAATTGAACGACAGAGAACCAACTACCTTTGGATTGTGATGAACTGACAAAGAATCGCAGACAGCCCGTGACTGTAACGGCTGTTTCTATTGGTATAAGTTGTTCAGTCCACTTGGCTGGTGTGTGGATGCGAAACATGCGTACTGACGGCGTCTAAATACAGCTATGCTCTCTAATTAACAGTTACATATCAGAATACTGCGAGTTTCTCGACTTGAAATAATATCATTTGAATGTACATAGCTGGAATCTTCACATGTGGCACATGCTGAGTTTTTGTTTGCAATCAATATTCCTGGACTGCAAGAGAGATTGACCAAAGGGCAACATGCTTGAATGGGCGTGACTGAGGTAGGGGAGCATTTCTGCGACAGTGGGAAGGCCATTTCGGGGTTGAAATGGTTAATGTTTGATTTGTGCAATTTGTAGAAATTATACGAGGGAGGGAGGCCCAAAAACATACTTTTTAGCTTGCATATGAGAGTAAAAATATGCTTGAACAGCTGGAAATGAAAAGCTAGGGCAAACCAAAAATTAGAAGGACGGTGCGAAAATAGCTGAGTAGAAGACTGCCAACAACACTGTGATATAAGAGTGGGTAAATATTCCAAGCATTTTCTACTGAAACTTGGAAGTGTTTTGACATCAACAGACAATGGTAGATGACATACCCCTAGGTTCCACTGGTGTCTGTATGAGTTTGTAATTAGTATAAGTATATATTTGAACTTATATGCCTCTATGTATAGGTACATAATTATGTCTTTGAGATATGTGAGTTTTTGAATATGTTATGAAGATTCTGTAAGTTTTCAGAGTTTCGATATCCGGATAAAGATATCCGAATATTTTCGGCCTTGCCTTTGTTGCCATGCATGCCATGGCGTCCTTTGCCTGGGCACGCGTGACGCGCCATTGTCAACACGCCGTGCCGCGGCAGACCGAGAGATAGCGTCCTTCGAGCTGGCCCTTGCCTGCTGCGGGCTTCCAAGATAGCTAGAGACAACGCGCGCTTCAAAATGATCGGCTTACGTCAGCCGCCGGGAGTTCCCGGTCGGTTAGCGGTTGTGACGTCAGG
This sequence comes from Imbricaverruca yamaguchii, assembly GCA_034440575.1. NCBI lineage: Eukaryota > Metazoa > Arthropoda > Thecostraca > Neoverrucidae > Imbricaverruca > Imbricaverruca yamaguchii. The sequence continues at coordinate 1,123,940 of JAOTOL010001574.1, forward strand.
TGGGCGCGGCAGCGATAGGCGGCTGTTGGTTGGTATGTTTCGTCATTCCGTCCATGCCGTGTGCCGAGTGTACGTTGTGTGGACAGACGGCGGATTTGCTGCACCTCGCCATGCCGAACAGATGCGCCAACCCAGGCGCCAGGTGAGCTCGTACGACCGGCGCCAGCCTCCTGCTGTGGCGTTGTGTTTTCTCAAGCTGCTCTTGGGACACGAAGGGAATATTACAGAATTGCACATGCAGGGAAACAGTGAGAAGTTATTCAGCCAGTCCAACGTTGCGCTGCTCCGATCCTGTCCCACAGCACCAGTGGTGTCCACCGTCACACTGCTCCGCTCCTGCCTGGCCTTTTCGATCGATGCGATCTGTCAGCTTCATTATGACCTGGGAAGTGACCACACTGAACCCACGCGATTCTGACATGCATTGGGATTTGAACATGTATATTGGTACCATTTGTTTCGGATGTGGGCGGTAGTACAAATGGGACTGGGTGGATGGGCGATCCGGAATCACCGGCGACTTTCTGCTTTATGTGCTACCGATTGCTGGGGTAGTGACCTCATACTCCCTACCTGAACTTGGAGGGTGGGGGCGGTGTGAAGAGAGGACGTCCTCGGCCGAAGACACCAAGCGGTGCCCAGGAAGACTGGAAAAGCAGGCTTGGTCGGAGCACGTGGCGTGGCATGTATTGCACTGCAAACACTGGCTTTTTGTGGTCTAATGATATTTTACAATAAACTACAATAAACCACAAGACACTGAGCATACATCATTTTGCATGCTTCGGGACCACAGTTATTTTCAATGTGCTTCCTATGACGTAATTGGCGGCATCTGTCTTCCCGATAATGGCTACCCATTCGTTCACTAACGTGAACTAATTACAGTTAGTTGAACATGTCTTGTCTTACAGGATCTGAAAAGTAGCGGTAAAACATAAGCCTCATTGTACACAATGCAATTGTCCGTAACCACTGATGCCACACCATGTGTTGTAAACTTATGCAAAGTCATCAAATGGGCGGTATATGGTCAACGCAGTCGATGTGCCCCTAAGCTCAAATAGCCAACCAAAAGTCAACGTCAGATCGTGGTGGCTTTGCTTCTCGTACTCCACAGGCTTCGATTCCGGCTCATATAATGAAGTTCTAAGGTCCCTCCAGGGTGTTGTTTCCGATCCATTAGGAGCATCGCTTGCTTTGTGTAGAAGAACCGTTGAGCCCTGGTGTGGGCCGGCCAGCCGGCAGCACGTCCCACAGTCCTGATCAGCGCCAGCGTGTAGCAGTCGGCGAGTGTGCACAATTCCACCCCCCTCCGCCGTCGGTCAGCTGACACGTTGCTGACGGGGTGCTGACGCGCTGTGGTCACCGTCCGAAGTAGGACTCTGTAGTTGGTGTCCTGTGGTGACGCGACACCGGCCCCGGGTATGCCGGCTCGGTGGCCTGTGTCCTGGTGTGAGATTGCTGGGTATGCCGGCTCGGTGGCCTGTGTCCTGGTGTGAGATTACTGGGTATGCCGGCTGGGTAGCCCGTGTCCTGGCGTGAGATTGCTGGGTATGCCGACCCGGTAGCCCGTGTCCTGGTGTGAGATTGCTGGGTATGCCGGCTCGGTGGCCTGTGTCCTGGTGTGAGATTACTGGGTATGCCGGCTGGGTAGCCCGTGTCCTGGTGCGAGGCTGCTGGGTATGCCGGCTCGGTAGGCCGTGTCCTGGTATTTCCCTCCACGGTGTGCGGGCGGCCGGCTGTCTGGGGCTGAGTTGTTGGTTCCACATCAGTGCACTACTGCTGGTCCGCACAGTCAACTGAGTCACCATCACCGGCTGCACTGCATGGGCGCTGGTCGGACGGTTATGTCTGACCTGCCAACAACCTTGCTTGCTTCATCAGCCTTGCTTGACATACCTCAGATCCCTCGGTTAATGTGCTACATTTCCCCCCGACGAGGCATCACCTTTACGTGGTGGGGGGATCGCGTGCCTCCAGGATCCGGCGGCCAGACCACCAGGAAGCCGGGGAGAGGTCAGACGAAGAGTGCCTCACTCGTCCTTCCATCTATATGCTCCCATTCCAATGCCCATCTCATCCAAGTCCGTGTCCTTCACCTGGCCCTGCAACACCAACTATCCAAGCTATGAGCAGGCAGGGCAACTTCCCCGGTCCTGCCCACCAGCTCAGTTTTATCGGGGTAGCCGCGCCCCCTCGGCCCGTCCCCGGGGTTGACGGAGTCCTGGAGGTTGAGGTCACCCGTCGTACGGTGCTAGTTGTGACCGGGGACCAACACACCTCTTTGGTCTCGATATCCCGGAGGGGCGGGCGGGCCCGTGGGGCCTCATGCGGGCCAAGTGGCTGGTCGCCTCGGGCCGGGGGCCTGGGACACTTCCCGGTGCCCGCCGGTCCGGCCGGCCGGGGTCAAGAGGTGGGCGGTGCTGGATCCCGGTCGAGATGGTGAGTCTCTCTCTCCCGGCCGGGCGAAGGCGCCGCCTGCCCCGTATAGCTCCTCGGGCGCCTGGCGACCTCCCGTCCGCATGGCCCAGGCGTCCCCCAGTAGGGCCCCTAGGCAGTGGGGCGCCCGAGGAGCGGAAACAAAGACACACTGCATGGCATCCACAAAACAAAACAAAAACACTCCTGATCCCTCTCACAGAGACCAGACAAGAAACTTGTCTGCCCCACGTAACCTTATTCTTCGAGGAAAAACAAGGTGTCTCGCCTCATTATCACCGTTTCAGAGGCGAGACGAGTGTGATAGACTTGGTAAGATAATTCGGTGCGGAAAATTGAGGGATGGTTCCTTGGAAGTATAATTTGTTCGGGCAAGAGAGGCAGAGAGCGCATTCAAAATATCCGAGTTTACATAGTGTCCGGAAGAATCAGAATAAAGTAGACGAGATCACCCCATCACCATAGAACCGCACAAGACAAAAAATACTTCACGTGGCCTTATAAACTGCTTTGACCTAAGGGACGTTCCTGAGGAAGAAATCGTAGACGGCTTATCGGAGTTTGGGGTGACTGAGGCGAGGAAGATGAGGGTGAGGAGAGGCGATGAATTGAGTACAACAAACAACGTGATTTTAACATTCAACACCACCGATACTCCCCCGAAATACGTGTGGGGTACCTTCGAGTGAAAGTCCGTGTTTTTCTTCCCAAACCAATGAGATGTTTCAAGTGCCAAAAGTTCGGGCATACTAACCAATTCAGCCGGAACCGTCCTGCATGTGCCAAGTGCGCATCCCTCGATCATATTATGGAAACCTGCACCTCGGAAACCCCGTTCTGTGTGAACTGTGGCACAGGGCAGTATCCGCACACTTCTTTCAACCGAGCATGCCCGACTTACATCAGAGAGAAAGAGTTAATTTTCATCAAACACACACAAAAAGTATCGTTTCGCGAAGCAAGATAGCATTATGAACAGACGCATCCAAGAATATCTTACGCATCCGAAGCTAAAAATAGCATGTATTCTTCACAGCATACACAGCCCGACAAAGCATCTGAGTTGGTTGCACAATTAACTGCCCTTCTTCGCTCCTTTGGAGTGCCCCCTGCGTCGCAAGTAAATCAAGGTCAGGGAAGCCAATTAAACACTGATGCGACAGAGGTCCCACCGCCCACAAGTACCGCCATTCGACCATCAGACACCCCCTCCCGACCAACGCCCGAGGATGGGGCGTGGACGTTGGTCCATCGTTCAAAGAGGCCTCCTCGGTCCTCTCCGCCCGGTCCCAGCCCCTCTCCATCTCCCCCGAAATATCCACCTCCCATTTCCCATCCGCCCACCGATCTACCCTCTCTTCCCCCACGCACCACTACCGCATCCAAACCCAGCCTCTCCACTTTCTCCCTACCTGACCCTGCTCCCCTTCCCGTGATTCAGGCCTCTCCCCCACTCTCGTGTTCCACGTCCGCACCTGCATCGCTGCCCCGACACAACCAATGACCAGTACAAATTCCAGATATTAATCTGCACTACCAGGAGGCTGAGAGACGCGCCCGCGAGGCGAAACGAGCGCGGCTCGCTGAAATGGAAAGGTCCCGCGAGAAGAGCCGCCAGGAAGCCGAGGCGGCTGCACCACGAAGGCCGACAACCCCATCGCCACGACGGCGAATAGAGGGACCGGCTCATCCATAAATCAAATGGGTCCTCCTCCACCCCCGTCCCCGGCTGGGGCCTCAGAAGCGAGGTCTCCTACCATCGAGCTCTCCACCGGGTAAAGGGTCACCACGTTCCCGCCCGAGGACTCAGTCCCTTGGGCCGAGTCAGCCCGAAGCTCGCGGGTTATCTCCGGATTTGAGGGCGGGAACAGGGGAAACCTAAGCCGCTCTCGTTTCCCCAGTTTTTAGTTCGCAACTTTCATCTTTATACATCTGACGTATGAGTTTTATTCTCCAATGGAGTTGCAGAGGGTTGAGAACCAGCCTCAACGACCTCCGAACCATTTTACATTTACGAGTACTATTAGTAGTTTGTCTCCAAGAGACGAAGCTTTCTCTTGATGCACATTTTCACCTGAACAACTACTCTGTGTTACGTAGGGATGTTACTCCTCACACTGTGGTACATGGCGGAGTACTTATTGCTGTGCACAATTCTGTTCCCTTTCAGCAAATATCTATATCTTCAAATGTTCAGTGTGTCGCTGCTCGCATGAAAATAAATTGCCACGCCGCTACCATATGTAGTATATATCTCCCGCCGGGCGAGAGGTTCCCACTTTCTGAGCTGTCACAGATGGTGGGGCAGCTCACTCCACCGGTAATGGTGTGCGGCGATTTTAACGCCCACCACCCTCTTTGGGGCTCAGCCACCACGACGAGCCGCGGACGTGCAGCCGAATGTTTTGTAAGAGATTTTCCAATCTGTGCACTTAACACAGGAAAGCCAACCCATTTTACATTGCCAACGGGGCAGACTTCCGTGCCAGATCTTACCCTCTGCAGTCCAGAACTTGCACCTTTTTTTAGAATGGTCCGTGGACGATGATCCACATAACATTGACCATTTCCCTGTTTGGTCTTGTTTCATTAACAGAGTTGTTGTAAGCCGACGACCGTCGAAATGGATATTTAACCGAGCCGATTGGGTGCGTTCCAAGCAAATCTTGACAGTAGACTCGGAGACTATCCCAATGAATCCGGTGTTTCCGTGGAGGCATTCACGACGGCAACCGTAGAGAGCGCTCAGCGACACATTCCTCGTTCTTCAGGAACTTCAGTTAGAGTACCCGTTCCTTGGTGGTCGGAAAAGTGTCGAGAGGCGTTGCGTGCCAGGAAGAAAGCCTTTCGTACCTTTAATATAAATAGTTGTATGGCAAATTTAATAGCTTTCCGCAAAGCACGGGCACTCGCTAGGCCTACTATCGCCGAAGCGAAACGAGATTCATGTAAAGCTTACGTGAACACATTTAATCGATCCACATCACTGTCGTCTGTATGGTCCCGCATTAAACTTTTTTTCTGGAAAGTATACTCCACTCCCACTTCCTACCCTACATATGGCCGGTCGAGATATCATTGACCCAGAAGAAGTAGCGGACGAGATGGGACGAGCTTTGTCAGCACGCTCGGAAAACACATATAACGACCAATTTCTGAGACACAAGGATAGGTGCGAGGCACGTCCTCTCGATTTTTGCACCACGAATGCCCCCCAGCCAGCGTTGGAAAAGTGGCCCTTTTTGGAACTTTTGCAATCCAAATAATTATACACTCCGGAAAAAATACACTCCTTGCATTGCTGGATGAAGACATACTTTACTAGCAAGACAGCTAGATGTCATTATACAATAGTGATAACTTGGGTGGAGAGGAAGATTCAGTCATGCTGGGTCCCCTACCACATGAAGTTTCCAGTATAATTGAGGATAATACACATTTGTTATTTCGGGTCATCTGTAGGCACATTCCAAGAGGAGGCAGGAGTGGAGCCGAAAATGAGATGCCAGCCAGATTGGAAGAATATCAGTTTGCTAGCATGCACAAGTACAACATATGTCAATGGATGACAAAATATGGATCACTGCAGTCTAAATATGATCTTAATGCCACTGAACATTCCATCTTCCATATCATTCTATAACATTCCATTTGTGCATGTGCGATTTCTGGTGAGATGCAGGTAAATTAATAAACAGCCACCAATGCATTCATGTGTATGTTCTCCATTTGTGGATAAACCTCAGAACAGAGTCCAGATGTGCCCAGAAGAATGTATGGATGAACACCAAGAGCTAGAGTGGTATCCACACAACTGGCAAGCCACAAAGTGTAGCACTTGCCCCAAATCTCCAAAATACTGGTGGATATGAGCCATGTTTTGCTACAGCATAGTAATTGTCATGGGCACTATTACTTTTCAACACATGCTTTACACACATTTTGCCTCCATGAACCATACAAAGGTATTAGGTTTGGCTAAGTTATGCTAGATTATTTTTTTTTGGTAAGTTATCCACTTATCAAATTCCTTTCAGAATCATTCAGGATTATAAAATAAAGTTTTTGAATTTTTTAAAAAACACTCGGGCTAGCATAGGCTATTTGGTTAGAATAGGCCATTTACTTTTAATTTGTTAAAGGAAAAAATTGCTTAGAAAATTTTTTTTAAAAAAGGCTTTCTTGCATCCAGTTAGGCTGCAGCTTTTTCTTCCTTTTTAACATCACATTTCATGGCATATTTCCCAACCAAACCCGAGCCACTTTTTTGGTGTCATTTTGCTACCCAACTGCACTTGCCAAAAAATGTGAGGTCACATCATGTAAGTACCTACATTATGAACACATTCATAATCATTGCACGAAAAATACATTTCAAGAAATCAAATCACCTTAAACTGCAAATTTGTCCATTCAGAAAGTCACAGACCAGAAATGTTAAAAGTATAATGGTATTCAATGGATAATGGGGACAGGATGCACCTAATAATTCATGCACATTTCATGAATGCACAAATAATGCTTGAATGCATGCATATCTATAATATCTGCAGTCAATGTGCACTGAAGAGGCCCAGCCCCATTTTGAAAGAAAAACATTCACGCTTCAAAATGTGGTAAGTTAAAACAAGATTTTCCAGACAAAAGCAAAGCAATCAGTTTTGTTCATTTCTACGCTTGTCGACAAAACATCGCAGCAATTAATATTATCATGTCCTGCTCCTTGTATTATCTGAAGATATCCCGTCACACAACACAAGCTTACAGCTTTGGTTTATCCAAATCAATGACTCGAATTACCGCGAAGATATTTGATATAGGTAAGTAGGTAGGTACCTACATAGTCAGATAATACAACCTCTCATACCTCGAGCCAAACACGCAGTCAATTCCATCCGGATGGCAGCAAAGAGCTTTAAAGAAAATCCTTCATTGAATAAAAAACCACTACGCTCCGCTAACCAAATATAGGAATTCACCTTCACCAGCCCCCGACCGCGTTCTTGGATTCAGTGAGTTCACCGCTCTCCATCTCCCACTCCGGCCGGAGCTATTTGAACCATTGCCACGAAAAGCCATGGATAATGAATTTCTTCTTGGTTCCTTGGAGAATGATATGTTCTGCATCAAATGGGATGGATAAAACCGTTCATATTTATATTATTACGCAGTCAGGAGCGATATACATAAAAGATATCGGAAGGATTTTCCCCATGAAAATTGCCTGAATGGTACCAAAACGTTCCTAAAACCTGCTAACACTTTGCTCCAAAATGAAGACCCATAGAACCAGAAATTTCACCTTCTTTCGATTTCATAACTTATATTGTTTCCTAATTTCATCAACAAGCGGGAATAGTTGTATTCATGCCACTCCGACCGCGAGGTTTCCCCACTCCGGACAAATTCAGATTTACGTGTGTTGACCTAATCCTCTACACTCTTATAAGCCTCATTCTGATCCAATGATTAATTTCTTCCCACAGTCCTGATTATTATTAATTGAAAAAAAAGTTCCCTGTAATTCTCTTGGCAGTTTTCTCTAACTTATTTTCATTTTTTGGGTATTTCATAGCAATCATGGCGCGAAATGAGACGCTAATTTCCGCTCGTCCGTGACGATAGTCTGTTTTACAGCAGCAATTTGCCCGCCCGTCTAGTCGCTTTTCATCCTTCCAAGGAATTCCTTGCTTCTACTAAACATTCCAGACATGAACTAAAAAGTGCATTGAAATACATTTAATATTAATAAGGATTGACTTCAATATTTTTTTCCAGCTTTCTCATTTGAAAAAAGAAAATTTCATCGTGGAGAATAAAAGATTTTAGACGGATTGTTTTAGCATAACTTTCCTTGAACCATTATATATTCCGAAACCCATATCCCGAAATAACATTTTAGACCCTCCCATTTTAGACTCAGCGGTGCACAAACGTCCTGCTCTCCAGGTATGTTGTGAATTTGTATTAGTTGTGCGGTGTTGGTACCTATGCTAGGAGTGGCAGGTATTGATATATAAACTTGATTGACATCGATTAAGTATGCTTTTGTGATCATTTTATCTCCGAATGCTCAGGAAGTTGCCTTATAAGTCATTCACGTAACGTGGATGACTTCAGACGACGATGTGTGGTGGACCCCATCTGGTTGTCTGTGAGACATTAGGATAAGAACCTAACAAATGACTTAAAGGCGTTTTATTCTTGAGGAAGAAGAATTATCGGGTTATTTTACGACGCATTCAACCGCAAGGTTGCATAGCGCCGCCACCCTATATCACACCGATTGGTCGTGGGTGGACTCTGCAAATGCCGCCGGCCGCGAGATTCGAGTTCCACGCTCCACCATCTAAGCTACCGAGGTCCCTGGGGTTTTATTCTTAATTCCAGGAGACATCACTGCATTTTTCAAAATTTATACACTTCGTTATATATAAAATGTATATACTCCGTTACTTGGTGCTTCAACATACACCCCATAATTTGGGAAACTGGGAAATTATACACCCCATAACATAGTGCTTCTCAAGATTATACACTCCATACTTTGGCAAGCCAAAAAATTATACACTCCGAATCCAAGACCGAGAAGTGAAAATCCAACACTGCCCCCAGCACAATGTACTATTCTCCATTTTTGAATTAACCACAGCAATCAGCACGCTGAAGAGCGTGGCAGAGGGTCCCGACACTATGCATAATGATATAAAACGTTTACCAGCTGCTGCTGAAGCACCTTTGGATTATGTTGGCGTACGAATGTTTGTTGCGCATCTGCTCCCACTATTGACCACACATCTATCCTTTCTTTGTAAATATATGTGAGTTGAACCCAGACTGTCCGTAACAGCCACTGCACGTGGAGGACATGTATTGTTAAATAAATAAATAAATAAATATCAACGATCTTGCACAGAAATGTGCAAAGCGACTACAGGTGATGCGTACAGTTTCTAGATGCTCGTATGGAGCAGATAGATATGTACTGCTTCTGATGTACCGATCGCTCGTGCGTTCTAAAATTGACTATGAGTGTTTTATTTATGATGGAGCGTGTGCCGCATCCAAGCGTCGCCTTGATGTGATCCACAATGCAGCTCTTCGCACCGCTACTGGAGCCTTTCGTACCTCACCGGCTGCTAGTGTAATGGTAGAAGTAGATGAGCCACCTCTTGCACTACGCCGTAAATTATTGGGCGCGAGATACGCATGTAATGTTGCTCAAAACCCGAACCATCCAGCCTATCGGTGGATATTCTCAGGGAAATCAAGTGCACGTCACAGGGCTCAGCGTGGATTACCGTTTTCAATTCGCATGTCCCCGATTCTTCGAGAATGTAATATCCGGCCGCGTTCCGTAGCACGTGTAATCACGCCTAGCACTCCCCCTTGGCATGCTGTCCCAGTGAAGACTGACATGACTCTAACCTGCTCAAAGAAAGTGCAGGTAAACCCGGAGGAACTCCGCGCATTGGAGAAAATACACGAATATCACGACTTTTCGCGCATTTACACAGACGGCTCAAAGTCGATCTCTGGTGTCGGGTGTGCTTACGTAAGTCGACAAGGTGTTCGATCTTTCTGTTTACCGACGCAAACCTCGATTTTTACTGCCGAACTGTATGCCATTCTGCAAGCCCTCTATTTTATACAGAAAGACCGGCCCACAAAGCATGTGATTTTCACAGACTCTCTGAGCAGTCTCCAGGCACTGGACACCTTTAACCAGGATAACAGACTTGTTCGGTGGATTATGAAAGTAGTAAAATACTTGCATGACATCGGAAGAAATATCGTGTTCTGCTGGATTCCTAGCCATGTTGGACTCGCGGGAAACGAAGCTGCTGACATAACCGCCAAACATGCCATTAGCAATTGGCGTGTGGTCAATCTACGGCTCCCTCCAAGAGATATATATATATATATATATCCTACTATATTGTCAAGTATACGGTCAGAATGGCAACGAATCTGGAATTCCAAGTGTAGTAAGCTCAGGGTTTTAAAACCGACACTAGTAGCTATCCTCTCACCGAACCAAACGCCGGGAAGAAGTAATACTCTGCCGATTGAGAATAGGCCATACCTTCGCAACACACAGTTATATGCTTACTGGTGATGACCGTCCCCTATGTCCGCGCTGTTCTAACCCGCTTACCGTGTACCATGTTTTAGTTGGCTGTACACCAGCGTTGGAAAAGTGGCCCTTTTTTGGAACTTTTGCAATCCAAAGAATTATACACTCCGGAAAAAATACACTCCTTGCATTGCTAGATGAAGACATACTTAACTAGCAAGACAGCTAGATGTCATTATACAATAGTGATAACTTGGGTGGAGAGGAAAATTCTGTCATACTGGGTCCCCTACCACATGAAGTTTCCAGTATAATTAAGGATAATACACATTTGTTATTTCAAGTCATCTGTAGGCACATTCCAAGAGGAGGCAGGAGTAAAGCCGAAAATGGGATGCTAGCCAGATTGGAAGAATGTCAGTTTGCTAGCATGCACAAGTACAACATATGTCAATGGATGGCAAAATATGGATCACTGCAGTCTGAATATGATCTTAATGCCACTGAACATCCCATATTTCACAACATTCCATCTTCCATATCATTCCATAACATTCCATTTGTGCATGTGCGATTTATGGTGAGGTGCAGGTGAATTAATAAACAGCCACCAGTGCATTCATGTGTATGTTCTCCATTTGTGGACAAACCTCAGAACAGAGTCCAGATGTGCTCAGAAGAATGTATGGATGAACACCAAGAGCTATAGTGGCATCCACACAACTGGTAAGCCACAAAGTGTAGCACTTCCCCCAAATCTCCAAAATACTGGTGGATATGAGCCATGTTTTGCTACAGCATAGGAATTGTCATGGGCACTATTACTTTTCCACACATGTTTTACACACAGTTTGCCTCCATGAAGCATACAAAGGTATTAGGTTTGGCTACATTATGCTAGATTATTTTTTTTTGTAAGTTATCCATTCATCAAATTCCTTTCGGAATCATTCAGGAATATAAAAAAAGTTTTTGAATTTTAAAACACTCAGGCTAGCATAGGCTGTTTAGTTAGCATAGGCCATTTACTTTTCATTTCTTAATTCATTTTAATACTTTTAATTAATTGCTTATACAAATTTTATTAAAAAAAGATTTTCTTGCATCCAGTTAGGCTGCAGCTTTTTCTTCATTTATAACATCACATTTCATGGTATATTTCCCAACAAAACCTGAGCCACTTTTTTGGTGTCATTTTGCTACCCAACTGCACTTGCCAAAAAAATGTGCAGTCACATCATGTAAGTACCTACATTATGAACATATTCATAATCATTGCACGAAAAATAAATTTCAAGAAATCAAATCACCTTAAACTGCAAATTTGTCCATTCAGAAAGTCAGACCAGAAATGTTAAGAGTATAATGGTATTCTATGGAGAATATGGACAGGATGCACCTAATAATTCCTGAACATTTCATGAAAGCACAAATAATGCTTGAATGCATGCATATCTATAATATCTGCAGTCAATGTGCACTGAAGAGGCCCAGCCCCCATTTTGAAATAAAAACATTCACGCTTCAAAATTAAAGTGAAAGTGAAAATAAAATTTTGAAGTGAACACAAAATTTTCCAGACAAAAACAAAGCAATCAGTTTTGTTCATTTCTACGCTTGTCGGCAAAACATCGCAGCAATTAATATTATCATGTCCTGCTCCTTGTATTATCTGAAGATATCCCGTCACACAACACAAGCTTACAGCTTTGGTTTATCCAAATCAATAACTCGAATTACCGCGAAGATATTTGATATAGGTAAGTAGGTAGGTACCTACATAGTCAGATAATACAACCTCTAATACCTCGAGCCAAACACGCAGTCAATTCCTTCCAGATGGCAGCGAAAAACTTTAAAGAAAATCCTTCGTTGAATAAAAAAACCACTACGCTCCGCTAACCAAATATAGGAATTCACCTTCACCAGCCCGACCGCGTTCTTGGATTCAATGAGTTCACCGCTCTCTATCTCCCACTCCGGCCGGAGCTATTTGAACCATTGCCACGAAAAGCCATGGATAATGCATTTCTTCTTGGTTCCTTGGAGAATGATATGTTCTGCATCAATTGGGATGGATAAAACTGTTCATATTTATATTATTAAGCAGTCAGGAGCGATGTACATAAAAGATATCGGAAGGATTTTCCACATGAAAATTGCCTGAATGGTACCAAAACGTTCCTAAAACCTGCTAAAACTTTGCTCCAAAATGAAGACCCATAGAACCAGAAATTTCACCTTCTTTCGATTTCATGATTTATATTGTTTCTGAATTTCATCAACAAGCGGGAATAGTTGCATTCATGCCACTCCGACCGCGAGGTTTCCCCACTCCGGACAAATTCAGATTTACGTGTGTTGACCTAAATATCTACACTCTTATAAGCCTCATTCTGATCCAATGATAAATTTCTTCCCACAGTCCTGATTATTATTAATTGAGAAAAAGTTCCCTGTAATTCTCTTGGCAATTTTCTCCAACTTATTTTTATTTTTTGGTATTTCATAGCAATCATGGCGCGAAATGAGACGGTAATTTCCGCTCGTCCGTGACGATAGTCTGTTTTACAGCAGCAATTTGCCCGCCCGTCTAGTCGCTTTTCATCCTTCCAAATCATTCCTTGCTTCTACTAAACATTCCAGACATGAACTAAAAAGTGCATTGAAATACATTTAATATTAATAAGGGTTGACTTCAATATTTTTTTTCAGCTTTCTCATTTGAAAAAAAGAAAATTTCATCGTGGAGAGAATAAAAGATTGTAGACGGATTGTTTTAGTATAACTTTACTTCAACCATTATATATTCCGAAACCCATATCCCGAAGTAACATTTTAGACCCTCCCATTTTAGACCCAGCGGTGCACGAACGTCCTGCTCTCGAGGTATGTTGTGAATTTGTATTAGTTATGCGGTGTTGGTACCTATGCTAGGAGTGGCAGGTATTGATATATAAACTTGGTTGACATCGATTAAGTATACTTTTGTGTTCATTTTCTCTACCATTGCTCAGGAAGTTGCCTTATAAGTAATTCACGTAACGTGGTGGATGACTTCAGACGACGATGTGTGGTGGACCCCATCTGGTTGTCTGTGAGACACTAGGACAAGAACCTAACAAATTACTCAAAGACGTTTATTCTTGAGGAAGAAGAATTATCGGGTTATTTTACGACGCATTCAACCGCAAGGTCGCATAGCGCCGCCACCCTATATCACACCGATTGGTCGTAGGTGGACTGCAAATGCCGCCGGCCGTGAGATTCGAGTCCCACGCTCCACCATCTAGGCTACCGAGGCCCCTGGGTTTTTGTTCTTTATTCCAGGAGACATCACTGCATTTTTCAAAATTTATACACTTCGTTATATATAAAATGTATATACTCCGTTACTTGGTGCTTCAACATACACCCCATAATTTGGCAAACTGGGAAATTATACACCCCATAACATAGTGCCTCTCAAGATTATACACTCCATACTTTGGAAAGCCAAAAAATTATACACTCCGAATCCAAGACTGAGAAGTGAAAATCCAACACTGCTGTACACTGCTCGATCCTCTACGACGCCAGATTCTAGGACGATTGAACATCGACTCTTCTTTACGTATCCTAATAGGGAACGACTCTCAGGTCGTGGCGTCTGTGAATATTTGTATGTTCATTCGACAAGCTCGCCTTGACGTAATATACGCCCACCGGTGAAGATGGATAGCAAGCTATGATAGCAATACCGTAAATTGATTACAATTGAGTTATTGGCGCAAAATGACCCTAGATGTCGACGCGCCCCTAAACTCCAATCCACCACCACCAATGTGCTACACTTAATGCTCTGTGACACAGAAACTCCACCCCGTGGCTAAAAAAAATGTGCCGACCAATTTGATTATATGACAAATGTGAGTAAGGACAAAGGTACATATGGCAAATGCACGTAAAATGTACGAAAACAAATGCACGTATGCTCAAAGGTACGTATGACAGATCGTACGCACATAAGCGCAGATGTACATGAGCGCAAAAGTGCACATGACAAATATGCTTATGGCATTTGTACGTAAGAGCAAATGCATTTCAACAAATGTATGTCTGAGCAAATGTGCGTAAGCGACATGGCATAGGCCACATCGTGCGTGATGGCACAGGCCACATCGTGTGTACGGTGTTGCACCCTTCATTCCGTGTCATGGGTGTCGCTGTGTAATTGGTTGGGCGGGCGGAGGTGGAGGGAAAGCTACCTTCATGATTGCTTACGCTGGCCCGAAAATCATTTGCACTCAGTACAACCCCAATGGGCTAATCTGATATAGGCCCAATTGTTCAGCTTCAACCTGATTGGGGAAATCAATGATTGAGGGGCCATTGGTCCCCTTAGCGTAGGAATAGTGATACCCCTGTTCAGTTTGCATAATGTACGGTTAAGTGTTTGAATCTGCATACCCTGTCTTCAGTAAATCTGCGGTTCCACACCACTCAGCCGGAGAGGGAAGGCTTCTCCTGTTAATGATGCTCCGGAGCGCGACGATGAATGTGTTGTGTTGGTGGGTATGACTCACTTGAATACATGGCAAGGTAAATGTGTTTGGTGTACACAAGTGCACTCGCCACCTGCGTCGACAGTGCTTTGTTTTTGTCCCTCACCGATGGCCAATAGTTTCTGTCGTTTGGCCAACAGCCAGGTCGACTTTGGCAGTCGCACAGACCATCATACGTGCCTTTACATCCATTCTTGGTGTGGCCTCTGCACAAATGCCCAAACGATTGAGCAGGTTATTTCAGTCATGTGTGCGCCAGACTACCACTGATTTCTGGAGCCGTGCCAACGTGAACACTTGCCTTGAACCCTCATTGGCCAGCCGCTGTGGTGACTAAACTCTTCACTCCGTGCCCGTACACATGGACTTGGTAGTCGGCTGCTGGCCAGCCGCTGAGGTGACTAAACTCTTCACCCCGTGCCCGTACACATGGACTTGGTAGTCGACTGCTGGCCAGCCGCTGAGGTGACTAAACTCTTCACCCCGTGCCCGTACACATGGACTTGGTAGTCGGCTGCTGGTTAGCCGCTGGGGTGACTAAACTCTTCACCCCGTGCCCGTACACATGGACTTGGTAGTCGGCTGCTGTCCAGCCGCTGGGGTGACTAAACTATTCACTCCGTGCCCGTACACATGGGCTGCTCGAGGGTGTGGCTGTCTCCATTAGACTGCGCTGCCCTCTGTGCGTCGTCGACCGTGACGGCTCGACCGGACAAATCGGCCAAGGCGGTGTTCCGGGCGGCCGCGGGTGTCGACCTCGACCTCGCCTCGTCGTGTGCACGGTGCGTGCACTTCTCACTTCCGGAGCCGCAAGTGCGTGCTTTGGAGCTGACTGCGAGCTTGCCATGTACTGCACCGGCGACTCGGTGCCCACGTCTGCGGACGAAAACACGCACACACCCGGCTGTGGGCTATTGTTTTTGCGTTGGCGTCGTATCGTATGGCGGTGGTTGTGTTGCAGACGACTGGCCAGCCGCGAGGTCAGTGACAATTTATATCTAGCCGTGTGTCGGCCGTGACAGGTGAAAGTAGATGCGGACAGCGATACAGGATCAAGTCTCGGTGGGAACCAGACACGACTGATCCGCAGCGTCCGTGCCCGCCGCAGGCTGACCTGGCGTGCCTGCAGTGTGCCATAGCCGGCCGCCGCTGACTGCGGTGTCCGTCTGGATTAGGCACGGGCAGCGCTGGTCTCCAGTGGCCGTCCGGGTCAAAAGTGGCACGGTCGACCCTCATTATCCACCCGAGCCGGCGTCGTATACGTTGAACCTTCGATGTCCCTCTGGGGGAGAAACGGACAAAGCCGTCACTTTGTCCAACGTTTGCAGTAACGTTCAGCACGCCCTCATGTTCTGAGTGCTTGCATAGGTCTGGCCGCATTGTATGCACGAATAGTGGTGGTGGTGGTGGCCCGCATCAGACTGCTGATTATTATCAATATGAGATCGAATGGCGCGCCTAGCTCAGCTGATTCTCCACAGGGGTGTCCTAATGGGAAAATTTTCGTTTTTCACTTCTGATTAATGTAAATGTTAGCGAGGGTGTAGTAGGTAACGTGTGCTGTATACTAATTTCGTGAAAAGAATGTGGCCTGTGGCATCAGTGACCACGAAGGTAAATGTTAGCGAGGGCGTAACAATCTGTATAGCAACGTGTGGTATGCACTCATTTTGTGAAGATAATGTGGCTTGTTGCATCAGTGGCGACTAATTTCATGAATAGGATGTGGTTTGTTGCATCAGTGGCAGTTCATTTCGTGAGTAGGATGTGGCTTGTTGCATCAGTACCGGTGGACTGAGCCGACCGAGGTTAATCCTGCTGGTCCGGGCGGCCGGCGGCGGTGGAGGTGGTGGCGGTGGTGCCGACTCACCGGTCGGCCGGCGTACCGTCGCGGCAGCTCTGTCACCGCCCCACCACTGGTCACTGATGAGGCCGATGACTGAGCGGCCAGCCGCGTCTTCCCACGCTGCTGGCTGTGCATACCTCGCTTACAGGGTGTGCGTCTGGGAATATGCAGGTCCCGGTCAGGAAGCACGGGCCCCGGCCTGTTGACGTCAGGGGGCACGGGCCCCGGCCTGGTGACTGGTCAGGGGGCACGGGCCCCGGCCTGGTGACTGGCCAGGGGAACGGGCTCCGGCCTGGTGACATATCTGGGGCACGGACCGTGGTCTGGTGACGGGTCAGTGGACACGGACCCCGGCCTGCTGACTGGTCAGGGGGAACGGCCCCCGGCATGCTGCCGTCAGGCGCACGGACTCCAGCCTGCTGACGGGTCAGGGGGCACGGACCCCGGCCTGCTGACTGGTCAGGGGGAACGGCCCCCGGCATGCTGCCGTCAGGAGGCACGGGCCCCGGCCCGGTGACTGGGAGCCGCGGGCCCGTGACGTATGTGTGAGCCGGGTGGCCTCGGCTGCAGGTGGCTGGCCGGCTGGGCGGTCTGGCGCAGTTGGGGCGGCCGCCACCAGTTGCGTGCCGGAGTCGGCGGGTGGCGATCGGGCGCGTCGGTGTCTGTCCAGCATGAGCGACGACAGTAACGGCGGGTGTTACGCGGCCGACGCCGCCGCCGCTGCCAACGGGTGGCGCGGCCGCATCAAGAGCATGCGCGTGTCGTGCCCGAGCGTCGGCGAGGATGACAACTTCGTCACCTTCGACACTGGGGGCGACGAGAAGCGGCAGGCTGAACACAGGTAGGCTGGAGTCGAGACCAGAGCCGACCCAGGAGCCAGTTTCGCAGGTGTCTTGGTGCGCTGCCGGTGCGGCCATTTGGCTCGTTCGCCGACACCACTATCGTTGACACTGTCGCTTGACACTGCCACGTGACGAATTGCTGCATAATATTGCGTCCAGGGTTGGTGAAATCCTGGCAGGAAGTAGTCTCCCATGCCAGTAGTATTAACCTGTGACAAAGGTAATACAAATAATATACTGCCAAAAACTGCTTGTCCCGCAATAGATCTCGATGGGCTTGTGTTTCCGATCTGGAGACACTCCGGATCCCGAATCCCAAACCCTGTCATGGGCTTATGCACGCAGTTGATGCGACTTGGCAGCAAATTACCGCCGTTTACCTGGAATTAGCGAGTTTATGCCGTTCCATCTGCCGACCCTTATTCCGCTCTAGCAATGTGACTTGAACTATGCTATTGGAACCTTGCCAGAACCGGATGTTATTCGAAATTGTCTGTGAAAACTCTGAGCATTTACCTTAATTCCTGTTTTAATGCTCTTTTTTAGATGTCCATCACACAATATCAGATGACCAGGAGTGCCCAGCCCAACCACAACCCAACCCAGCCAGCGCAAGTACCTGAACTTCAGCTGATTTTCGGTACCCGTAGCTGGATGTTTTCTTAGTTTCTGATTTCTATTGAGTCAATTTATTTTTCAGCTTTTCTCTTTAGTGTCTTCTCCAGTCTATTTCGCCCATTACATCGTTGGCAATCGAAAATCGTGGTCGACTAAATCCATCGTGATTCTCTCTTCACGCACTGTTGTAACTCTCTTGGGATGTCTTTCCCAAAGCCAAGTACAGTTAATCTAACGCCTATATTAAGCTCCTATTTACCGCGAAGTTCGACGACCGACAAAAACCCAATATGGATGGATCAGATGTAAGTAACCGAGTCGGAAGCTCAACGATAAATGTTCGTGCGAGAGAAGGCGGTAATTGGGTAATGGTGAGTTTTTCCTATCACAGCGTCACACTGAGCATGCTATTTTGATAGCAACGTTTTTGCTCACGAAGACGATAAATTTGGTGTCGAAACGATAACCATCCGACCTCGCTCTCCCCTTGCCCATCCCACGTGCTGCCACATATCCATCCCGTTTGCAGCGCAGCTGGATTTTCGCCAGCCACGACATAAAGCATTATCATCACAGTTTCCTCACCTCTTGATATTTTCACGGTATGTGCACGCAGCGAGATGACACGGACCCTTCTCTCAGCGATTAAATAGAACGTTTTTCTACGATGTGCTTTATCGTGGTGTCTGACCAAACATGTTATACCGCAGTAGTGTTGGGCCCTGTCTGCTTCCGCACCATTCCTCTGATAGGTATCTTCCTCTGCCATCGTGCATTTAGGCATCATTCCTCTGTAGGATATCTCTCTCTCTCTCTGTCGTCATGCGTTTATACGTCTCAACATTCCTCTACATGGTATCTCTGTTGTCATGCATTCCTCTGTATGATGTCTCCCTCTGCCATCATGCATGCACACATCTTACTTGCTTTCCTCTGTAGGGTATCTCTCTCAGTCATCATGCCTGTACACACCTCACTTGTTTTCCTCTGTAGGGTATCTCCCTCTGTCGTCACGTATGTATACGCCTCACCATTGCTTTGTAGGGCATCTCCCTCTGTCGTCATTTATTTAGACGGCTCACCATTCCTCTGTAGGGTATCTCCCTCTGCCGTCACGCATTTCGACGTCACACCATTCACCTGCAGGGTATCTACAGATGAATGGTGCATGCAGAGGTGAGATCTCCCTTTGATATATCTCCCTTTGTCGTCATGCATTCAGAAGTCTCACCATTCCTCTGTAGGGTGGATAGTATTAGATATACGTCCTCTGTAGTCGTCATGCATTTAGAAGTCTCACCATTCCTCTGTAGGGTGGATAGTATTAGATATACGTCCTCTGTAGTCGTCATGCATTTAGAAGTCTCACCATTCCTCTGTGGGGTGGATAGTATTAGATATACGTCCTCTGTAGTCGTCATGCATTTAGAAGTCTCACCATTCCTCTGTAGGGTGGATAGTATTAGATATACGTCCTCTGTAGTCGTCATGCATTAGCCAGTTTAGTCTGAGACTTCGTCGCACGAGCGTAGCGTAGCTGTCGCACGAACGCCCTCGTCGTTCTGCCACTCATGACCGCAACGCAATTGTGTAGCTGAAGCGCGCATAAGTTCAGATATTGGCCGGTGTTGTGTTGGCAGTCGGTGCTTGGAGGACCACTCACCTGCATTTTAGTTGGTTCACTTCAATGGCGTTTGTCATCGGGCAGTGGTCACGCATGCATGTCATGCTTACGTCATGCACAATGCATGTCTTTCCCGTATGATGCTTGCGCCAAGTACTATTTGTATTATTTTCCAAAATGACGTTTGGACTTATATTTTGGCTGCGGTCTGGATCGCTATGCGAGGTGCAATTCGTGATGTTAAAAATATGTGGAATTGGAAGTTGGATTGGAAATGGAAGTCATCAAATCTGCTGAATACATTAAGTTCAGTTGTAGAGATTATTTAGCAAGAGTTTCGTCCGTGCACACAAATGAGCTTTCGTGGGGTAGTTTGAATAGCAAATGGAAAAATAAAGTCCTGAAAGAAGTAGTGCAGGGATTACATTTGTCATTGCGTCCCTGATCGAATCTAATGTATCCAATGAAGCTCAAATTTTGGCTTTAACACCCACACTATTGGCACCCAGGCGAATGCCACCATGTTCACCCATCTTCGTCTTTACATCTTCACCCAACTTCACCTTCGCATCTTCACCCGACTTTATCTTCAATACTTCATCTACCTTCATCTTCGCGTCTTCACCAAGCTTCATCTTCGCATCTTCACACATCTTCATTTTCGTGTCTACACGTACCTTCGTCTTCGCACATATCGTGGGAGCATGCGAAACAGTAGGCCTTTTAGTGCTCATGCCGCTACACTTTGCATTTACAGCATTGGACAACGGATAGCTGCATCGTCCACCTGTAGCGTCTAACATGGTCTGGCTCAACAGAGCTCGTGGTACTTACGTCCGAGTCGTAATTTACTCGCCTGTTCCACTGTAGCATAAGACACCGGTTCGGCGGCATGTGCTACAGTGTTCACCTCCAATTTGCAGGTGCTCCTCAGCAGCATTAAAGCTCCATGCATGCGATTTACTTCTGGATTTGAAACAATGGAAGTTTTTTTTTTGTTGTGAATCCTTGTTCTTCAAGATGCAGTTCAAATGACAAGTATTCTGGTTTCAGCCAGGCCTGCTATCCTGACTGTTCCTCGAAGTTCCTTATTTATGAATTCCGTCAAGTAGGAAATATTTTCCTCCTGTTCGCCTGACTCAGTTTCACGTTGACGTATGTGGATCTGCGACATAGCACACACGCGATCCGCACGGTGTCAGGTTCCGTTTGCAGTATTACTGAACACATTAGTGGATGACCTTTAGCTTACATGCAAAAATAGAGTGCGTGACATGCATGCAAGTCGGAGACGAGTGGTCTAGGGGTAAGTTGCTCGTCTCATAATCAAGAGGTTGTGGGTTCGAGTTTCGCCTGTCGCTACTCTTCGCCCGCAACCAATCGGCGTGAGAGATTGGCGACGCTACATGACTCAACGGTCGATGTGTCGTAAAACCAATAACCAACCAACATGCATAGGCAACTTGGTGGCACTGGATCAGGATTTTAAAGTTCAGTTCCATAACGCAATCGTGATTCCCTGGAATTAATTCAAAATATCCCTGGCCATATATACGGCGTGCTCAACCAAGCCTGGCAGAAAGACAAGCGTGTTCAGCCAATCCTGGTAGCGTCCTGCTCCGCCTGTCACAGGACGTGGGATCGAGCTCAGTGTTGGATTTTCACTTCTCAGTCTTGGATTCGGAGTGTATAATTTTTTGGCTTGCCAAAGTATGGAGTGTATAATCTTGAGAGGCACTATGTTATGGGGTGTATAATTTCCCAGTTTGCCAAATTATGGGGTGTATGTTGAAGCACCAAGTAACGGAGTATATACATTTTATATATAACGAAGTATATAAATTTTGAAAAATGCAGTGATGTCTCCTGGAATGAAGAACAAAAACCCAGGGGCCTCGGTAGCCTAGATGGTGGAGCGTGGGACTCGAATCTCACGGCCGGCGGCATTTGCAGTCCACCCACGACCAATCGGTGTGATATAGGGTGGCGGCGCTATGCGACCTTGCGGTTGAATGCGTCGTAAAATAACCAGATAATTCTTCTTCCTCAAGAATAAAACGTCTTTAAGTAATTTGTTAGGTTCTTATCCGAGTGTCTCACAGACAACCAGATGGGGTCCACCACACATCGTCGTCTGAAGTCATCCACCACGTTACGTGAATGACTTATAAGGCAACTTCCTGAGCAATGGTAGAGAAAATGAACACAAAAGTATACTTAATCGATGTCAACCAAGTTTGTATATCAATACCTGCCACTCCTAGCATAGGTACCAACACCGCATAACTAATACAAATTCACAACATACCTCGAGAGCAGGACGTTCGTGCACCGCTGGGTCTAAAATGGGAGGGTCTAAAATGTTACTTCGGGATATGGGTTTCGGAATATATAATGGTTGAAGGAAAGTTATACTAAAACAATCCGTCTAAAATATTTTATTCTCATCGCGATTAATTTTTTTTCTTCAAATGAGAAAGCTGAAAATAATATTGAAGTCAATCCTTATTAAAATTAAATGTATTTCAATGCACTTTTTAGTTCATGTCTGGAATGTTTAGTAGAAGCAAGGAATGATTTGGAAGGATGAAAAGCGACTAGACGGGCGGGCAAATTGCTGCTGTAAAACAGACTATCGTCACGGACGAGCGGAAATTAGCGTCTCATTTCGCGCCATGATTGCTATGAAATACCAAAAAATAAAAATAAGTTAGAGAAAATTGCCAAGAGAATTACAGGGAACTTTTTTCTCAATTAATAATAATCAGGACTGTGGGAAGAAATTAATCATTGGATCAGAATGAAGCTTATAAGAGTGTAGAGAATTAAGTCAACACACGTAAATCTGAATTTGTCCGGAGTGGGGAAACCTCGCGGTCGGAGTGGCATGAATGCAACTATTCCCGCTTGTTGATGAAATTCAGAAACAATATAAGTCATGAAATCGAAAGAAGGTGAAATTTCTGGTTCTATGGGTCTTCATTTTGGAGCAACGTGTTAGCAGGTTTTAGGAACGTTTTGGTACCATTCAGGCAATTTTCATGTGGAAAATCCTTCCGATATCTTTTATGTACATCGCTCTTGACTGCTTAATAATATAAATATGAACAGTTTTATCCATCCCAATTGATGCAGAACATATCATTCTCCAAGGAACCAAGAAGAAATGCATTATCCATGGCTTTTCGTGGCAATGGTTCAAATAGCTCCGGCCGGAGTGGGAAATGGAGAGCGGTGAACTCATTGAATCCAAGAACGCGGTCGGGCTGGTGAAGGTGAATTCCTATATTTGGTTAGCGGAGCGTAGTGGCTTTTTTATTCAACGAAGGATTTTCTTTAAAGTTTTTCGCTGCCATCTGGAAGGAATTGACTGCGTGTTTGGCTCGAGGTATTAGAGGTTGTACCTATTATCTGACTATGTAGGTACCTACCTACTTACCTATATTAAATATCTTCGCGGTAATTCGAGTTATTGATTTGGATAAACCAAAGCTGTAAGCTTGTGTTGTGTGACGGGAAATCTTCAGATAATACAAGGAGCAGGACATGATAATATTAATTGCTGCGATGTTTTGCCGACAAGCGTAGAAATGAACAAAACTGATTAAAGTCATAAAGTCATAAAAGTCATAAAGTGTTAAGGCTTAATAAGGGCCACAAGGGCCCATCTGGGTCAAGCCTGTCTAGAAGATATTAGAAAGTACATGTTCACACCTATCAATTCCAAACCCATGCAATCCCTCCACCTGTGCCACCACAGCTTGCTTTGCTTTGCAGCACCACAGATTGCTTTGCTTTTGTCTGGAAAATTTTGTTTTCACTTCAAAATTTTGTTTTCACTTTCACTTTAATTTTGAAGCGTGAATGTTTTTCTTTCAAAATGGGGGCTGGGCCTCTTCAGTGTACATTGACTGCAGATATTATAGGTATGCATGCATTCAAGCATTATTTGTGCTTTCATGAAATGTTCAGGAATTATTAGTTGCATCCTGTCCATATTCTCCATTGAATACCATTATACTCTTAACATTTCTGGTCTGACTTTCTGAATGGACAAATTTGCAGTTTAAGGTGATTTGATTTCTTGAAATTTATTTTTTGTGCAATGATTATGAATATGTTCATAATGTAGGTACTTACATGATGTGACTGCACATTTTTTTAGCAAGTGCAGTTGGGTAGCAAAATGACACCAAAAAAGTGGCTCAGGTTTGGTTGGGAAATATACCATGAAATGTGATGGTATAAATGAAGAAAAAGCTGCAGCCTAACTGGATGCAAGAAAATCTTTTTTTAATAAATTTTTTTTATAAGCAATTAATTCAAAGTATTAAAATGAATTAAGAAATGAAAAGTAAATGGCCTATGCTAACTAAACAGCCTATGCTAGCCCGAGTGTTTTTTAAAATTCAAAAACTTTTATATTCCTGAATGATTCCGAAAGGAATTTGATGAATTGATAACTTACAAAAAAATAATCTAGCATAATTTAGCCAAACCTAATACCTTTGTATGCTTCATGGAGGCAAACTGTGTGTAAAACATGTGTGGAAAAGTAATAGTGCCCATGACAATTCCTATGCTGTAGCAAAACATGGCTCATATCCACCAGTATTTTGGAGATTTGGGGGAAGTGCTACACTTTGTGGCTTACCAGTTGTGTGGATGCCACTATAGCTCTTGGTGTTCATCCATACATTCTTCTGAGCACATCTGGACTCTGTTCTGAGGTTTGTCCACAAATGGAGAACATACACATGAATGCACTGGTGGCTGTTTATTAATTCACCTGCACCTCACCATAAATCGCACATGCACAAATGGAATGTTATGGAATGATATGGAAGATGGAATGTTGTGAAATATGGAATGTTCAGTGGCATTAAGATCATATTCAGACTGCAGTGATCCATATTTTGCCATCCATTGACATATGTTGTACTTGTGCATGCTAGCAAACTGATATTCTTCCAATCTGGCTGGCATCTCATTTTCGGCTTTACTCCTGCCTCCTCTTGGAATGTGCCTACAGATGACTCGAAATAACAAATGTGTATTATCCTCAATTATACTGGAAACTTCATGTGGTAGGGGACCCAGTATGACTGAATTTTCCTCTCCACCCAAGTTATCACTATTGTATAATGACATCTAAGTGTCTTGCTAGTTAAGTATGTCTTCATCCAGCAATGCAAGGAGTGTATTTTTTCCGGAGTGTATAATTCTTTGGATTGCAAAAGTTCCAAAAAAGGGCCACTTTTCCAATGCTGATCGAGCTCCACCCTACGCACACGTTTTGTTTCCTCTCTGTGTGACAACGGGTGTACCCATGGCTCGCGACATACTCAGTCACCAACTGTAAGTCCAAAAGCTTTTACCGGGACCGCCTGAACCATTAGATTGTCGGTTGGCCGAACTGTGTCAAAGGCGTGTTTTGCCACTGAGCATTGCTTGGTCGGGTGATCAGCTGAAAAAGCTCCTGTTCAGCAGGAATTCGGGCCGGTGGACCCATGGCAATAACATTTTATATTTCACGTCAAAACACGGGTTGGGTGGCTGTGTTTGTGAGGGCCGATGTCCGACGTTAGTGCGACTGGTGTCTGCTGGTCTGACCCGGGGTCATCACCTCCCTGGTGTGGAAGCTGGTGTCCGGCTTTAGTGTGACGGTTGTCTGCTGGTCTGGCCCGGGGTCATCACCTCCCTGGTGTGGGAGCTGGTGTCCGGCTTTAGTGTGACGGTTGTCTGCTGGTCTGACCCGGGGTCATCACCTCCCTGGTGTGGGAGCTGGTGTCCGGCTTTAGTGTGACGGTTGTCTGCTGGTCTGGCCCGGGGTCGTCCCTCCCTGGGTGGGAGCTGGTGTCCGGCTTTGGTGTGACGGTTGTTGTGGTCTGACCGGGGTCATCACCTCCCTGGTGTGGGAGCTGGTGTCCGGCTTTAGTGTGACGGTTGTCTGCTGGTCTGACCCGGGGTCATCACCTCCCTGGTGTGGGAGCCGGTGTCCGGCTTTCGTGTGACAGTTACAGTGTGACAGTGACGGTTGTCTGTTGGTCTGACCTGGGGTCATCACCGCTCGGCCGTTAACGTCGAGCTGTCTGCCGGTCGCCGCCGGCGTTGCGGTGGCTCTGTGTCGCGTCTCTCCCGGCACTCGACGCCGGCGTTACAGGAGCCAAGATTCCGCCGGCGGTGCGGTGCGGCCGCCGCCGGCCGACGCGTCGGCGGCGACACGGCATCGATCAGCGGGTCAGGCGTCAGTAGTGTCGCTGGGCGGCGGCAACAACACGCGGCCCGTGCCGCCCACGAGCCGCCTGCGTTCCCCCTGCGTGCCGCCTGCGTGGTGTGCCTCCCGTGATTAGATGATTGTCGGCTTCCTGCTTAACGCACGATGCGCAGTGTTTGTTTTTTGTCTGGGGTGACGAATGGTGTGGTTTCGTCGTGGCCTGGTTTTACCCTGAGCCTGGTGTGTGTAGGGTTAGCGGCAGAGCTATACTGAGCCCGGCGTGTGTAGGGTTAGTGGCAGGGCTACCCTGAGCCCGGCGTGTGTAGGGTTAGTGACAGGGCTACGCTGAGGTTAGCTCGTGCTGTGTACTGTGTCAGTTAGTGACAGGGCTACCCTGAGCCCGGTGCTTGCTGTGTCAGTTGACGGCAGAGCTACCCTGTGATCGGCTCGTGCTGTGTCGATCAGTGGCTGGGCTACCCTGGCATTAGCGTACGTGCTGTGTCGGTTGATGGAGGCCAACATCGACAAAACCCACCGGCGGGTGCCGAGCCAAAAGCAGTCGAAGTGTGTCGGCAGCCAAGCAGCAATGTTTGCCGGGCCGTCTGCCAGCCGACGATCAGCTGCTGGCTGGGATGTGCCGGCGAACACATGGCGAGGCTCGAGGGGAGGGAGTATCCGACTGGTGAGGCACTAGGTGGCCACCCTGACCGTGCCAGCCGCGGCTGGGCGGCTCTGATGCCGGCCCGGCACCACTCATTGACTAACAGAGCGGCATTGACTAACAGACGGAGGCGTTCGCAGTGGGTGTCGATTGTTTGGACTCTGGTCGCCCGTAAAACGGGACAGGCTCTGCCACCAAACGTGCCAGACAGGCTCAATTCCTGCATTCCACTCGTCACTCTGACGACTGCGCAACACAATGCCGGTCTGCATCACTCGGCGGGCGCGATGCAGTGCTCTGGGCACTCGGTATCGAGTTTTGTCAGTATCATGCCATGATCTTTCCGCAGTGTAAAATAATTGATCACGTGGCCTGGAAATTCATAGTTAATGGAATTGTGCTATTTCATCCTTGTCTTAGGTTTTTACCATTTTGCTACACGTGTGGGCAGTCATTATACACACGACTGCTAAAAAAATGTAAAATGCATGTGACTGAAGTAAAAGGCATTCCGCTTTTTTAATCCTTAAGTGGCGATCTTTTGTTTTCTTCCAATCTTTCACTATTCCCAAGCAACTTCTTGCTTCATCCACACAGTTAATGGTGAAGTAATTTTAGGACAATGCCTTTCCTTGATCATTGGAAAATACAACCAAAAGATACTTTGCTCTATGTGTATATTCGGGTACAACCCGTCGTCGAACTACAGAAGATGAGCAATTCCATCTACCGGGATAATTCTCACTGGCATACTTTATTTATTTACGTCTTGCTAAGCGTAGGGTTACCTATTCCAGAACCATATGTAGTTGTGTGTAGTTTTTTTTCTGTCATGTGCGATTCCAATGTTCCTGTATCTTGTCAGCTGACCACGATCTATCCGTCTCAGTGCATCGGGTTGTCTTTTTCAATGAAACATGTCAATGCATTCTATTTCTTTCTCCCTATCTGTCGCTTGTAAGACACGAAGCGGTTATGTATTACAGCAGTGTAACGCCAACACTTCAACTGGAACGAAGTCAACAAACGCCGGCTGGTGTGCTGTTACTACGTGAACTTTGGACAGCTCCAGCGGCAAGATATTTGTGATCTCACTCGACAGTGTTGACACTTCAGTGCCGGTCTCCCCTGTAAGGTCGAAGAACGGCCCCGGGATGTCTCATAGTCTCAGTCGTATATTGAGTTCTCCATATTCATGGCTTTTCAGCACTCGCGTCAATACATGGTTCAATCATAAAAGAGACACTCGAATTATGAAAAACACTAAATAACGCAAAACGTCAATGAAAAGAGATAAAATGATAAAACATGTCATCAAATATGCCCCTGAGCATCAACCCTATTATTCCACGTGCTGGCCGCCCGATACCGAAAGCTGCACCTCGCACCTTCCGTATTAACGCGGGGCAGCTCTAATTTGTTCGCGTCAGTTTCTCGAGTGCTGCTACTGGAGATTTTGGAGCGGAACTTAATGGTGCTAGCCAATGTAAGGGGGATAGATGTTGCAAGCAGTCTTCCAACCATGGCCAAATCGCGCTGCTGAAGCAAGTTGTCGAACTTCAGCCAATCCAGGGCCTCTAGCGCCGCTGTGGAATATTCTCTCACATGACAGTCGTTCCTCAGCGCTAACAGCTGGCACGCTGCTGTGCTGTGATTGGCGCGTGTGGACGGGTGTTTTCAGCGCCACGAGACGTTCTACCATAAGGCAGGTACTGCTCCACCTAGTCGGAAGCCCTGAGCCAACAAGAGCAGTCTCTTGCATTGATCCATGGATGTACGAACCCGGGGGAGGCAGAGGGGCAGCTCCCCAACTTGTAATGAGCTTCACATTGACCCTATGGGCGTTGCATGGGAAGAATCAACTCAAAATATTGGTTGCCCCTCGAATGACCTTTTAGGAGAGTTCTTACGACTCTGCCCTGGTTACGGGCGTCGCGCGACCGACGCAGTCGATGCGCCCATGAGCTTGAATAGCCAGCCAACTGATCCGTCCTGATCAGGCTAGAGTTTTTTTCCTCTTCAAGCCAGCGATAGTCACCGCTGAATGGCCGAATGACTCGCAAGCCTACGACACTCGGCTTGCCAGTCCGCGACGGCTCGCTGCGAGGCGAGTTGATAACACCAAGCACGCGCTGCAGACGACGCGCGCTGCAGTGGATGACGCAGATTTCCGCCACGTCACACCCCGGGGCCATGCTAGCGACATCGCCGCCCACCAAACTATGGCGACGGTCTCCACTCACCTTCCATTCACTCGACTCGTCTGCAAGCATATCCGCAATGCTTACACCAGTGTGCGATACGAGGAAGTGGACAGCTGCTGACGAGACGGCGTTTCTGCGCTTGAAATCAGTCGAGTTCAGTTCGTCAGGGTATCGGATGTGAGTGACTCATACTGTCCGCCCGGCACTGCCAGCTCGTTTTTCAATTTACGTTTCGGAGTGTTGCATTAGTCGGGCAGCATTGTTTCGCAGAAGTGCCGTCGACTGCGGCTCGGCTGTCGGTCCGCCGAGTCCATTGTCCTCGGCTATGGAGGGCGGCTGGTTGTCTAACGTTATCGTCTTCATTACATTCCAGAGTGTCTTCTGTGCCATGTTTTCCTCAGTGGACAGTTGACACTGCATTGTTGCCGTCTTTTCGGCCTCGGTTTTGCAGGCAGGGGCATGGACGAGGTGACGTGTCCAGTTATGAGTCTTGCTTTGATTTTACATACTCTGCCGAAATGATCAACCGGATGTTTACATCTTGCAGGAGCATGCAAGAGATACGTACTGAAGCTAAAGCAAAACAAATCCTGTCTTCTTTTCACTTCTGTATTGGCATCCTCGCTCAGTCTTTTTTTAATAACAACGTGAGAAAACTCCGCTTAGTCCGACCCCGGTCGACGCCCAACTGTCACTCTTCGCCTGATAGTGAGCGCGGCCGGCGCCATCCTAGTGCAGTGCCGCACCCCTTCAGCTCAGCTAATCGGTGCAATTCCACGTCAGCGCCACGTTGCCGCCATCTACAGGTGACAGGGAAATGTCTAGTGCCGAACTGTGCCAATAGGTGGCAGCGCACACGCACCGAGTTCGTAACGCACCATACTATAGGAACAGCATCACATCCGCGCAAGAAAAGGGCATATCGTAAATTTAGTTTGAAAAACAGGAATACTGGAAATATGGTCGCCTTTCTTAGAGCCAGGACCCTGGTACGGCGCACTATTCGGGCAGCAAAACAGGCTTCATGGCGAAAACACATTGTCCAAATGAACAAGCATACCCCAACTACACAGGTATGGTCCAGAATAAAACGCATTCTACGCAGACCATGCAGGCTTATAATAGACAATCATTATACGAAGAGAGGGCTTGCTTTTCAGTATTTCAGGGAGGGCTGATGGACGGATTTGGTGGGCAACTGGTTCAGTGTCCAGAGTGCATCCAAGAAGGGCCCTTGTGGTTCATGGTTGTACTGATTGTTTATGTCTTTATGTCTCATCCGATCGGGTCTGGGTCTCACCAACGACCTTAGTGTGGTCGTCTACCGCACCGCTGTGCTCCATTGATGGTTATTCGTTTCTATGTACTGCACTTCCTTACCCGCTGCTAATCCTCAATTGGCGTTTATTCGTAACTATGAACTGCACTTCTTAACCCATTGTTCATCACCAACTTCTAGCCTCTGATCCTGCCTGGTCCTCATTGCTATCCCCATCCCCACTAGGGGACGAGTGGTCTAGGGGTAAGTTGCTAGTCTCACAATCAAAAGGTTGTGGGTTCCAGACTCACCTGTCGCTACTCTTCGCCCGCGACCAATCGGCGTGAGAGATTGGCGACGCTAAATGACTCAACGGTCGATGTGTCGTAAAACAAATAACCAACCAACCAACCCCTCCCCACTGTGTCACCTTTACGACTCAGTACGCTCATCCGCCCCCCCCCCATATTTTACCTCTGGTTCCTCGCGTGTCACTGCGGATGTTCCACGTGCCACCGCTAGGCCCCTGTTTCTGACTGCGCGCACCCTCATGCTCCAGGGTGTTCGTTAACCGGTCGCTGCACCTGGAGAAGATCAAGTTCTTCGGCTTCGACATGGACTACACGCTGGCGGTGTACAAGTCGCCGGCGCTGGAGAACCTGGCGTTCGAGCTGATCAAAAAGCGGATGGTCGACATCGGCTACCCGGTCGAGATATCTCAGTTCGAGTACGACCACACCTTCCCTATCAGGTGAGACGCCCGACAGTGTACTCGGGCGCCGCGCCATTAGATAGGAAAACACACACACGACCATTTGCTACATTGCTAGCTTAGATGTCCAGTAAGTAAGTGTATGCTTTTCTTCGGGTGGAATTCGGTCGTGTTATCATGCGGCCTTTGTCAGGTAGGGACCCAGCCAATATTGTCACCTACCGGTCAGGCGACAGGTTAGCCAGCATCGCCACATCACACCGAGGAAGGTAAAGACGGACAGCAGCACTGGCGAACCTAGCCCACGGGTTTGGGGTGGAAGTCAGCTTTCGGCGCCGCCTCCCCCCACACCTTCCACCTCTTAATACCAAAAGTTGGCAAAAGCAAAAATTGAAGTTTGGCCACTTGATTTTGCGATCCCGTTATTTTTAAAGATTTTGTTTTGCAAATGCGCACATTTTTGTCCAGCCTGACCGCCAACCTGTATCCTCTCTGTGAAACGAAATCCCCATATTTCGGCCTGTAGCGGTTAGTCAATTTACGCTTAGGCTTCGAGCTATATTTTTTTCAACAGATGATGAACCTTGAGGTACGCTTATGAGTTGTTGTAGTACACTTTATTGCACGTCGGCGTAGCCGTGACGTGTAGTTCACTGAGCAGTACAGACATTGTATCCATTATATATGTATTAGTTAAGCAGGACCTATTAGATACCTTGTTTCTAAAAGTATCGTATGCCAGCTATGACACTGCCACCAAAATAGTACGCGGCGCACGGAGATAACCCAGGCGGACGGGCTGACCAGCTGTCACAGAGGTGAACTCGGACTAAACAGTCGGAAAAGTTCAGAATTTCACCGACAGAGACACCACCTGTAGCTTACCGCTGTGATGCGACTGAAGCCATGTGATTGGAGCGACTCTGTCGGCAGGCACAGAACCCTTCCCAGTAGGTATCCTTGCCGCTACTGCTGGTGCGCATCTCCCCGGCTGATGCGCCCACGTTTTGTATTGGTGCGTCAGTATTTCTCAGTGCCATTTTGCTTTCAAATTACTGCGCATATCATATACATTTGGATCAAACAAAAGATGGTCGATAATCCTCCTTTTATCTGACTATGCACTGTAACCTGAGCTGGACGGTGCAGATGCGGTACGGACCCAGCAAACTATTGCCACCCGGTTATGCCTCCCGCTCCCTCAGTGACCAGCGTTCTGTCTCTGGTGGGGAGGGCAGGACCGTGACTGCTCCCCTCCAAGTTAGCACGTTAGACGAGCTCTGAAATGTCGTGCACGCAATGAACCGATTGGTGACAGCGACTCATCTAAAGAATTCCCACTATGTGAGAGGAAGACGGATGTAATGCTTATCTGGCACAAAGTTTCGAGAAACTACTGGCAGGCGAATATCGCTACACTTTATCACCATTAACCTCTTCTTCCCCTCTCCACCAGAAAAAAACATTGTTTTTTGTAGTTGGCTGTTACTGCTCTACGGAGCGTTTCAGTCCAGGTCGCACTTTTCTTCCCACGAAGTCCCTGCCAATATACTACCAGTCACGGGCGGAGAAGTTCCAAAGTATTTGGGGTCCCAACACATCGAACCAATGGGTGCTGCCAATTTTGTTGGTGGGACCCATTGGTTCCCATGATTTGCTGATGATTCTCACTGAGTTGACACCTATGGAAGGGTACTTGTTTGTTTGTGGAGCCCATAAGGTCCCATGTTAAGGGAGCGAAAAGTAGGTGGGGGGTCAAGGAAAACGATGGTGAGGTCCAAGTCCCACCATAATCATAGTAACTCCGCCGATGCTGGCAACGCATCATGTGGACTGCCGCTGGCTGCAACCGATCTCACTTGCCTTTACGATGTATGTACAACAGCGCAAGTCGTGCTCCAGTTGCATGCTTTCCGAGTACGGCATGTGCCATATTGCACAGGATCAGCATTGCGCTGCCGCCACCGATCGATGAGTCCATTCAGTATGCACACGGCACATACCGGACCGACAGCTGTGTTTTTCAGGACATGTGTCCGCACAGTGGAGCGCTTGTGCGGCCTGATCCTGTCCAATTGTGGTGCGCCCGCGTGTGTGATCACGCTGAAGCAACACTGCCTCTCTCTCTCCCCACAGAGGACTGTGGTTCGACACCCACTTCGGCAATCTGCTCAAGGTCGACGCCTATGGCAACATCCTAGTCTGTGTGCACGGCTTCAAGTTTCTCAAGAAGTGAGTTATCCGAGTGTGGCGTGGTGTACCGCAACAGTCGTGTGTCTGTGACTACAGTCGCTCATGGGTTTCAGATTGTTATCGGTCACGGCCAAAGCATGGCCAGCATAGCTCGATAATGTTCAGCACTTTAGCAGCGCGGTATCAGTTGCTGTGATGAAGTGTATGCACTTAGTCTCAGCATGATTCTTAGTGAGAATCATCAGCAAACACACATTAAATAGCCGTATTTGGTAAGTGCATTTGACGCATGGAATTGTTCCGGCAGTGTACATTTCCACATGTTCTGCAGTCACCGAATGCTCTTCAGCGGCCCAGAGTGGAGTCGAGCGTCTGCACAATCCTTCGTACTGTACTATCAGTCCGAGCAGTTTAGACGTCGTTGTTGGAGCAAGTTCCGTGTGCGCACCAACAGCTTGGACAACAAGCTCTGCGTGACAT
This sequence comes from Imbricaverruca yamaguchii, assembly GCA_034440575.1. Classification (NCBI taxonomy): domain Eukaryota; kingdom Metazoa; phylum Arthropoda; class Thecostraca; family Neoverrucidae; genus Imbricaverruca; species Imbricaverruca yamaguchii. The sequence goes on from JAOTOL010001574.1 coordinate 1,157,658, forward strand.
GCACCCCGAGCGGGAAGCACCACTTTCGAGAACATTTTAGCTTAATATGTTGTTGTTAGAAGTAATTCTATTCAGGTGGATCTTTGGTTTTGGGGCCATTCTCGGACTTTACAGTTTTGTAAAGATGGGTATTTCGATAGTTCAAAGGCAAGACAGAAATAGGCCAGAAAGTACCTTTCGAAAGATCTATCTTTATAATCCAGTAAAGTCTGAGAATCGCCCACAGATCATTTTGGCTTAAGTAAGTAAGACGTGTGCCAGCTAAGCCAATGGCTTCTTTGTTGGTTGTCTAAACCTTCAGGTGGTAACAGCTGCCATGCGTGATAAAACGCGATTGGACCCCTTGCAAGGTACTTCGCCTGCGCTCCAGCTGAAAATGCATGCAACGCTGCGCAGGGCGCCTCCCGCCAAACAGACACGAGATCTCTGGCCGACGGGATACACACACTGTGTCGCAGCACCTGGAACCCGGGAGTTGTGGTCTGTGTTCGTCTGGGTGGTACCGCGTTTGGCTGGGTGGTACCATGCTGGGTCGTGCCTCGGGGCCTGACCGCTCGGCCCAGTGGCTTATGCAGGACCTAAGCCAGTCCGGAGTGCCTGCGACAAGGTCTGGTCTTGAGAGACAATACGTCGGGGTGTGCTGAACAGCCGCCGAGCGGGGCCTGCTTGTTCCCTGTGACATGCGACCTCGCCACCATCCGGTCGCGACCTAACTCGGCCGCCACAGCCGTCGCAGAGGGCCCGCCTGGCTCTCGTGGGTCGCGGCGAACCTGTCGTGCAGCTCAGCTATTCCTCACGTGGTCGGCGGCGCCCCAGCAGGAGCCACACAGTTGGAAATAAGCAGGCGTCACTTCTTAGTATGCATTCCTTGAGCACAGAGTTCACTATGGTGTGCACGTGATGTCTACGTGCCTGTGTGTTCATCACGTCACGACATGCCTTCATGTTTTGTTATTCCTATGTCTGTGTGGTGACCTCTGCCATGACATTTGACCTCCCGTGATCCATGGCTCACTCGCCTCGTTGGTTGGCCTCTACATCGATCACGTATGCCGTTGACCAGACCCCTCTCGGGTTGGCTGACCTGTGCAGAGCGCGTGCGACATGGGGCTTACTGCAGCCCCGCCCTGCCACATTGGCTATCGCTGTTGGCAGGTCGGAGATATACGAGATGTACCCGAACTCGTTCATCACGCTCGACGACTCGAGGGTGTACGTGATGAACACGCTCTTCAACCTCCCTGAAATCTACATTCTGGCGTGCACTATCGACTTTTTCTCCAACAACCCCGACTATACCACGTGAGTCTCGGTGTCGTGGGCCGGCGGCGCGTGTTGCCCGCTCGGCGCTCGGCCTGCACCGGCACCTTCATCAGTGATGCCTCAAATTCAACTCAGTGGAATTGTATTCATTCGCATGCGCCTGTTTTTGTATTCTGGTGTGCTATGTTTATTGCATGTCTGAAACGAATGCAAAAAGGAGTGTCGTTTGACACATACTATGGGTGGATGAGGAAAACGATTATTTCGTCGTGATCGATTCTCCTCTTCATATGTATGTATGTAGAGAGAGAGAGAGAGAGAGGAGGATAGAGTTATAGAGAGAAAAATAGTTATGAAGATAGATACATTGAGAGAGGGAGGGAGGGAGAGTTAGATTGCATCGAGTGACTTGTGAGATAAGCGGTGTCGGGTAGGGATGTCTTCTTGGATAGGTTTGGTCAAGGTAAGTGTGCATATAAGTCAGCAGGCTGATGCGCTACATACATGTTTTTTTCGCTGGATCTTTTTGCTTTCAGTTAGTGACTCTGCTGCTCAGTAAATTACATGGGTTCGTTTAGACCGCTTGGAGTGGAACTGCTTTAAGTTCAACAGCTAATTAGAGCCAGGGTGTTTACCCTACCTGATATGTATTATGCCTGCGTTGCTTTTATTTTTTGCACAACCTATATCTTCAATTTGTATCACCTGGTGTAATTGTGGGGTGTTCTGGTGCGATGCTGAATGCCTGAATGCTCGCCGTTAGCGTAGTGTATAGAGGCGCTGTGTTGTGTTGGAATTGTTGGGTAAGGGTAGATGTGTGCTATGTAGGAGTTGTTGGGTAAGGCAGATGTGTGCTATGATTTTGTCGACTATGATAACGAGGCGCCCTCCGATCGCATGTCGTGTGCGTATCACAACGCGCTGTTCTTTTCAGGAGCGGTGCTGCCGGGTAACTATGGGATGCTCTCAGAGTGTGTGCACTAACCACCGAAGCGATACGCTCCCCACGCCTGCAGAGGATTCTGTCGGTGGATTTGACATCCGAGCAGGCAGTGGTTCTTGTGGCTGTGTATTGCCTGGATGTTGTTCTGTGCTCCGCCCAGTACAGGAAACCCCCGCAGTTGCTAACAACTTGAATAGATTCTAGACGGGCATGCTGTGGCTCCCCGTCTTGCAAAAGGTGCCTGCCCTCGTGTACGCACGTGCACTCACGGGCACACATAAACGTGCACATGCACAGGCGCACGTGTATTTACACCTGCACCAGCAAATTGTGAGATAAATGTACACAATATCACAGGAGCAGATGACGTATATGTATACCATCGTGTGGTGATTTTAGCGTTCGTGTTGTCGCACTGTGTATTGTCGCTGTGATAATTGGTTTGTGTTTGTGACGCTCAGTGTGACCTTTGCCGGCAACTCTGCGGTGCCGCTGTCGAACTTGGTGGTGTCGTTAACAGGTACAATTCCGTAGCATGGAATCATTCCGGCCGCCAACAGCATTGGTTGATGACCTGAGAGAGATGGCTGTTCTAGCACAAAATTTTGAAGGTGCATTCCCTGCATGCTCGTGTTGTTCGCATAAAACGTGCGACCAACAGATTATGTGGCGTGTGAGCGCAATGAGTAGATCAACTTGATGTAGATGCAATGAGTAGATCAATCAATGAGTTAATGCTGATCCGCAGAAGCAGCTGACCCGCCCCAAAATCCCAACTATGTGGTGGACTTTGATCTCGGCCGGAACCAGTGCGTCAAGAACTTCTCTTGCCGTTTGTTCCAGTGCGCTCAGAACCTCTCCTGGCGTTTGTCCCAATATGCAAAGAACGCCTCCTAACGTGTGTCTCAGAGTGTCAAGAACGCCTTCTAGTGTGCATCATTGTGCGCCTATAACACCTAGTTTGTGTCCCAGTGAGTTAAGAACGCGTTCCAGTTGGTGCCCCAGTGCATCTAGAACGTCTGAAGTGTGTCCCAGTGTGCCGTGCTTCTGACGCGAGTCCCAGTGTGCCGTGCTCCTGACGTGAGTCCCAGTGTGCCTCGCTCCTGACGTGAGTCCCAGTGTGCCTCGCTCCTGACGTGAGTCCCAGTGTGTCTAGAGCGTCTCCTGGTGTGTGTTCCAGTGTGCCGTGCTCCTGACGTGCGTCCCAGTGTGCCTAGAGCGTCTCCTGGTGTGTGTCCCAGTGTGCCGTGCTCCTGACGTGAGTCCCAGTGTGCCTAGAGCGTCTCCTGGTGTGTGTCCCAGTGTGCCGTGCTCCTGACGTGTGTCCCAGTGTGCCGTGCTCCTGACGTGCGTCCCAGTGTGCCGTGCTCCTGACGTGAGTCCCAGTGTGCCTAGAGCGTCTCCTGGTGTGTGTCCCAGTGTGCCGTGCTCCTGACGTGCGTCCCAGTGTGCCGTGCTCCTGACGTGAGTCCCAGTGTGCCTAGAGCGTCTCCTGGTGTGTGTCCCAGTGTGCCGTGCTCCTGACGTGTGTCCCAGTGTGCCGTGCTCCTGACGTGTGTCCCAGTGTGCCGTGCTCCTGACGTGCGTCCCAGTGTGCCGTGCTCCTGACGTGAGTCCCAGTGTGCCTAGAGCGTCTCCTGGTGTGTGTCCCAGTGTGCCGTGCTCCTGACGGGTGGCGCCGGACGCTGCCCGTGCCGAGTGCCCGCTCTGGGTCGCTGCTCCACCGCGCGGCTACGGACCGCTGCCTGGTGGGTGCGTCATCAGCGCGCACGACCGGAGCTTCCGCGTCGGCGGAGCTCGCCACAGCAACTTCTGTCGAAACATGCTAGGAACCTGCTGGGCACCAGCGGTCTAAAGTGCTCTCTTGCCAGCGTAACACCACCGTCGGAACTTGTTGAGAATATGAGAATCCGAAGATAATGCAGCACTGCACTGAGCATTGCTAATAATGTTTTCAGCATAACTCTTGACCTTATGCTCATTATAACTGAAATGGATAGATTAGGCCAGAATTAGCTGTGTATTTAGTTTCTTTATTTGGGTTTAAGGGCGCCTGAACTGCTATTGGTTATCTAGCGCCCGTAGCTGTGTATTTCGATGTGTCTTTATTTACAGTGATTTACCTACATTTCATTGCCTCTCGTAGACAACATACTCACCAGAAGAGTAAATTCCGTCGTGATGTCCCCAGGGTTGCTTTTGAAAGTTACATTGGAGTGTGGGAGAACGCTCGGTGACATCATTACCAGGTCTGCCCTGTGCCCTCCTTCATGTCTGGGAGGCAGGCACTGCCACACGTGTCATACAGGCTTGAACGTAAAGTGTCATTAAAAATGCCGTGCATGTCATCACGTACCTACTATGTCGACAGACAAACATGGAAGTGGCATACATTGGAAATGCCACACGCATCGCAAGGGCTTGTTCCACGAACACCTAAGATACGCCAAAAAACAGAACACCAAACACCGTTAGAAGATCGCGCACACGCGCACACCACAGTCACATGAAGAGACCCATCAGCTCAACTTCTTTCAATATATATATATATATATGCATATGTATATATGTGTGTGTGTGTGTTTGCTGAGCAATGCAAAGACGTTGCAGAGCTAAACATAGTCGTCACTGAAAAGTAGAAATCGTAGGCCAATACGCAACATCCAGACATCCTTATTGATCTTGTTGCTACCGGTCCCATACTGCACTACACCCCCAGCGTCAAACACAGATGTACAGACGCCAATAGCACAAGCTACTGATAACAGCTCAACACATAACTACACACTGAAATAGCGTTTGTGGTAGCCGATGGCTACGATTCCTTTCAGTGGAGTAGGTATGATATGATACGATAGGTGTATCCTGTTTTTCTTAATTCATAGAGTACACGCGCCTATCATGAAAACTGTACTCATATCATGTCATGTCAATCGAACCCCACTAGCTGCCAGTTCGTTAATTTGTAGAGTGCATACTGAAGCATGTACCATGTCATTTGTACTTCTTTTCTTTCACCCTCGAGCCATCACTGTTGGCAAAGGCGCGGCGTCAGAATATACAGTTAATTTTGGCATGGATTATCTCTTTCAGTTATAATGAGCATAAGGTCAAGGGTTATACTGATAATATCAGAATCCGTTGATTTGTTTTCCGGGAAAAGTCTTCCTACAGTGGCGATGCTTTGGCGCTTCCTTTTATATGAGAAAAGTCAACAACTGAAGTTATGGAACAGTTTCATGTCGAATGCTCTCGCAGAAGTATCGGGTGTGCTCTTTGTCGCAATTATTCCGCGCATTCCACCGTGTGTGGCGTTCATATTCCGCGGGCTCGAGCCGCAGGGCGTTCTGACGAGCGTTTGACGCCCTATGGGTTACGTCAACCATTTGTGTCGCCATTTGTCGGCTTCCCAAATTGCGTTGGAAAACCCTCGCCGCTGGTTGTTTTTATATACACGCATACTCATAGATCCATTTTGTGCAGCTCAGCCCAATCGACTGCCTTCACAGCATCATCTACCGCGAGTACTCCGTACCCATGGCGGTCCGACCACCATATCCCATAAGCATCTCCGAAGCCGCACAGGACAAGGCATGACCAGCTTATTGCAGTTTGTGCATTCCTTGCATAATCCACCGAACCTTAGCGCTGATTTCGTGACAGATGAACAAAGAACAGTGTGACAAAGAATGCACCCGTGGATAGTAGTTAGCTGGCGTAGGATGTGGCCTCTTTGCGCTAGAACTTGGCGCATGGACGTTTGATAGATCTTGCTGGAACTTTTCTGGACATTTGAATATATATATGTATTTTATCCAGGAAAAAAATCCGATTGCGTGCAAATCACGTACATGCTACCGGTGTGTTTGGTCGTGTCGTCTTTTTTTCGCGGTGTTCTTCGCGTTATACCTGACTGATGTAAAAACATGCCAGAGCTTCATATCATGCTGCTTCACAACCTTTACTGTGCATGATCGTTATTCTACCATGAAGTTATTTACCATTCCCGTAGCGGCATAGTTAATGGTCCACGCGACTCTTAATGTCTGTATTATAAAGCGCTCTGCACTCATGGTGCATTATAAGTTATCAATGCAATGCTCTTACCAGGATTAGTGTTCGCTGATCACAACTATTTATCTGTATGCATGTTATGCAGGTGCCTACATGTGCAATGGCATCTTGTTTTGCAATAGTCTATATTTGCATTGTGCTTCTAACCATTGCGAAACTTACCGTTGACTGTTACCCGAAATATCGCACTGAAATCGGTTCGGCGTGACCATTTCGCACATTTTGCATGTCCTCTGGCTGCCAGCCGGAAGTAATCTGGCTCTGACTTGTCACACGATAGCTTCAGTGATCGTGCATTTGCCGCTGCGCACCTGGTTCAGCGGTGTTCCCAAGAGTCCGGTGGCGTTGGTCGCTGTTGACCCGTACTCTCCCCGGGAGGTCACTCGCCCCGAGGGAAGATCAGACCCGCCACCCAGAGAGTCTGACTGAACGTTCGTGTCGTCAGGTCCACGGACGGTGTGAGGAGAGATGACCTCTTCATGAGTTTCAAGTCTATCTTCCAGGACGTGCGTCAGAGCGTCGACTGGGTGCACATGAACGTGAGCTACCGACGTCGGCTGGTGGGGCACCGCAACTCCCACAAGCCGTGACTTACCGGATACCGGTGCTCCCACGGGGCAACACGGCTTGTCGAGTACCAATACCATCACAGGGTAGCGTGCTTGAACAAAATTGTGAGAGTTCTCTCGGGGTGGGTCGAAGACGTTTGGTTATTAGATCAGGTTGTTGGTCATTGTGTCCGAATTCCCATCCTTGAGTGGAAATGACACCTGTCTGTTGAACTGCTCACAACTTGAACGGAGCAATGCCATCATGTATGCATCCTGTACTGACATTTTCACATAACATCTTTTCCACTGTATCTCAAATCGTGTACCTTGTATCTTAATCTGTACATTCAGCTGAATGTGTTCTTTGAAGGCTGGTTTTCCGTTGAAGGCTCACTGACCCCGAATCATCTGCAGATGGGCATGTGGTTTCAGAGAGGCGACCAGGGACCACTGGAGGCCAGATATAGCAAACCCTCCAGCACGGACAGACCTTGCAACACGGACAGACCCTCCAACACGGACAGACCCTCCAACACGGACAGACCCTCCAACACGGACAGACCCTCCAACACGGACAGACCCTCCAACACGGACAGACCCTCCAACACGGACAGACCCTCCAACACGGACGGACCCTCAAACACGGATAGACCCTCATACACGGACAGACCCTCCAACACGAACAGACACTACAACACGGACAGACCCTCCAACACGGACAGACCCTTCAGCACGGACAGACCCTTCAACACGGACAGACTCTCCAACACGAACAGACACTACAACACGGACAGACACTATGACACGGACAGACCCTCCAACACGGACAGACCCTCCAACACGGACAGACCCTCCAACACGGACAGACCCTCCAACACGGACAGACCCTCCAACACAGGTGGGCACCATAAGTGTCGCCGCTAGCACTGACCTGTCCCTGGCTACGTGTGACGCCACCGGACGGCGGGCCGGCTCTGACCTGTCCCTGACTGCGTGTGACGCCACCGGACGGCGGGCCGGCTCTGACCTGTCCCTGGCTACGTGTGACACCACCTGACGGCGGGCCGGCTCTGACCTGTCCCTGGCTACGTGTGACGCCACCGGACGGCGGGCCGGCTCTGACCTGTCCCTGGCTACGTGTGACGCCACCGGACGGCGGGCCGGCTCTGACCTGTCCCTGGCTACGTGTGACGCCACCGGACGGCGGGCCGGCTCTGACCTGTCCCTGGCTACGTGTGACGCCACCGGACGGCGGGCCGGCTCTAACCTGCCCCTGGCTACGTGTGACGCCACCGGACGGCGGGCCGGCTCTGACCTGTCCCTGGCTACGTGTGACGCCACCGTGTCCTCCGGCAGGGCGACCTGAAGGCTCACATGGTGGCCAACATTGGCTCGCTGCTGCACCGCGAGGAGCGGCTGCCAATGCTGCTCAGCCGACTGCGCGAGAACGGCGTCAAGACGTTCCTGCTGACCAACTCAGAGTTCTGGTACTCTGAGGCTATCATGAACTATCTGTTCGACTTCGAAGGGGTGAGTTTGTCGGCGGTACGGCATGTCAAATGCTTTTATATCATTTGGATCATGCACACATCCGGTTAAATGGGTAGATGCCGGCAATGAGAAGCAATGAATTTTGCAGGTGATTCAAGTTTCAGAACACGTTATTAAGAAGGTGCTCTGACACTGTTTCGTAATGTATAGTGAGAGAAAGCCTGTTATGAAGTAATGGCACGCAGGCTATTTGTGCTTGTTTTGCACTCGGTCGCCCACCGTATCGGGAGTTCGATGCTGTGAGTGTCCCCCACCTGGGATATCACGCTGATGAGAAACGGGTGTCGAACACAATTGCAAGATGAATCTCATTTGTATTGCAGTTGTTCGGCAGGATATGGTCTTCTGTAAATTGCCAGTTCGGTATACGTACATACATACTCGCATATATATATATATATATATATATATATATATATATATATATATATATATATATATATATATATATATATATATATATATATATATATATATATATGAGTTCGTCTTGAACGCTGTGTTTGGGCTACTTGGATTTTCTTAGAGAAAAAATTAATTTCGCGGCATGGTGAGGTAACGAGACGGAATTAATTTACGGGATACTTCGAACTTCTTTTTAATTCGAAAATCGGATGTGATTAGTTATCATTCAAACCAGAAGGAGCGTGTCGTTTTTCAATTTTTGGGTGAGTATCGTTTGATTTGAAACGTTGCTTTCAAGCCTATTGAGACTAAGATCACAATTGCATCCACCAGTGTCGATGTAAAGACGTAAATAGATGGTTGCCTTGCATCGAGGCTCAAGCAGGCACGAATAAAAGTAAAGTTAAAATCATCATATAATGATATAAAACCAGAGGAGGAAGGGCCGGCGCTCATCCTCAAATCAATGCGTTAGATGATCAACGTGCTGTGTGGCGGCGCCCACGCCTTTTCACAATAATTTAGCACACTTTTTTTAAACTCTACTTTCAGCTCCTAGGTACCAGCACGTTGAGCACAAGTTTTCCAATTGTGATGCATACCACCTTCCCCCACGTGTGGAGCCTTCCCACAGTCACGGGTCCCGTGACAGTTATGATTTGACCGAAAACAAAATTGTACATTCCTTAGGTTCATGATGAACCTAAGGATGGTTAATGGCGACAGTGGTTGGGGGACTTTCGATGGAGAGAGTAAGCTACGCCCCTACAGCCGTTCACCATCCTAAGCTTGGGGTGGATATCAGCGGCTCCACTGGATAGATGCGTCCCACACGATGTTTCTGAACTGTATCGTTATACCTGTGGCGTTGCATTACAAGACACCGCCTGAGCGATCTTCCGTCCCCCTCTGGCACCAGTCGGCGGGGCCGCCCGATTCCAACCGCCAAACCGCGTGTGTGCCACTGCTGTTCTCGTGGTGTAAACATCTATGTCGAGTAATCTGCTGACGCTGTTGCAATATTTTGCGAACAAAGTTATTTGCGTAATTTATCGTATACCAGTATTTAACCCTGTATTGCTCTTAACACGCACCCTGGAAGGGGGGCGAAATCCGCCCACCCCTCCGGGTTTTCGTACGTAACTCCAGATTTTACCGGGCGATATACGCTATTGTTTGCGTACCTGCTTAGAAATGGCCGGCGAGTTGTTTAAAGCGCGTTGTTTTCGAGTTGGGGGTCGTTAAAGTGAAACAATATTTTAAGCGCCAGACCATAAAAATTGGCGCTGATGCGCTTCCCGTATATTGGCAAAAGGGAAGTGTTCTTGGCAACACTAGCGACTTGTTTGATGTATATTGTTACGCTTTATAATTTCAAAGTCATGTTAGGTCACCGAGGTCAAGTCAGGTCAAGTTCATGGCAGGTTAGTGAAACCAAACTTGGTCAACTGGAATGTTGTCATAGATGCAAATGATTGTCATGCGATTGATGTCACCTTACATGTTACTCCCTACACATCCTAAAAACTACTGTTTGTCATTGTTGTCGGAGTAGTTGGGTGGGCGGCCCGGTTTCGGTAACTGGAGCAGGTAGTGACCTGATAAAGTGCTGTTATATAGGTGACCTGAGGTAAACTGCTGTGTCTAACATCTGCAGTGCATCATTAGCAATGTTCAAAACATCATTGATGTCCACTTTTAAATATTTAAACACAAACGCAGCGATCCATAACAATGACAAGCCAAGCCACGCAACACCGTTTTTGTTGTTGTTGACATTTTGACATCATTTGACCTCGAGGATATTGACCTAAGGTCATCAAATTTGCTCAAAATAGAGTTCACTACCGTACCCATCCACCCTGCGAATTTCGTTTCTCCAACTTTGATAGGAGACGAGATCTTAGGGTGGGAGCGGAATCCGCCCCCCCCCCCCTCCTCCACTGCGCGTAATTTTCAGAGGCCTTCCAGGGCGCGTGTTAATCAGCACATTTTCCTGTGCATTGGAACTGTTTGCTGTGTCGATGCGGCCTAAAACTCAAATAACCAACCAACCAACGAACTACCTGCTTAGCTTATGATTCAGCACCATATTCAGCAGCAAATTGTATGGTTTATAGGACGTTTTATAATAACAAAAGTATTGCCTCAGCTTATTCTCCTAATGCACACATCTCCTGTTGATCTGTTCCCTACCGCAAATTATGCATTGTTACGGTGGGTATCAGGATTAGGTCATAGAGCACAGCAAGATACGATCAAAGCCACCACCTCCCTGGCGCCGCCTACAGCCCGAGGTTTCACCTGACTACATGTACAGAACTAGAGTCAAGCTCCGCTCAAAACCCCTTGTACTACACCTGTCGCCACGATCTTCTGCCAAATCTGCTGCCTGAGTTCCTAACTACCCGTGGTTTCACCGACAACTACCTGCGACGTTCGGTGTGCTGTCTCGCGAGTACCGCTATCTGCTGCCAGGTGTGGCGGTGTGGGTAGTTCTGCTACCTGCCGCCAGGTGCGGCGGTGTGGATAGTTCTGCTACCTGCCACCAGGTATGGCAGTGTGGATCGTCCCGCTACCTACCAGCAGGTGTGGCGGTGTGGATAGTTCTGCTACCTGCCGCCAGGTGGGACCGTGGCGCTCCTACTTCGACTACATCGTGGTGGACGCGCGCAAGCCGCTGTTTTTCGCCGAGGGCACGATCCTGCGCCAGGTCGACGACAAGACGGGCGCGCTCAAGATCGGTCACCACACGGGGCCACTGCAGTCTGGTCAGGTGTACTCTGGTGGTGAGTGGGGTATTGGTCACCACACGGGACCACTGCAGTCTGGTCAGGTGTACTCTGGTGGTGAGTGGGATATTGGTCACCACACGGGACCACTGCAGTCTGGTCAGGTGTACTCTGGTGGTGAGTGGAGTGTCGGCCACCACACGGAACCACTGCAGTCTGGTCAGGTGTACTCTGGTGGTGAGTGGGGTATTGGTCACCACACGGGACCACTTTAGTCTGGTCAGGTGTACTCTGGCGGTGAGTGGGAGTGTCGGTCACCACACCACTGCAGTCTGGCCAGGTGTACTCTGGTGGTGAGTGGGATATTGGTCACCACACGGGACCACTGCAGTCTGGTCAGGTGTACTCTGGCGGTGAGTGGGATATTGGTCACCACACGGGACCACTGCAGTCTGGTCAGGTGTACTCTGGCGGTGAGTGGGATATTGGTCACCACACGGGACCACTGCAGTCTGGTCAGGTGTACTCTGGTGGTGAGTGGGGTGTTGGTCACCACACGGGACCACTGCAGTCTGGTCAGGTGTACTCTGGCGGTGAGTGGAGTGTCGGTCACCACACCACTGCAGTCTGTTCAGGTGTACTCTGGTGGTGAGTGGGATATTGGTCACCACACGGGACCACTGCAGTCTGGTCAGGTGTACTCTGGCGGTGAGTGGAGTGTCGGTCACCACACGGGACCACTGCAGTCTGGTCAGGTGTACTCAGGTGGTAAGTGGGATGTTGATCACCACACGGGACCACTGCAGTCTGGTCAGGTGTACTCTGGTGGTGAGTGGGGTATTGGTCACCACACGGGACCACTGCAGTCTGGTCAGGTGTACTCTGGCGGTGAGTGGGATATTGGTCACCACACGGGACCACTGCAGTCTGGTCAGGTGTACTCTGGCGGTGAGTGGAGTGTCGGTCACCACACCACTGCAGTCTGGTCAGGTGTACTCTGGCGGTGAGTGGAGTGTCGGTCACCACACGGGACCACTGCAGTCTGGTCAGGTGTACTCAGGTGGTAAGTGGGATGTTGATCACCACACGGGACCATGGTCAGGAGGGGTAAGCTGTATTACACACTGCAAAGTACAGCGAAGCATGCAGCAACAATGCCAGTCAGTCAGTAACCGGCGGATCTGGTAGCTTTCTCAGGTCGGCTCTGGTGTCCTACTGTTGACCTGTTGCAGTCAAGGTTGGGCCGTCGTATTACGCTGCTGGCCGGTGGCTGTTGACCCGTACCTTGGCAAGGTTGTGTCGTCGTGAAGCCCAAATAACCAACCAACTACGCCACTAGTCGGTGCGTGTCTGACATCGTATAATGTCATCGTTCCATCGCTATAAGTTTAAAATGTTGCTTCGTTTATTCTGACGTCCAGTGAGTTTATATGGACGGTCATATGGTACCGTTATTCAACGCCATTGCTGGTGCGATGTTCCGAACCTACATTTCCTGGTCCCTTTTCAGACGACCAGGTACAAAGCTGTAATCGCAAGGTGTCTCGAGGTCCACCCTGTCTGTCCACGGTCTGTCGGCGGCTCCTGGTCGTGTTGTCGATGCTCGCCGACACTGTTCAGTTGTCTGCTCGGGGGTCACGGCGCCGCCGTTCCCGCAGGCTCCTGCGAGGTGTTCTCCAAGCTGATCAACGCCAAGGGCCGCGACGTACTCTACTTTGGCGACCACATCTTTGGCGACATCCTCAAGTCGAAGAAGATCGTGGGCTGGCGGACCTACCTGATCGTGCCGGAGCTGTCACAGGAGCTGTCTGTGTGGACCAAGAAGTGCAAGCTCTTCGCCCGCCTGCAGAGTCTTGATATCAAACTGGGCACGCTGTACAAGTAAGTTAAACTAGCGGCATGCTCTACACAGGGATTAATATCGACAAATTGCGTGCGAGACGCGATCTTACGATGCTACTAGCGGGTGAGGGACACAATACTGCAGTGGCAGAGTGAAACTTGTGTTTGGAACATGTGTGAACTGCATCAGCTGTTGGTACTGGCATCAGCTGTTGGTGCATCAGCTGTTGAGATTTCTGACTCGGTTGTTATCAGTGCCGGCCAGAATGAACTGGGCTGCAAATACGGATAATTGCCTGAAACGGTATGCACGCTTCTCTGTATCCAACATTTTTCACCGGACAGATACGGCCGTGGTCGATTTTTCGTAGCACCTTTCGTCGATGCGTGGGACTGCTGCGCACCAAAATAGTTCTTTGCAATCTGAAAGCTGGAATTTCTCTTCTGGCACTTCCGTGCTGGTGCGAATGACGGTTAGGTTGGCGATGTCAGCGACAGCCTCAATCCTGTCCACCACACGCATCCATACGGTGCGCATTGGATATCCTCCTATTGAGAGAGCGTTCTGGATCCGAAGCGCGTGTCCCGCTCTGATGGTCTGCCGTAACGCTGCACCCGTCGCTTCAGGAACATGGACTCGGCCACCAAGGAGAAGCCCGACATCCGCGACGTCCGACAGTCGATCAAGGGCATCACACACGAGATGGACATGAGCTACGGCCTGTTGGGCAGCGTGTTCCGCAGCGGCTCCCGGCAGACGTTCTTCGCCGCTCAGGTCAGACGGTGCGCCCGGCCACACACTGGCGGACCTTCCGGCGGCCAGCGGGCGTGCAGGTGAGATTGTGACGGGTGGACGTGCAGGTGAGACGGCTGTGGGAGGTGGACGTACAGGTGAGACGGCTGTGGGAGGTGGACGTACAGGTGAGACGGCTGTGGGAGGTGGACGTACAGGTGAGACGGCTGTGGGAGGTGGACGTACAGGTGAGACGGCTGTGGGAGGTGGACGTACAGGTGAGACGCCTGTGAGCTGTAAACCTACACATAGCATTTTTGTGAGAAGTAGATGTACATGTGAGACCAGTGTTAAAATATTGGTTTTTCGTTAGGTGTGAGATGTCGACACGAGCACAATAGGATGTTGAAATTTGTCATCAAAGTATTATCATTCCAGGTGCCTTTGATGTTTTTCAGACTTAAATTTGAACAGTGTTTGTACCTTCGTCATTTGTTTTGATATTAAAATTGTTATGAAGAGCTATGCTTGGGATAGCGAGAGAAAAAGTAATCTATACACTGGTGATGTATGCCATATCGCATTGTTAATGATCCATTTTCTTAAAATTGCATTGCGGAATATTTGTGTACCACCACCCCTTATCGGTGGTTATCATGCTACTAAACAAACGTGGTAATGTTAGAAAGGAGACACTTCATGATAACACATCAAGAAGCTTGATGTCTATTCTTTTGTGAGCAGGATGT